>CM042159.1:27968940-28065823 GCA_023376005.1 Doryteuthis pealeii | reverse complement strand
AACAATACATACACACACATACGCATACCCACAAATACAATACACACACATACGCATACGCCACAATACATACACACACTACGCATACGCACAATACATACACGACACATACGCAGACGCACAATACCATACAACACACATACGCAACCCACAAATACATACACACACATACGCATACACAAAATACATACACAATACAATACTTACACATATTACCATACACACATTATACATTTAATTACATACATACACGCGTAATACATTTAATAATGCACACTCACATCGTATATACATTAATATATGCACACTCACATGCGTATATACATTTAATACATACATCTTCACACGCATACACACACACACACACACATATATATATATATTATTCTTTAATATTTTATATATGTATGTATTTTTATTTCTATTCATGTGTACATTTTAAATGCTATTTTTAAATGCTAGTGCGTTTCATTGAATTTTGCTTCATAATTATTTTAACGGGAAGGTAAAAAACAAAATTTTTAAAAATTATAAACAAAAAAAAAAAGATTCAAAACAAACAGCCTAGATAACGAAAAAACAAAAAAACAAAGTTTTTCAAACACGTAAACAGAGAGAGAGACAGAGAGAGACATACAGAGAGAGGGGGAGAGACAGAGAGAGTTCATTCTTTTCATAGTTCATCGCAATCTGTTCTGATTCACAGAACATTTATTTATTTAGCAATTTTTTTCTTTTCTTTTTCATGTTCTTTTCCCTTTTTTTAGTTCACCTTTTATTTTTCTTCTTTGTTTCCTGCCCCCCTTTTTTTAGATGTTTTTTTTTCTTCTTGTTCATTTCCATGCCTGTAAGCGTTTGGCGTCAAACTGAGCAGCATCAAATATAAACACCTATGATACTTTAAACGTTGTTTCTCTTGTATTATTATTTTTATTTTTAGAAAGATAAAAAAAAATCTTGCAAAATAGCATCTTCTTTTAGAAAATAATTATTTTTATTTTCCTAACGATCATAGAAACACACACGCATTCAAATAATATCTCTTTTTGAAGGATGGGTTTCAATCTTGAATTAGACGTGTATATCGTAGAATATTTTACTGTTAAAATCTTTGTAAACCACTAGCAGATTTATTCAGACTCACACGTTATAGTGCTTAACATACACACATCACCACACACACACATATATACACACACACACACACACTATATATCTTATTATAATGGAGATTGTGTGTTTTTCTGACTGTAACCGGAACTAAATCACTACTCAAGTCACACTTCCCTTAGTAATTGAGGCCACATTCACCATGAATTTATCCTTATCTTAACCTCAATTATTAATAAAATTATTTTTCATTATTTATACTGTTAACCATATCTACATACTAATAACATGCAATTGTATTTATATATACAACAAAATAGCGGTTTACAGTGTGAACGAGAAGGCTATTTTGCATATTGATATTAAAAATGTAATTTTAATAAATATATGCTTAGAATTATTGGTTTCTAATCGTTTGGTTTTATTTTAATGAATATTAGCAAAAAATTTCTTCAATGAATCAAATGAAATCCATTAACAAGAAAAGATAACTGTAATTTTATTCTTTACTTCCTCTTTTAACTAAATACTTAAATCAGAAAAAATAAAAATGAAAGACGAGAGTGATAGAAGAGTAAGTTTCAGTTGTTCTTTTATCTGCATCCTTATTTAGTTTCATTAGCCTTTCTAATTTAATGCGATATTTCATTACATTAAAAGTTAAATACTTGCACCCGGAGGTGCATATATTTGCTAGTATATAGAATAAAGGTATACCTTGTTACAGATATGAATTTGCTTCGGCATTTCTTTGCCTTCTCATTCTGATTTCTACTAATTCGAAGGCCTCTGTGTTTGAGATCTCGGTTTTGGTTAGATAAGTATATTGATTGGGAGTGATCACGCTAATCTATTCAAACTTAATGAAAAAAAATCATAAGAGGGAAAGAAAGAAAGATTAATGCGTGTTAAATCAAAATTATATTTGATACATATTGAACTATTTGTAGTAGCTCTTAAGTAAACCTATCAAACGTTGTAATAATTAATTATCCGCCAGTGGCATATTCACAGATCTGACTAGTATATATATTATTATATATATATATATATATATATATATATAGAGAGAGAGAGAGATAGAGAGAGAGAGAGAGAGAGATAGAGAGAGAGATAGATAGAAGATAGAGATATAATAGATAGATAGATAGATATAGATAGAGAATATAGATAGAGATAGATAGATAGAGATAAATAATATATATAGATAGAATAAATAGATAGAGATAGATAGATATAGAGATAGAGATAAAGATAGAGGATAGATAGAGATAGATAGATATAGATAGATAGATAGATGATAGATAGATAGAGATAGATAATAGAAGATAGATAGATAGAGAGATATAGATATAGAGAGATAGATATAGAGAGATAGAGATAGAAGAGATAATATAGATAGATAGACTAGATAGATATAGAGAGATAGATATAGAGAGATAGATAATATAAGAGAGATAGATAGATAGATATATATAGAGAGAGAATATATAGAGAGAGATAGAGAGATATATAGAGAGAGAAGAGAGATATAGAGAGAGAGATATAGATATAGAGAGAGAGATAGATTAGATATAGAGAGAGAGATAGAGAAGAGAGATATAGATATAGAGAATAGATAGATAGATATAGAGAGATAGATAGATAGATATAGAGAGATAGAGATAGATATAATAGATAGATAGAGATATAGAGATAGATAGATAGATAGATAGAGATATAGAGATAGATAGATAGAGATAGAGATATAGAGATAGATAGAGATAGAGATAGAGATAGATAGATAGATAGAGATATAGAGAGTAGATAGAGATAGATAGAGAGAGATAGATAGATAGAGATAGATAGAGATAGAGAGAGATAGAGATAGAGATAGATAGAGATAGAGATAGATAGAGATAGATAGAGATAGAGATAGATAGAGATAGATGTAGAGATAGATAGATGTAGAGATAGATAGATAGATGTAGAGATAGATAGATAGATGTAGAGATAGATAGATAGATAGGGATAGATAGATAGATAGAGAATTATTTTTTACGAGTAGGATGTGATTATGGTCAAGTTTTAAGCAAATTATGAGGTTTGAATTCAGAATTTTCCTTATAACCTAGTTACCATAGCAAGCTTAAATGAAAATCATAAGATAAGATCATAAGATAATAAGAAGATCATTTTCCGTTTTTTCACAAGCAATGATCACGTCATCAGCTTTCGTATATAAACGCACATATAAAAAAAATAACGGTAAATAACATTATGTTCACCATACACTTAACATTTTTCACCCTTACAAAATTTATTTTGCATTGTCCTGATGAAGGTTTATCATAAACCGAAATACTTAAGTATATACATATAACATTTTTCCTTTGATCGTAACATCCTGTGTGTTATATTTTTGAAAACATATTCTTCACATATTGTCGGATTAATTTCCTCATCGTATTTCCTATATATATTATATAATATATATATATATATATATATATATATATATATATATTATATGCGTTGTTGGTTAAACAATTAGGATTAGTATTTAATACTAAAATCATTTAGAGTGCGCAATACAAAAAAATGTATAGCATTATATTTTGAGAGTAAGAAGATAATATATAAAACAGCATAAACATCACTATCCTCAAGCAAATATCCAAAACATCAGTATTTTTTTTTTGTTTACAACCTTTAATGTTATTTCCCCAATGTTCAAGATCTAATTTTTTGGTATCAGTCCTTATACACAACTTTCAGTGTTCACGTGTAATATTTTAAAGAATGTAAAAAAAATCGACTCTCACTTTATATATATATATAAGGTAGCGTGGAAATGAAGACAACGGTACCTGGCTACTGATAGTTTCTCGCCTATGTGATCTTCAGACACCGTGTGTACACGCTACCTTAACTTAGATAACAAAATCCCTATTCCTGATAAAGTGCATTGTTTAATCATAAATATAACACACACATATATATATATATATATCCGATTTTGCTCAGTCAGTAGAGCATCCCACAAGGAATCACAAGTTTCCTAGTTCGATACCAGCCCTCGTTAACTCAGTGTATCACAGAGAGACGTACGGTAAAGTTAGGGCCTGATGGTAGGTGTTCTTGGTATAGCGCTAGTAAAAAGTAGACAGACTCCCTAGTTGTCTGGCTTATACCGACATTAGGCTGCTCCGTCCTTTATATCTAAGTATATATATGTCAAAACCCTATATATATATATATATAATTAAAGTAAGTAAAGTCGTCAGGCGGCCTAATGTCGGTATCAGCCAGAGAGCGAGAGACTATTCATTTTTCGCAAACGCTAGACGAAAGGAGATTATTTTAGCGTCTGAGGTGGGGCGCCACACATACCATCAGCTCCTCACTTTACCGCACAGATCCCTGTGCTACTCATAACGCTGAGTTGGCGAGGGCCGATATCGAACACGGAACCTTGTGGTTCCTAGCCGAACGCTCTACCGACTGAGCTATACCGGCCCTAATTCACGTCCTATAAATTTGTAATATTCATTTTTTTTATATAATTTGTCAAGTTTCTTTTTGGGGGGCGATGTTCTGATGTTCAAACAAAAATAATTTTCCACCAGATTGATATTTTGCCCCTTTGCTCATTTTAAATTCCAATACTTTATTTTTTTTTTCTCTTCTTTTCAAGAAAAAATTTTTTTTTTCAATTCATTTTGCGCATCTATTTTAATTTCGATTTAAATTTTTCCACTTATTTTCAAAGTTTATCTTCATCGCGTTTATTCCCTGCTTTCCCTACCCGTTCTTTTTTTCCCTTCTATCTTTACCTCAAAACTTGGCAGCTGAAAAGTTTGAAGCAATTTGCAATGTTTTTTTTTTTTTTTTTTTTTTTACAGTTTTGTCGCCTAAATACGTTCGTTTCATATCTCCAAATTTCACGAAGTTGTTTTAAACAAATTGAAACGTTTATTTTAATTCTTCTTCCAGACAGACCCTAAAACGAAATACATCGTCGGTTTTAAATCTAGCAGACAAAACACGTTAATAATTGGATTCTATTAAAAAAGGGAAAGCGTTTCTATACAGCATTGTAATCAAAAGCTACAGACACGCGAGTCAATGGAGTTAAATACATGTTCCACTGAGCTATCTGTAATATGATACGCTTGATCTAGGACTCCAGGAACTGACTTCACCGTTTAATGTATCAACCACTCGAGGTAAAAAGGTAATGTTCTATGAACCCCAGTATATATATATGTTTGTGTGTGTGTGTGTGTGTTATAATATATATATATATATATATATATATATATATATATACACACCCCAATGAGTATATTTATAGTGCAGACAGATGACAATTTTAACTCTGTAAATATGTATCTTTTATACATGCGGATAGAAAATATGGAAATAAAACCGATATATGTAGAAATTAAAAAATAAAGTATTCTAAACAGATATATTCTTATTATAATGGAGATTGTGTGTTTCTGTAACCGAAACTATATTACACAAGTCACGTTATTGACATCATATTCTCCATGATTTTATTTTTATCGTACATTATTAATATGTTAACTATGTGACAACATGCAATGCGCAGTGTGATAATTTGCATATTAATATTAAAAAATCGAATTTAATAAATATGTGCTTAGTATTACTAATTGTTTGGTTTTATTTTAATGAATATAAGCAAAAATCTCTTCAATGAATCTTAAATGGATAAAATGTATGTCAAGGTTTCAAATCTTTTTATCCTGTTGGCGGACACAGTCCATTATATATACTGATTTAATGTTTCGTTTTGAAAAATATAAGCAAGATTTATTTTTTGCAGTCTTCTTAAATAGTAGATATATATGTGTATTCACCAACCTCTCCGTAAAAACAGTTTGCGACATAAGGTCATTTTTTTCGGAGTTTTGAATTAAGAGTGTCCTTCTCCTGGCTGCTTAGCCACAGTTAAAGATCTCAGTCAGTTCATGAATTATCATAACTGGAGGGCAATAGTTGGATGTACAACTTCGCAAGGCATTAGCGCTATATGAAATGCAAGAAGCCCCGTCAAAGATTTAAACTGATATCACCGAGTCCATTTCTTTTGACGATAAACATTACAGATTGCGCTCCACATTTAGTAGGATTTAGCAAGACTAAGAGATATACACTATATTAGCATGCTGTGGCGTATTTGCGTAGGAGGCCTATACACTTCTGTTTTAGTTATAGCTTCCCTATCGCTATATTCCGGGGTTTCTATCAAATTTATTTGGTATCACTTCATCTTGAGCAAAATGTGAAATTGTTATGCGGAATTTACCAGGTTTGAATGCAAACTTTCTTTCTCCATATCGGTTGTCCTACCAAGGTTAAAGGGCCCAGTGTGACCTACTATTTACCCAGAGCTGAGGGAGTATAGTTGGCTTTATATATTCCCCAACTATTAGCGCTATGTGAAATACAACAGGCTCGTCCAGGATTTGAATTCTAGCCTCTAAACCGCATCTTATAGTCAAATTTCAATTTGGAGCTTTGGGGAGTGTGGAGTGCCCCTTCATTGTCATTGCTTACCGTCCCACCTGACCCAGAGGGGAGTTCCTGTTAGGGTCCAATCTACGGGTTAAATAGATAAAAAAATGAGTTTAAAGACATGGAGTTTACAAAAAAGTGAATACTCAACAATAATGAAATAAACAAAATGTATTCGGCATAAAATAACCCAAGAAGAGCTGACATGCCATAAAATCAAACCAACCAAACAAAATCATGGGTTATTTTATGGTGAAAACTTCTTTTAAAATCCATTATTTCTTAGATATTCCATATTCTACGCATATCTTTTATGAAAACTCATTTTTATCTATTTCCAACATAGATCAGATCCTAACATGTACTACAACACCGTGGTAGGGTAGATGAAGGAGTAATCCACACTCCTGAGGTTCAGAACTGAAACCTCACCACCAGATGTAGTCTTACGTCATACCCTGGACACGCCAGACCTTGTGATAATTAATAAGCAAAAGAAATTTGTCATCTCATGTTCCAGTGGATCAAAGAGTGAAAATAAAATATAGGAAAATATAGACAAATACGACGGTGAGTCAAGGTAATACCATTTTGTTTAGGACAGGTATAATTGCCAACACATGAACATATATCATACATCAAAATGATTCTGTTCTTTGAGCCACTTCATTACAGCTTTCACTTTCTCGTCACTAGAAAAGTAGTTGCCTCTCTCTCTCTCTCTCTCCGGCCCTATGAAAGAGTTTGAGAGGCAAACATTATTTCACTGACGAGGAAGTGAAATCTGTAGTGAAGAAGTGACTCAAAAAACAGTCGTCAGAATTTTACTGGGCAGGGATACATGCTCTCATTCGAAGGTGGAACATTGCTATTGAGTGAAACGGTGACTATGTGGAGAAGTAAGGCTGTGATCCACAGAGGACCAGCTTTATTTTGTGTGTGATACATGTTCCTGTGTTGGTAATTATACCTCTTAATTGGATTTTTCCAGATCACAAGAATTGGATACATGAATGCAACAGGGATACCAATTGTAGTTGGTTAACTGGAAAAAGGTCCCTAAAACTTGGAAAAGTGACAGGGGTTAATTGGAATTAAAGGAAGAAGCGAGAACACACAGAAAACTGAATTGTTAAGATTGATAGAATACTCAGCAGAATCCTGGCAAGCTTAGGGTGAAGTACTGTCACCTAGACTCTATATTTTACAAAATTATGTAACATCACACCTACATTAATATTTAGTAAAAAAGATAATCTAACATGAATGCACACCTAAAATAATACGATCTATACGTTACTCACATGAAATATGTATTTACAAACACATTACATATGAAAATAACCAGGGTTTTCTTTTAAACAAACTATTAGAATTTCAAGTCTCGTTTTAGATCAATGGTTCTCAACCTTTCTTTTACCTATGGACCCCCTTTTAATCCTATTTTACTGTGGTGGAACGCCCATAGCCATTTGATGTTTAAAAATACCATTGTAATTTATATTTTAAATGCATTTTGCTTACCAGGGCCCCCAAAATTTTATATGGTCCCGGGGTCCAGATGGACCCCCGATGAGAACCACTGTTTTAGATGAAAGAAAATAGTATTAATCTAGATTTAAAAAAATTCTTATGCAATGATGATCATTATTATATAACCATTATTTTTTGCATTTAAACCAAAACGTAAAACTAAAATAGTTTATTGTATAAGCCACATAGCGATATAAGTATATTTTACCAAATTTCTTTGTTGTAATGGGTGCGGTCGTAGGAATTGGACCCTCAACACGAGTTCAAATCCTGGAGGAGACTGCTTGCATTGCACATACTCTTTGGAAATATATAAATCCTACTATTTTCTCTCCTGCTATGGATAAATAGTAGGACTGACTGGGATCTTTAACTTTTGCATGGCAAGGGGTCTAGAAGAAGAAAAATTCTTATTTCAAACATGTTAAAATCCACATAAGAAATTAGCCTTGTGTCACATCCTACTCGTGGGGAGGGTTTGGAAAATATGTATATGCCTATTTTTCTCAAGTTCTTGAATAGGCTAGGGTCTAGAGAGTAGACATGAATGTATGTACCAATCCTCCTAACGATTAGAATGCGACACATGGTCAATTTCAAAGGGGAGATTAACAGGTTTGAATGACTGGCCCACTCTATGCACCAGCAAAACTTTCAAAACTGATGCAAAAAAGAAAACATGGCAAGTTCAATGAAGAGAAATTGACATCTGAACATTACATTAATTTGCGTGCCTTCTTTTAATCGAATTTAATAATAATAATAATAATAATAATAATAATGGTAGTCCCAGCAGATCACAGGGTGAAGCTGACGGAAAATGCAAAGATGGATAAATACCTGAACCTTGCCAAAGAATTGAAAAAGCTGTAGAACATGAGAGTGAAAGTGATACCAATTGTAGTTGGTGCACTTAGAACGGCCCCAATAAACTTGGAAAAAATACTGGAGGATCTAGAAATCAAAGGAAGAATTGAGATCATCCAGACTACTGCACTGCTGCAATCGGCTAGAATACTCAGAAGAGTCCTGGATACCTTGGGAGATTTGTTGTCACTCAGAATCCAGTAAAATACCATCAGCTAACGCTGATCTGAAAAACTCAAAAGTTATGAAAATAATAATAATAATAATAATAATAATAATAATAATAATATGTCCGGTTTAGCTCAGTCGGTAGAGTACCTCGGTAGGAATCGGAAGGTTCCTGGTTCGATACCGGCTCTCGCCAACATCAACGTTTAAGTTGCACAAGGAACTGTGCGGGAAAGTGAGTGGCTGAGGGTAGGTGTGACGCTAAAAAAAAATATCCAGTAAAAAGGGTATAGACTGCCTCGCTGTCTGGCTGATACCGACTTTAGGCCACCCCGACGACATTGACTTTATGATTAAGACTACTACTCTTATTGTTTTAATTACTAATCATTATTATATTATTTTACTATTATTACTACTCTTACTATTTACTATTATTATATTACTATTTTACATTATTACTATTATTACTATTCTTATTATTCTTACTATTCATTATTATTTTTTTACACCGACCATTATTAATTTTACTATTAATATTACGCTTACTCTTACTATTATTATTCATTATCATTATTATCAGTACTTGCGAGTTTTTCTATGCAGCGTTACGTAGAAATTAGAATAAGTTCTCCGTGCGATGGAATATATGTATATTTCTCTTTTTTAAACTGTTTGGTATCCTAATGAATTTTATAGTCGTATAAATGATTGTATACTTTTATTCAAATAATACACCTCTCTCTCATATAATATATATATATATATATATATATATATATATATATATATATATATAGTGAGAGTTTAATTACTTTCTACGATTTCAGTCAGATTTAAATTAATAGCAGAAGATGAAATGGAATTAATTTTTTAACAAATGAATGGAAAGGTAATTTACACTTAAAATAAATATACAATTTATTACTCTCATTTAAGGAGGCCGATAATGAAAGTGTTGAGATTTTTAAAGGTCTTCTCTCACGTTGAGTTGTATTTCTATTCATGAAATACGCGTAGGAGGCAAAGTTAATTCAACAAAAGTATTGTCAATTTTAACGATAAAATGGATCCGTTTTATGATAAGGTGACATTTTTAGATGATTTTTGTTGCAATATAAAAATTTCTATATATATTAATATTCGTGTTCATACGAAATTTATGATCTCGCAACATCCTGTGGTTAAAAATGAAACCGTTCAAGTCGTTTAAGATGAAAGGCAAACATTTAAATCCTAATTAACTGGTGCTGCTCATTCCACTGAATCCTTAGTTTTATGAGCGTCGTCCCCTCACCTAAATAAGTGATCATTTCGTTTTTATTAGACAGAATGTTGGGGAAGAAAAGAGAAATTGTGTCACTATTAAAAAATACGCGCATGAGAAAGTTAAATCTTGCGAAAAGCTTTTTTATAAGATAAATCAATGGATCCTGTTTAATTTTATTGTGACATTTTAAAATTATTTTAGTTGCAATTAAGAATCTTCTATATATTATTACTTATGTTTTAACTTTTCCTTTCATCTCTATTTGTTTGATGGTGTCTGCTTCTAAAGTTTCTAAATATTTGTAGCTTTCTTTTCTCCAAGTGTTTTTATATTGTGCTGATTTGGTAGTTGTATTTCGTCCATTAATTTTCTTTCCCTATTTATTATTATTAATTGTTGCATTTGAGGTTTCACATCAGCATTAGCTGATGGTTTTTCACTGGAGTCTGAGTGACAGCAAGTCTCCTCAGGTCTCCAGGACTATTCTGGCAGATTGCAACAGTGCAGTGTTCTGATTTCCAAACCCTTTTGGGACTGTTCCAAGTGCAACAGCTACAATTGGTATCACTTTCACTTTCATATTCCATAACTTTTTCAGTTCTCTGGCAAGATCTAGATATTTGTCCATTTTTTCCATTAGCTTCACCCTGTGATCTGCTGGCACTGCAAAATCCACCAGTGACAAGTTCTTACTTTTTTGTTTATCATATTATTATTATTATATTATGCGAATTGTTTAGCACTATTAAAAATAATAATTATGCAATTCTGATGACGTTTAGAGTTCAGCTTTACTAAAAATCCTTCAAAATCTTAATTTTTCCTTTAAACGCCAATAGTATATAAATCATATCTTTCTTACAGGAAAAAAAAATTAACCCGGGTTTAATTCAGATGCGATTATTATTTTCCCTAGTGTGTAATACGTTCTTCGTGCACGTGTTGAAGTATTCACTTGCTATCATCCTTTATATCAACTCCCCACTCCCCATTCCAATGATCTACCCGTGTGCTGTTTCACAGCTTACAATTACGACAAAAACGTAGATGAATAAAAAATCAGTTGAAGTCGCAAGCCAAAACATTATTCGCATGAATGTAATCAGGATATTTTAGAAGGAGAAAAAAAAAAGTTGTAGAAGAATATTTACATCTCGTTTTGTAATAACCGTTGCGAATGGAAATCTCTTATCGACACAACAAGCATAAATGCACGTCGTCGTAGAAAGGTCAATGGGAACATTGATCAAGTCTGCTGGAAAGATAAGACAAAGGGGAAATAACCCGCAAGGAACATAAAGAGAAAAAAAACAACAACATTTATTCTATTTAAATTAATCAATCGTAACTGCACTTAACGAACTTTACTTTATTGGAATAATTACAATTCGTGCAAAATTAAATTATTCGTATCCTGTAGGAATACGTGAATAATTTTAAAACTGCTACCAGTTGAAAAGAGTTATTTTCTGGCTAGGATTTTAATAATACACTAGAAGACCTGAGAATCTATGCTGTAAACGAAATCCATGATTCTATGAACGTTTCTACGAAGATGTTTTAATTTGGATTCCTGTAGGAAAATTTGAATAATTTTAAAACTACCATTAGTTGAAATGAGGTTTTTGTAGCAATACACAAGAAAATGTGTTAACGTATGCTGTAATGGAAAGTCTTTTTCTGTGATTAATTTTTTCTCATCCATAATTATGGAATGCTTAAATAATTTCAAAACAGCATTAGTTGAAAAGAGTTCTTTCCTTACAAAGATTGTATCAATACGCTAGAAATGTTTTTAACGTAAATCCATGATTCTATAAATGTTTCAACGAGGGTGTTACTGTTACAATTCTGGTAAATCTCTAGTTCAGTTTCTTGTGGCAGAAATTCTGCCGTATTCCTTGAAATCATAGGTAGAAAATAGCGTAATTCCAGTCGATACTCGGTGTAGCAGAAAGTCTGTAGCATTACTTGTTCAGTTCCCAAGGTCTTGATCGCAGAATGTTCAATTTGATAATGATTTCAGGACAAATACCAACGACGTTAAATACGTTATATGTAGTTTCTGATTGGCTAATGTTTAGCGAAAATACCTGCTGCTGATGTGAAAGTTCATTGATATTGTTACGTAATGTGTCTTTTAGTCTTATTTTTTGTGGATTCGTTTCTTCTTGTGCGAAACGTTCCTTCAACTCAGTCCGCAGCAACCCGTGTCGATTAAATACAACTCCGCAACTTCTTTTCAACAAATGTATATTTTGGCCGTGACAAATTCTAGCAGTCGTTGACGCTGAGAGAGATATAGAAAGAAGGTTACAATAACAGGGTCGTTTAATTTGATACGCTAAGCTTGTCATTCGCTTGTCAGCTGATAGCTTGAAGAGGAAGAAAAAATGTTATTTTTTTAAATAGGCTAATGGAGCCGCGTCGCGTGTCGCTTCGATAAACCGTTCGGCGAGGATTTTGCTCTCCTTCATCTTCTTCCTTTCCTTTTTTTCTCTATTCATCCCATCTTTTATAATTACAAAATGATCAGCTGATTATTTTCTAGCGTCATACATAATTCCATTGCATATTGTCATTCTGTATACAATGGAATTTTAGCCAAACAATCCGACATACCTATGGCCCGGCATGCTTACAATTCTACCGAAAATATTCAACGTTAAAAATCTGACGGAATTTTTAAAATTTAGAATAAACGCATTCCAAATATATTCTTTCTTTCAAAATATTTTTTCAAAACATTTCTTTCCTTCTTTAATCACAACTTATTGTTTTTACTAAAACTGATCGTTTATCAAAATTTAATTATCCAAGGATCCCTAACAACGTAAAATATGAGTGGGAATTTGGTCTATAGCTTTAACTCAGTCAACAGTTTTAATAAATAATTTGAATTCCAGTAGGATTCCTGAATAATTTTAAAGCTGCCACCAGTTTAAAAAAAGAGATATTCTTATATGGATTTTATTAATACACAGGAAGACCTGTGAACTTAGACTGTAACAGTAATTCATGATTATAAATGTTTCTACGAGTATGTTTCAATAAAAAAAATGTTGGACTTCTCTTGGAATACGGGAATAATTTTAAACCTGCGACTAGTTAAAAAAACGTTATATTGTGGCAAGGGTTTTAATAATACCCTAGACCTGTAAACTTGTTGTGGAACGGCAATTCATCTATACAGTTTGCAGTTAGTGTGAATATATGTATGTCCGGAGGAAAGTACGGAAAATCAAACAATTAACGAGAGTAATATATATATATATATATATATATATATATATAATACATACATTCAGTATGACCAGAACTTGCTTTTTATGCAAGAAATAATGATTTTGTTTACATTTGGGAAGATATTTAAACATTAAAATGTGAATAGTAACAGAAGGGAAAGTCATTATCACATAATTTTTTTAAGGGGGTAATTTTTCCCTTTGAAATATAGCAGTGATTGATTGAATTAATCGCTTCATTTATATCTTTAAAAAATGTAAATTACTGATTTAAAATTTATACTATATTGTTATATGTGATGTCATTGTCTCACAGCGTCTTTTTTACGTAAGGATTTTTATGGGCATTCAGCGAGGATCAAACTCGGATAAGAAATAATGGACCTGCGTGATTAACTGTTTTATACCTCCTCTACCCAGGCAACGCCGGGTAGCCGCTTCTAGTGATACTATAAATGACTTTACCATGGTTTTCAATAAATAAGAGGTGCCTATACGAATATCTAAATAATTTTATTTTATTCCTTACTTTGAAATAGCTATTTGCTGGTAACAAGACATGAACATTTTGTTTAATGGATAGCGATTGGTCCTTTCATGTCCAAATCGTCTGTCAGTTTATCCTTCTTTATTAACCACTGCGCCTAGAACTTTTTTTTACCAGTCTTTCTAATTCATTGACTATCATCTCCACTTAAGCTCATACTGCGAAGTACATGTTTTTTGTGAACATTTTTTTATAAATAAAACATGTTATAACCCCTCATATCCCCCTGATATGGCGTTTCCCCCAGGGCACATAAAAGCATGGGCAAGATTTATGGAGGCCCTGGGTTGCCCAAGTGATCCCCCCCCTCTTCGTCGCTGGCGGGATCCGAAGGAATGGTGAACCAATACATTCGACGTCACTTTGGCTATAGAAGTTGCCAGATAGTGTTTTACACACTGAACTGCCTAACGGAGTACAAGCCGTGATTTCTGTCAGGGTTTTCTCCCTTAGACTTGGACTTTTCCTATCCAGAGGATACCCACAAAGCAGCGGGGTTTATTTAGACTATTACGCGCCTGGATACCAACCCAGGTATTTTCATGTTCTCGCGTTAATGTGCTAGATGGCCGTTGAGCGAGAATCTTCCTCCGCTCTTTCACCGGTTTTGGATTTTCGTCCTGCTGGGTGTCTAGCCACCCACCTCACCAGGCAAGCTTGGCGGGGGTACCGGTTTAGTCGCCGATGATACGACTATGAAGCAGGTAGTACAGGGTTACATAATACCCATAGCGATTTGTGCAACCTGCTATGATTTAACTAGTAACACTACTGTTCTTCTACAAGGATATACATAATGTTTAGAAGAGATAGTATTATCTGCGTTATTCGGACTATTGTCCCCATCTTCATTGTTATTTGTACAACGTTTCGGTCGATATACCCTCCGGCCTTCTTTATACTAATCTTCAAGCTTCATCTGAAACATTCAGAGAAAATTAGAAGAGATGTTGCCATCTTATGAAACAACCTATAATAATTTATTTAGGATAATAAACGAACAATCTCTATATGGATTGTAGGAGGGATATAGAAAGATAAGTTGAACAAACTGTAAGCTATTTCGTATTTCCTCTCGTCTGTTTACTTCCATCAATTTCGAAGCTGAGCGTTCAATAACCTTTAAGACGCTGACCACTGTGAATGCCGGGTCAAACGAATTATCTAGAAATGCTCTTGCACAATTCACATGATGATTACTCACAGAAAAAAAAACTCTATAACAAAAAAGATTTGCCTAACAAGACAGGCACAAGTAAGCTATTTCTGTTGTTCTATCTCTGTCTCTCTCACACACACACACACACACACACACATCTCTCTCTCTCACACACACACACACAATCTCTCTCTCTCTCTCTCACACACACCAATCTCTCTCTCTCTCTCTCACACACACACAATCTCTCTCTCTCTCTCTCACACACACACAATCTCTCTCTCTCACACACACACAATCTCTCTCTCTCTCTCACACACACAAATCTCTCTCTCTCTCTCACACACACATCTCTCTCTCTCTCACACACACACACACACTCTCTCTCTCTCTCTCACACACACACAATCTCTCTCTCTCTCAGATATATATATATATATATATATATATATATATATATATATATATATAGATATAGATAGATAGATAGATAGATTATACATGGGGTGTAAAAATATACACTAATTAGAACAAAACTTTATTTGCAAATAACAGAAGCATTATAATAAAAATTATGAAAGTAAAAATATAAAAAATGATAATGATTTTAATGAATTAAATGAATTCTGGTATTAAATAAATCCACACATCAATATTATAATACTGGTATAATACTTACTGTATACCTTCCATTATTAGCAGCTAAAGTTTTTTTTAATTCTTAATCTTATATATCTACATTCCCCCCCCCTATATATATATATATATATATATATATATATATATATTAAAAAGCGAAAAAGAGTATACATTGTAAAATATTGAATTTCTTAAAAAAAAGCTAGGGAAACCTTTTGTATTAATGTTATTTTATTTTTCCTTTTTTTCGGTCAATCTCTTCAGAGAAATTCACTTGACAAATGTTGAAAGACGTACAAATTGGATAATAACCGAACGAATCAAGGGAGGATTTGAGGAAAAAAAAACTAGCTTCACCCACTTCTCACATTACGAACCATGTGTGGGGGTTCTAGTACTTTTTCCACCGCGTGAAACGTTCAAGTTGAAAATATGTTTTGTGTCAAATAATAATAGTTGATTGAAAGTCTTTTTTTGAGGTGCACAAAGTAGGCTGATATTTGGAAATATATAGGGCCTCCAGCAAACTAAGTTGAAATTCGTTGCTGGAAGTATTAAGGATGGAAAACACTGCTGTGCTGTAAGCACGGGCGCAAGTTTGATTATCTTATATATATATATATATATATATATTATAAAATTTACACTCGTGTTCCTTATTTGTACGACCGTTATCATCTAGCAACACTGCGGTTAAAACAGCACCCGGCCAATTTCTCCTAGATTGAATATCTCAGCTAAATAATGGACAAGTCCGTTATTATTGAAAAGAAAGAGATGAAAAAGGACATGCTACACAGAA
Source organism: Doryteuthis pealeii (assembly GCA_023376005.1). Classification (NCBI taxonomy): domain Eukaryota; kingdom Metazoa; phylum Mollusca; class Cephalopoda; order Myopsida; family Loliginidae; genus Doryteuthis; species Doryteuthis pealeii. The sequence goes on along the minus strand of CM042159.1, from coordinate 28,048,957 downwards.
AACAAAGAAAACGTAGGGAAAAGATACATAGAGGGTGAGCTATCGATCATAATGAAAAATGAAATAAAGGAAATAAAGAGAGAGAGAGAGAGAGAGAGAGAGAGAGAGAGAGAGAGAGAGAGAGAGAGTTAAATCCAAATTATTTTTATACATTTTTCATATTGAACTATTTATTAAATATACTGAATGTTGTAATGATTAAATTATCATACTATCCTATATCCATATGTTGTGCTAATATTTATTTTTTTAGAAAATTATATAATATCCCATATGTCAAATATTTTTGAGTCTCTCTCTATCTCTTTATATATAAATATATATATATATATATATATATATATATATATATATATATATATATAAGATAAAGTCATCATTCACAAAAAACATATCAGTCTATGTATAAACGTAGACATTCTTATCTCGAATGTATATTTTTCGTTTGGTTAATATTTTGTCATTTATCTTTTTAGATTTGAAAATGCTTCAATAGTAAGATATATGTGTCTACGTTTACTGTCATGCTTCCAAAAAACAATTCGCTTGAATAGATATGCATATTGGTATTATATGGTAGCTGTGACTTCAAAGAAACACGCATTTGGAAAGTTTGTCAGTAAACATAGACATATATATCTTCCTATAACAGACTTTGAAATCCTAAAATGTTAAATAAGCAAACATTGACAAACAAAAGCTTAGGTAATATCACCTCCTCCCTCCCTGTCTCCTTCTCTCTATTGTTTATATACTTATATGTAAACAATATATATATATATATATATATATATATATATATATATATAAACAAATATGAAGAGACATGGATCCTACTCAATTTCAAAATTGTGATTTCATCTGAAACACACCCAATCAAATGAAGAGGTCACTGCCACATGACCCCTAAAAATGATATATAAATGGCATTTGAAAACACTGATGCCAAAAAGTAATTTTCCTTCAACAAATACATATATGCTGTATTACTTGTTTTATCCCCCCTTTTCTGTAGCGTATCAACTAATGGCCATGATGTAGACCGTGAGTGTGAGTGTGGTCTGAGTAGCCTGATTAGCACGGAAAAGTTTAACTAATGATGTGTGGATTAGAACGGAAAGGATTAACTAACGAGAAGGCGTATTTTTGTTGGACGAGCGAATCGTACGTGCCGAATGAGGAGAAAGGAAGAGTGAGTGGTCAGAGTGAAAATTGAGTCTGGAAGAATGTGTTAACGGAGGAATATATGGAATGTCTTGGTCTCGGCAGTTGTAATCTGGGGGAAATAAAATATTCTCGCGGGTGAAAAGAAGAGGCCTTGTGGTATTACTAAAATATCCTAATGGCACAAGTCAAGATGTCCCTCAGCCACGAGTGGTTCCAGACTCCATACCATCAAGAACTGCCAACAACTGCAACTAGGATTCTACCGTCTCCTGTACAGAGATAAGTACATTGAATATTTCCCTCTACGTACTTACATTCCTCCATTGAGAGAAGAGCGGTACAGTAAGAACGTCGACACGTAAATCTCTCCAGTCGGAAATGAGTGGAAAACGTAACGAAAGAGTTGACACGTCATCATCTCAGCGATTCCGACTCGGAGAGGGTAAAGTAACTAACGTATTTAACACATTTCTCCATTCCGTAGTGTAATATAATTTTTTTTTATCACAAAGATCTTTTTCCTGACAATTATCCTGATTATGAATTGGTCATACAAAACTAACACACTCTTATATACTCAAGCAAGAACAACAACCATAATGTGAAATATGTCAAACACCCTTGACAGTTAAACACTTATTCATGGAATGCGGATTTTTTGTTCACATCAGAAACTGTTATTTTAAAGCAAACAATATGAAAGATCTGTTTGAAAATGTTAACAGAGGATATGTTCTCCTTTTTGAGGGAAATAAAATTATACCATAGAATATAGACATGAAACAAATCAATGCCATACAATATAATCACCAATAATGCTCACACATTGTTAAAACCAATTACTAAAAGTATATATATATGAATACACAATATGTATTACACCCTAACCGTTAGGTATGATATAACCCCGGACGGGTTGATATGCCGTTAAAACCACAAACCAACCAACCAACCAGCCAATGATCTAAAGCTGAAGCTAGTTGAGATCAATCAAAGAATAAACCACACATAAGTTTGTTTTCGCTTTAATTCAATGTTTTGCCTCATCTTTACAAGTTGCCTTACTCCGACTAAAAGACCATATTCTATCCTACTAAATACCCATAGCTTAGTCTTGCCGACTGCACCTCTGCAGAAGAGAGGTCCACTCCATCAACCAAATGATCACGTCAAGCCTTATCACCTATATGATTCTCCCAACCCTATTGCATTTATAGCAACCCATGACCCATCATAGCACTAACCAAGATAAACTTAAAAATCATCTAGAACGCTACCCAAACCACCTCCACATCTTTACAGATGGCACTAAGGACAATGACAAAACAGCATGTGCAGCTATTTTAAATAAATTAAATCGTAAGAAAAGCTCTCCCAAATGAAAATTCCATTTTTTCAGCTGATGCCTGTGCAATAGATCAAGCACATGATATTATCTCTGAAAATAACCACAAACAATTATCTTCTCTCTTTCCTACTATCATTAAGAAATAAACAAACTGGAAAAACCTCTCATAATTGAACTCCTGAATAGATTAGACTCGATGTCTAACTCTAAGGAGATTTTGATATGCAGGATCCTAAGTCATATAGGAGTGAGAAGGAATGAAAGAGCTAACTCTACAGCTAAATCGGCTCTAGATTTGATCCCTGACAAGTTCAAGATTTCATTTACTGATCTGAAACCTAAAATCAATAGATTCCTTCATGCAAAATGGCAACAACGCTGGAATAATAACATCCACAATAAACTCTTCTTAATCAAACCAACTTTGGGAGACTGGAGACCGACTTTAAGAAAGTCTAGAAAGGAACAAATCATTGTGTTTCCGATTACGTATTGGTCACAGAGAACTAACAATCTCCAATATACTCAAACAAGAACAACAACCACAGTGTGAAACATGTCAAACACCTTCGACTGTTAAGCCCTTATTCATGGAATGCAGGGTTTTTTTGTCACATTGGAATCCGTCATTTTGATGCAAACAATATCAAAGATCTATATGAAAATGTCAACATGGAGGACATTGTCCTTTTTTAAAGAAATAATAATATACCATAGAAAATAGACGAACTTAATCAATACCATACAACATGATCCCCAATGGTGCTAACACATTGTTAAAACAAATTACTACAAAAGTATAAATATAAATACACAATTTACCTCCAGACCGTTAGGCATGACATAACCACAGACGGGTTGATATGCTGTTAACTAAACAACTAACCACCATACTATATACCTATAGCTGGAGGGAGAATAATCGGATGCATACCTTCCCCAAGGGTATTGTGAAATGGAAACAGTCTTGTTCAGGATTTGAACTCGCGTCGACGAGTATTTCCTACGACTAACCATTACACGACGGCATATATAGAGAGAAGGCTCGTGGTCTAATGGTTAGAGTCGTAGGAAATGGACTCGTCAACGCGAGTTCAATTCCTGGACGAAGCTGTTGGAATTTCACATGGCGCTAATACCCTTGGGAAAGGTATGAATCCAATTCTCTCTCCAGCTATGGGTAAATAGCAGGGCAGACTGGACTCTTTAACCATGGCTAGGTAACCAGTAAATATATATATAGAGAGAAGGCTATTTGGAACCTCCGTATACTATTATTAATTCTATTTATACATGTGCTGCTCGGCCAGATCAACGGTACAGAAGAGGTTAATATATTTACAAACTAGAAAGTGTGAATATTTGATAATCTTCTCGGCAAATAAACTGAAGTTTAACGACATGACGATTTGGCCCGGAATTCTAAAATATGTCCTAGAGACTGGCAATCCTATTTGCAACCCATATATACGATCATTAATTCTACTAGCAAATATATGCACCCTCCGGGTGCAAGTATTTAAGTTTTGATATAATAAAATATTGTATTAAATTAGAAAGGCTAATGAAACTGACTAAGAATGCAGATAAAAAGATCTGCAACAGAGGGGGTATAATCGAAAAATAGAACAACTTTGAAACCAACTATTCCATCATTTTCCATTACTCCCCTGTTTCATTGGTAAATTTTCCTAATTTAACTATTTAGTTAAAATAGAAAGTAAAGGATAATATTACAGTTATTTCTTCATGGAAATAAATTTCTTTTAAGATTTATCCACGAGATTTTTGTTTATATTTCTTAAGATAAAACCAAACAATTAGAAATCAATAATACCAAGCACATATTTATTAAAATAAAATTTTAAATATCAATATGCAAATTAGCCTTCTCGTTCAAACTGTAAATCGCTATTTTGTTGTATATATAAATACAATTGCATGTTATTAGTACGTAGATATGATCAACAGTATTAATAATGTAAAACAATTTTTATTAATAACTGAAGGTTTAAAAGAATGAAATCATGGAGAATTTGACGTAAATGATTAAGGGAATTGTGACTTGAGTAGTAATATAGTTTCGGTTACAGACAGACAAACATACAATCTCCATTATAATAAGATTTCTATGTTGAGCTACTGGCCGATCAATGGTGCAGAAGGGGTTAATACATTTATTTGCTGAATTTCTAAACGGGACAGCGGACAATTAACACTTGAAGATGAGGGGATCAAGATTAAAGAAAAACAAAAACAAAACAAAATACAAAAAAAAAAATAATAAATAGCAAAACAAAAGAAACAAACAAATAATTCAAAAAGTAAATCAAATCTGAATAGAAACCAATAAAACAAATTATGGTACATGAATAAAAGATGTTCCCGCTCTGTATTTATCTTTTCATCTGTTTCGCGCACCTCGTGAACTGTCTATATCCGTCAGTTCACATAAGTCTCTATTTCAAAACGGCGGTCTGTTCATAAACACTTGCCAACACAAATACGTTAACATATCATGATCAGTGACGTGTGATAAGAAATACAGCTAGTGCACCGGGAGCAGCTGCACATGTCAGGGTCAGAAGTGTACAGGTAGTTAAACTTGTTTTCATTGATACATTTCCATATGTTGTTTGCTGTGTAGTATTGTAAGGAAAATGGTACCGGCAATCATCTAAGTTATTTAAAGACACCAGCTGCAGAGAGAAAGAAGAGTTGATAGAGTTCAAGATCTCTTCTAGTGAGCTATGTGTAACAAGATATCTTTGAATTAGCACCCAGTACCGGTCTTGTGGTAGTCACCATCTATGCGTAAACCATCCAAGGTGGAAGTTAGTGTGTGTTAATCTGTGACCTATCTCTCACTTTTATATATATATTATATATATATATATATATATATGAGTTTTATAATTTGCGTGAAGCATTGTGTATATATTGGTTTTGAGGTTGATTTTGAAGGCTATCACAATGCAGGTGTAAAGAAAAATGTTGAATGAGGATTTTGAATTTTTAAATAAGGATTCACTCTGATGAAGGTCTAATTTTCTTTGTGTGCGGAACACTTCTTCATTTTTCTATTATTATTATTTCATTTGTTTATTTAAAAATAATAATATTTTAAATATTGTACACAGATAAACTCCTGACCGAAACACGTGTAAGTGATATTGATTAAAATTATCCTTTATTATCCTTTCAATATATATATATATATATATATATATATATATATATATATATATATTAGTGCTTGCCACTTCTTCACAGAAGAAGGTAATTTCTACGAAGTTCGGTTGTGAGCACGAAGAAATATAATGCAGTCTTTAACAAAACCTCCTATATATATATATATATATATATATATATATATATATATATATATATATAAGCAGATTTTGTTAAAGACCGCGGTATATATTTCTTCGTTATAATTTTTAACTGTAGACGTTCAGGTCTTGTTTTCAGTATATCCGGATCTAGATGATAAAAGAAATATGGAGCATTTTTCTAACACAAGTTAACCATTTCAGATTGTAGAGAAATTGCTTAGTCTGAGCTTCATTCGTATGGATTTTTTTTAAATGATTTATTCAGGAGAGTATATTGTATGGGGTTTCCTAAGGTTACTGCGCGAGTTATTAAAGATGCTTAGCATATTGTTACCGGTGTTAAATGCTATTTTTTAAATTTTTAATGCAAATTCATATATACTAAACGTGATCCGTTGGGACACCCATTGAGCTCTCGGTAGATAATTGGGATTAGGTAGATATCGCCAAAGTTAATGTCAAATTCGTATTTTGCAAAATAAATTTACCCCCGCCCGATTGAAAAAAAACAACCCCAAAATTCAGAGAATTATCCTATTTTAATTAAATTTTCAGCGTTGATTTATCAATAAAGACATTTTATAATGCATCCGTTAAACTATTAATTTTATTTTGTAAAATACGTATTTTCCGCCATCTTTGGCAATGCCTAGTATAAAATGTATTAGAAATAAATTACACGTGTAAGATTATTTTGCTTTTTTTATACTGTTACTCATTATGTTAATAGTTTTCGACTTAGACAAAAAGGTGCAGATCGCATAAATGCGTCCTGACATGCTGCCTTAAAAAAAACCCTAAGCGGTGCCTGCTGAAAATCCGACCTGTACTACTTATGAACTCCCTAGCTGGTTGAAGACATTTTCCCTAAAAGTTAATGTGATATGAAAGTGATATTTTACCCACCACCACCACCACCAAGTCTTCTCTCGACAAGTAAATGTTAATATTTTGAGCCCCATCCCCTCTTTAAAATATTTTTTAGTGGTTTGAAGCATTTTTATAAAAAAAATAACCCTTTTTAGTGGTTTGAACATATTAAAAGTAAGCCACCCACAGTTTTTTTAATCAACAAGTAAATGCAAACATTTTAAACTCCACCCCGATTTGAAATATCGTTTTTTCGGTATTTTCATTTTATTTTGAACTTTTAAATATATACGACCGAGTTTCGAAAAAAAAAAAAAAGAAAAAAACAAAAAAAAAAACAATACTTTTATGCAAAAACAAATAATCAAAACAAAAACAAATGATTTACATTTAATTGTCGAGAAAAGACTTGAGGGTGGGGGTTAAAATATCGCTTTCATATCGCATTAAATTTTCGGGAAAAATGCTTTCAAACAGCTAGGGAGTTCATAAGTAGCTCGAGTCTGATTTTCAGCTGGCATCGCTCAGCGTTTTGTTTTTATTTATTTATTTTATTTATTTTTTGCAGGACGCATTTATGCTATATGCATTGACAAAAATTCGACCTTAAGTAACTGATTTAATTAATTTTAATTCGTTTTTAAAATGAAAATGAGAAAATATTTTGGCAGTCACTAGGATTTAGAAAAAGAGACTTTGCAAAGTGACTAACTTTTTTTTTTTTAAATACGGCCTGAGAGTTAAAAAGAAAAACATTAAACTCATTTTTTAAGATTTTTAAGAAAGGAAAAGTTTGACCTAATTTAAATTGAAATGGGTCTTGGACTTTTATTATGCTATGAATCTTAACATACAAATGAAGGGAGTAGTTAAATGATATGGAGAATTTTCGCAATAACTGTTAACTGGGTTTACCCGTGGTCGACCGACAACAGATAGGTAACAGTCGATTTCAACAAAGTCCACAACTGAGCAACCTCGGAAACCGAAACTTAGAAACACAAAATTTACTACACTAATTATGAGTTACAAACTCTTTCCGCCCAAAAATGTTAGCCCGAACAAGATAGATTACACTACACAGTAGTAAAGAGATACAAACTCTTCCCCCGCACCGCAGAAAAATCTCCTTTTTATGCCTACTGGAGAGGAGGGTTTAAGGAAGGACGAGTCCACTACCCACTCACCCCTACCTTAAAATTAATTTTAACAATGCCTCTAACACAATAATTCTCCCATCTTCCTCTTACTCACATAGAGAGATAAACATATATAAGGAGGGGGTAATCTAGATATTCATAGCGAGGGTGAAATTAATATGCAGAATGTGAGTGAGGGACGGGTCAGTTTTTGACCTAATTGCTAGTTACAACTACCTTTTGTAAATAAAAAGTGATTTTTTGAGCTATAGTATGATAATAGTTATATATACATGGCAATATGGCAATAGCATAATCTTTACAGATCATTGCCGTCCCTCACAATCCCACAACTCCACCACCAGAACCCTTCCTTGCATGAGCCTTCAAATGACTCATCAAACCTGCTGCAGATCCACAAAGTTTGTTGCAAATATGACATTGAAAAGACTTCCTTCCCGTTGAATGAGATGATTCAGATGAATCAGATGATAAAATTTGATGCTTATGCACCAAAATATATCTCTTAAGGCCAGGAGCCGACTTACAGACCTTGCCTCAGATAGCACGACACATTGTTTGCTGCTGGAATCTGCATGGATTGACCCAGGTGAGACTTCCTATGATTTATAGCAAGCCTTAGAAAGCAAAACCCGACCACATGTCAGACATTTCCAGCCCTCCATGTTCTCTCCAATATGACAGGTGTAACCCTTTCGAAGTTGACGCTTTACGTTTTCATGCAGGATTCTTTCACTCTCAGAACTGGTACATTATAAAATTATATACATACATACATAGAGAGACAGAGACAGAATAATAGATAAGTTTGGTACATAGTAAGAAAAATAGTTATAGGAGATATATTTTCAGATCACCATTGATAAAGAAATTGTAAGCGTATAATGTTTAGGAATACATCCGCAAAATAGAACAATAAGATCGTTATTATATATATATATATATATATATATATATATATACACTTAATACCGTAACACAAGAAAAGTTACTATAATTAATGACTTTCCAAACAAATGACCGAGAACATTCGAATAAATAATGTATCTTAAATTTTTCCAACTCTTTTGGAGTAAAAAAAAAAAAAAGGAAATTTTGTGTTGCAGACAAATTTGGAACGAGTCCAAAATTTAATTTCTTTTTTCCTTTTATTGTTAGTCCATTCTATCGCAAAAATATAAGACTGCGTACATTCTTTTTTTTTCTTAATATAATGTTCACTTGAAAAAATAATGACGATATTAGTTTAAAGAACACAAAGTATTAACTCAACTTGAAACAAATTGACGTCGTTGTATGATGGACTTGGCACACTTGCATGGATACACGGGAATTTAGGGAAATATCGATTGGCCTACAGATTTACCGAATGTTTTGTTATTTTTCCTTCTTTTATTTTCGGTTATTTAAATGTTAGTTTAAACCAATGTTATATGATCTGTACATACATTTATAAGCACTTTAGTGTTGTTTAAAAAAGAAATGCTACATTATCAATAGTTGATTTTAGTTTAAACATATCAAATGTTATTATACGAATAGTTGATACTAGCAGGACTATTGTTATATGATTTGTACATACATTTCTAATCAATTTAGTGGTGTTATAAAACAATGCTGCAATACGAATAGTTGATACTAGTTTAAACATATCAAATGCTGCAATACGAATAGTTGATACTAGTTTAAACATATCAAATGCTGCAATACGAATAGTTGATACTAGTTTAAACATATCAAATGCTGCAATACGAATAGTTGATACTAGTTTAGATATATCAAATGCTACAATACGAATAGTTGATAGTAGTTTAGATATATCAAATGCTACAATACGAATAGTTGATACTAGTTTAGATATATCAAATGCTACAATACGAATAGTTGATATTAGTTTAGATATATGAAATGCTACAATACGTAATAGTTGATACTAGTTTAAACATATCAAATGCTACAATACGTAATAGTTGATACTAGTTTAAACATACCAAATGCTACAATACGTAATAGTTGATACTAGTTTAAACATATCAAATGCTACAATACGTAATAGTTGATACTAGTTTAAACATATCAAATGCTACTATACGAATAGTTGATACTAGTTTAAACATATCAAATGCTACTATACGAATAGTTGATACTAGTTTAAACATATCAAATGCTACTATACGAATAGTTGATACTAGTTTGAACATATCAAATGCTACTATACGAATAGTTGATACTAGTTTAAACATATCAAATGCTACAATACGAATAATTGATACTAGTTTAAACCTATCAAATGCTACAATACGAATAGTTGATACTAGTTTAAACATATCAAATGCTACAATACGAATAGTTGATACTAGTTAACCTATCAAATGCTCAATACGAATAGTTGATACTAGTTTAAACCTATCAAATGCTACAATACTAGTTTAAACATATCAATGCTACAATACGAATAGTTGATACTAGTTTAAACATATCAAATGCTACAATACGAATAGTTGATACTAGTTTAAACATATCAAATGCTACATACGAATAGTCGATACTAGTTTAAACATATCAAATGCTACAATACGAATAGTTGATACTAGTTTAAACATATCAAATGCTACAATACGAACAGTTGATAGTGGCAGGACCATTGTTATAGGATTTGTACATACATTTATAATCAATTTAGTGTTGTTATAAAAAATGCTACAATACTAATACTTGATATTAGTTTAAATATATCAAATGCTACAATACGAATAGTTGAAAGTAGCAGGACCATTGTTATATGATATTTACATACATTTATAATCAATTTAGTGTTGTTTTTACAAAGCTGCAGTACCAATAGTTGATATTAGCAAGAGCTGTGGATATCCCATAGTATGACAATTCAATTATTACAACGTATGTTTACTTAGGGGCCGGGTTAGCTCAATCGGTAGAGCGTTCGGCTAGAAACCACAAGATTCCTAGTTCAATCCCGGTCCTCGCCAACTCGGCGTATGAGTTGCACAGGGATCTGTGCGGTAAAGTAAGGAGCTGATGGTAGGTGTGGCGATCCACCTCATACGCAAAAGACAATCTCTTTGGTCTAGCGCTAGTGAAAAGGGTATAGACTACCTCGCTGATTGGCTGATACCGACATTAGGCCGCCCCGACGACTATATGTTTACTTAAGAGCTATTTCAATATATAAAACGTATAATAATATCGATTTAACTTTCAGTCTTTTTCTTTCTTTCGTTCTTTCCATATTTTTATTATTTTCGATTGAAACAGATTAGTGTTATTGCTTCCGCAGATTTGCTCCCTCTCTATCTTTCTCCTACTTCCTTGTTTATCTTATATTTTGTCTGTGTAGTATGTCCTTTTTCTTCCGTCTTTATAGTAAAAACGGATGCTCGATTATTTAGCTGAGGTGACGTCACTCATGAGAAATACGCAACCCCAGATAATAAGGATTTACATATTTGCATTTCATCTTCGACGATTTACATGGTCTCATTTTTAACCAGAGTCTGTTGGAAGTTGATAACGGTCATACTTTTAAGGAACATGGGTATTAATATATAGATTCCACCGATGAGCGAGCATAAGTAATCTAATTAAGGTCGAACCAGTGGCCTAAAGTCGGTATCAGCCAGAGAGCGAGGGAGTCTATCTCATTTTCACTAGTGCTAAACCAAAACTGTTTTTCATCCGTGGTGGAGCGCCACACCCACCATCAGCACCTCACTGTACGTACACATCCCTGTAAAACTCATAAACTGAGTTAGGGAGGCTGGTAACGAACAGGAGCCTTGCGATTCCTAGCCATGTGCTCTACCGACTGAGATGTATTAATCTATGTTTTCTAATTCCCTTATGATGTTGACCCTGTGTCAGACACAGCCATGCTTTGAAAATAGGCAGAACACGATGTAGGAGAACAATTTCGATTCTTACTATATCTAGCATTGGAGGAATGATTATTTAGTAGTGTTGTCTAGCCTTCTTGTCTCGGACAGCCGTTGCTTGTCGTCGTCATCTTGTCTTCCGTGCTGGTCGTCGACTCCGCACTTCAGAGTATGGCACAACCAACAGGAATTGGGAAAATACGTATACTATTATGTATATATATTATGTATATATATTTATAATCACTTTGATACTGTTATGAGAGTCCCAATGGTGATGTATCTTGGGCGTGGGTGGTGACCCGTGATGCTTAAGGTCGGATTCCTGGTGGCTGAGCAATCCATGGCATGCAACAATTGGACATATAGCATAGTAGATAAACGTGTTGGTTTAACAGTTCTAAGCGACCATTAACCCAAGGCTGCAGGTTCAATCCTGGTCAAGGGCAACAGTAACATAGAATAATAATTAACACAGCTTAACACCTGTACCCCAGCTATTGTTAGCGGAATCAGAACAGGATACCCCCGTGGATTGAATAAACGGTTGTGTTCGAAGTTCAGTGATGGTTCTCGATTACGACAAAAAGGTTGCCGAGTTCGAAAAGACGGTTTGCCGAGTTCGAAATAAAATACCTGAAGAAGGCGAGAGGACACATTTTTCGAAACATTGTACATATAACGATAAAGATGAGGACAATAGTCCGAATAATACTAACCCTAAACGGGTTGACAGGACGTAAAAATCAACCAATCAAGTCAATTATGATAGTTTTTTTCAAATGTCTGTTCATAGATCATTTTTATTGCATCCTCCTTAAAAATCGATTGAATCAAATGCTTTAAAAAAACTTAGATGAAATGTATTTCTTCATTATTTCACAATTCTTGCATTTTATCTCATTATTTCTTGAAATAATTGTCTACGCTTTATTAGCTCCCACACAAACACGTGTGAGAACGAGGCTGTGCTTTTTGAAAATAATAGGGATATTATTATGATTGGAAATTAACTGTTTTTGAAGCATTCATTTCGAGTTGAAGCAGAAATTGCAATTTGAAATAACAATAAATCATTCTTGTTTATTTCTCATAAATACTTTGGTGGATTATGTTTGTTCTCATTCTTCAATAAATAGTCATAATATCAAAACATAAGATTTCAGGAAAATGTTTACATTGTCAGCACGCTCAAAAAGAAGGAGTTACTTTGAGGATGTAGTGGTGTATGAGTTGAGGGTTGACAAAACTCGCACTAAATAATTACAGGTGTTGAAGAGGTTTCCTTGAACACGTAAAGTAGTTTGCTTCTGGTGCGGTAAGTAGAATATCAAAGTTTTTGGAGCTTGTTCAGTCAGAATCTTGACTGAAAATCTTCGAGAGAAAATCAGAAGAATTATTGGCGTTAACGCGTAATAGCATCATCATTCTTGGTTTGTTTTTGTGGCATATCCACCTCGGTGGGTCATTTAATGCCGACAAAGTTGTGAAATAAATTCATTCTTAATGCATAATGCAATTTTGTTTATAAACTCGTTTTTCTATTCAACCCATAAATAGGACCCTAACAGGTACTACTCTGGGTAAGAGTGAACCAGGGAGCAATGGTGATGAAGGGGTGCTCCACATTCCCCAAACCTCCAGAACTGGAACCTCACCATCAGATAGAGTTTAATGTCATTCCTAGGACATGTAGACCCTCATCCACCGCCTTCTAGCACCCATATGATATGAGTTGAGGGTTGACAAAACTCGCATGAGGTAATTACAGACGTTGAAGAGACTTCACTGAACACGGGAAGTCGTTTGCTTCTGGTTCGGTAAGTACAATTTGAAAGTTTTTGGGGTTGTCCAGTCAGAATCTTGAGGGAAAATCAGAAGAATTATTGGCGTTAATGCGTAGTAGCATCACCATTCTTGAGAACTTTCTAAAATATAAACGGTCAAAAATATTCTTGGAAATAAGCCACGGATTATATTTAAAACAAAAAAGTAGAGCTATCCGGCGTTACCCTGGATTTAAAAAGTTAAAAATGAATCTAATCTATAATTGCATATAGGGTAAGAAAAAAATGTCTGTATATTTGTTTTATTATCTTTTTATATTTTTTTCTGTATATTTGGTATTCTGTATATTTAGTTTATTATCTTTTATAGTTTATATATTCTTGTTTTCATGTTTATTTTTTAAAAATTGTCTTCATCTGATTTCTATTAAGAAATATTCTTAATTAATCTGTTATATTTTTAACATTTTAATCATTTTTTTTATTATATCCTTAATTATACCCTTATTATATATTGTGTTTATCTTATGAAAAATTACGGATGAAATATTAACCCCCTTTCGGAAAAAAAGGTATGGATTTAATTGAATTTTAGTATTTGCCTCTCCCCACCAATTCTACTTTATAGAAAAGTTGCACTCGGTCAGTGTATAAAATAAGGAAAGTATTTTTGATATTTGGGGTGTTATTATATAATACTTGAATAAATGTTTTTCTTAAGACACTTTTAAGTTTATATATTATTATATATATATATATATATTATAATATATATATAAATGATAAATCACCAGGTTTGTAGGGATTAAAATGATTATAAGATGAGACTCTTAACAAAAAATGTTGGTTGTTCTGGTTAAATTTGAGAGCTCAATATGCAATATAGTTTAACAGAGTAATATATTTGGTAGAGAAAAAGGGTTAACAATCGGCAATTTTAGTGGCAATACATCTTTTACTACCCATAAATATATGTATACACCTATGTGTTTCGTCAGACCACCAATCTTATTTTAAAAAATCGGATATGACCTTTAGGCACCCCTTTTTGATCTCGATTAAGAAAGGACATGTTTTTCATTTACACCGTCAATATCCGGTTGTTTTAACAGACAAGTTTTAGATTTGTTTTTAATTATGAAACTAACCCCTAACCCTAACCCCTAACAAACAACCGGATATTGACGGTGTAAATGAAAAACATGTCATTTATTAATCGAGATCAAAAAGGGGTGCCTAAAGAATCTTTGCTTTTTCCTTATTTTTCAATAAAGTTAAGGTTGCGTGGACATGGAGTCACCACCTGGTTACTAACAGTTTCTCTCCTATGCTATCTTCACACCAAGTGGTGAAAGTTGTTTACCGGTTTGTTTAATGAGTGGGGGGTGGGATATACGGAATTTTGATTGCTCAATTTTTATTTGAATCACGAAGTTTACCTGGTTTTTGTTTGGTTAATTTTTATGTGTTTCAAGAAGTTTTGGTTTGTTTTGTTTTACTGCCAGTAGACTTGGTTGAGTACACCAATAAAGACCTCCTGGTCTGGTTTGGATAGGGAAAAAGCTTGCAACAAACCTTGTTGCGACCTTGCAAGTGGGTAAAAAGGAACTGACACTTTAGGTCTCGTACAAATAGTCCAGAAAAAAAGTCCTGAAGAAAAAGTGCCTTCGTTAGTGGTGACGGGATATTTATCTACCAATTCGACCAATCAAATAATAGTTGACACCAACCACAAGTATAAATTCCTACGCATTTTTCATTCCTGCTTTCTTCCCTCAGAAGATTGCAGGTGAGTAGTTTTCATTTTTTCCCGACATTACAGCATATCAACCTCAGTGGGTCATTTAATGCCGATAAAGTTTTGAAATAAATCAATTCTTAATGGATAATACAATTTTTTTATAAATACATTTTTCTATTTAACCCATAGATGTGACCCTAACAGATACTACCACTCCGGGTCAGAGTGGACCAGGGAGCAATAGTGATGAAGGGGTGCTCCAAATTCCCCAAACCTCCAAAACTGGAACCTCACCATCAGATAGAGTTTAACGTCATTCCCAGGACATGTAGACCCGCAGCCACCGCCTTCTTGTGTTTCAAGAAGTTTGCCACGAATACAGTTGGTTATTTAAGAAGTGGGTTCTGTTATCTCCACCCTAATCTACTGGTGATGGTGATATATTTATTGATCAGTGATTGTATATAGTACTGAGTATACATTTCTTTTATCTTTTAAACTTTGGCAAACCGTTTTGTTAAGTGCTCTACACTTATTGATAGTGGTTAGCTGATTTTCTTGCTTTTTTATTTGTTATATATATAACAATGTTTTCTCAGCTGTTGGCTCCATTAATCTTCTAGTGGTGCTAATAGATATATATATTTCAGTTATTGCATGTAGTACTGAGTTTAACAGAGTATACATTTATTTTATTTACTTAGGCAGACCGTTTTGTTAGGGGCTCTAAACTTAGTGCTGATGGGTGGTTGATTTTCTTCCTTCTTTAGTATGAAATAGATATAACAGTCCATATAACAGTGTTTCCTCAGCTTCTTATGTCAATAAAAGGGGAAACAAAATCGGTGATGTTTATTTCGGAGTTGAGATTTCGATCTTTATTGAAAGTTTTATTGTAGCGGTTCTCAGACTAATCTAATTAACTAAATAACTATATATGATTGTTTGCATTGATTTAAGTGTGTAACGCTGTCTGTTTTAGAATTTTACGGATCTTAGTTAATAGACAAACTAACACAAAGGTAGACAGAGAGACTGACATATACATCAACATGTCGCTAATAAAACTAGCGAGGGAACATTAGTCAGAAATAAGTAATTATGAAAAAGAGAATATGATAATAGTTTCATATATATATATATATATATATATATAAAGAAGCCTATACACATTATATACATACATATTATGTATATTAGAGGCGGTACATATATGTGTATGAAGCAGTAAATTATATATATATATATATATATATATATATATATATATATATATATATATATATATATATATATATATATATAGGTGGTGCTAGATGAGGGTAGATCGTAGCATATATATATATATATTAGAGGCGGTAGATATATTTGTATGAAGCAGTAAATATATATATATATATATATATATATATAATATATAGATAGATAGATAGATAGATAGGTAGGTGATGCTAGATAAGGATATATAGTAGGGTGTGTGTGTATATATATATATATATATATATATATATATATATAATAGATAGATAGGTAGGTGATGCTAGATAAGGATAGATAGTAGTGTGTGTGTGTGTGTGTATGTGTGTATATATATATTATATATATAATTATCTAGTGAGTTCGATCCTCGCTTGATGCCCCAAAATTGTCATATTCATGTAAATACCAAGACACAAACACACACACATATATAAGAAATTTGAAAAAACAAGTGTTCCAAAAAATAAGATGAATTTATTTATCGACGCTTAAACGTTTCGGTTCCTTTAAACCTTCACCAGGATGTATTATGGGGTGGAGAAATTGATGGGTGTTTTATAGATGACAGGAGGTTTTTTTTTCTCTCCTGTCATCTATAAAACGCCCATCAATTTCTTCACCCCATAATACATCCTGATGAAGGTTTAAAGAAACCGAAACGTTTAAGCGTCGATAATAAAATTCATCTTACTTTTGGAACACTTGTTTTTTTTTTCAAATTTCTTGATATTGTCGGATTTATTTCTATATTTACTCCCCTATATATATATATATATATATATATTATATATAATATATATATATAGTAATGAATAAAGAACATCGAAAGAGACAAATCAAAAGCGAATAAATAAAATACGTAGAAAAAGGACCTTAGAGGAAAGATTTATATCAGAATGGACGACCTCACAGAGGATAAGAAGGAATTAGATGCTGACATAAAAAGATATAGGTTATTATGTGGGATCTAACACTTTTTCTGAACTTGCTATAAATAAGGAAATCTGCATCTTTTCAGAAATCCAATAAGACTCAAAAAATTTGATTTACCAAGATACAGACTGAAATAATAATAAAAAAAAACCCCAGACATATTTAAAAGTTGCTCTTAAATAAATCAAAAACATACACCAAAGAGAAATAAATGTGTTTCCTATGTTTGAAATAAAATAGCTGTATTTACTAAGCTTTGTACAATCTAGCACATGGCTTAATGCCGACAGGGGAATGAGTGTAAGAAGATTTTCTGCAACAGAGGAAATATGGGGGTTGGTCAGGGCATTAACACATTGCAGATTTACATAAAAGAAAAACATTCGGCAAATAAATAAATATAGTATAATATATATATATATATTATATATATATGCTTCCTGATATATGAAAAAAAACATTCACAAGAACAAAGTTAATACGAAAGTAATATATATATATATATATATATATATATAATATATATATATATATAATGCAGCCTTCCTGATACAAAAAAAAAATCACAACAAAGTTAATAGGAAAGTAAGTTCATTATATATATATATATATATATATATATATATATATATATATATATATATATATATATATATATAATGAATTTACTTTCGAATTAACTTTCTTCTTGTGAATGTTTTTTTTTTTATTTTTTTTTTGGAAGCATGGGAAATGTATAAATGAACAAAAAAAACAGAATTCAATACCCAGCCGTTGCTTTTTTCCCAATATTTCAGGTGACATTCACCTTTATCAAGGTATTATATGACAATTATAACTATAAAAAAGTAAAATGAAACAAATGCGAGAAAAAATTAATGTGAAATGATTTGGTGTCGTTCAGCCGTTATTTTCCTTTCGAAATAGTGTGACGTATCTCAACCGAAATTGATATATATATGATTAAAACGAATGGTTGATAATATAGCGATTATGTGTTCTCGCATTAGCACGAATTTTTTTTTTATAATAAAAAGCTCAATAAAAATATAAGGGTAGAAATCAATATATATAGTAAATATACTATATCTGTACGTTTTGTAGAACGACGAAGCTCAGGTTCTTTTATTAAGGAAGATTAGTGGAGTCCAGCACAAACGGAATTTCAATAAAACCCATAACTATTTACGTACGAGACGGGGTTAAAACTGCTCAAACTTTCTATTAGAAAAACTCGAAAATATAAAGGGCTCTAGATAAATAAAAAGAGGGGAAAATATTATAGCGTACCTGCCTGACCTGTCAGTTTTCTTCCAAAGAGCTCGGTCGACTTTGGCGGGAAAATTTATGCTGTGTAGTCTCGTCTTGTTTCGTTCGTGGCGTGATTATAGCAGCTCCTATGCAAATCATGTCCACGACGAGACCAAATATAAGGCCTTTATTTTCAACATTCGGGCAGTTGCGATTTCGCCGCGTAATGTTGTTGTGACGTGGCATTGGTCAAGAAAGTACAAGAGATTGTCACAAAAGAGACACTAACATAAAAAGAACAAATTGGACCCACAGAAGATGTAATAATCCATTTCAAATGCTCCAAGTAGAGTTTGAACTCGCTTACTTCGATACCATTGTCTAGCACGTTTGCCACTACGTCACGGGGGCTCCCTCGAATTCAGACAATTGTAGAGGAGACGATTCTTTACCTCCAAGAACGAAGTACGTCCGTACAGGTATTTGCCTCTCATCCCACTTATGAGCGCGGGACACAAGGTCTCGTTTTAACTTGGGCCCACCCACAAGCCGCAGCTCATGGGTGGTAAGCACACATATTGCGTCGACCCCCTCGGCATAACCCCTCAAGGGGGGGGGGCTCAGGCGCTGGGCAATAAACCCAGTCCTTCCCCTTTAAATCAAGGGACAGGTATTGCCTGGGGGAGAGCCCCATAGGATCGACGCTATTAACTTGTAACCACGGTCCAGGGCCGAAGCCACCGGACCCCCGCCCCGAGGGACGGATGTATATGCCTGTAGATTAATTTAATTTAAGGAAAAATACTCCCCGAGCTTCGAGATTCTGTTGTCGTTTATGCAAATTTCACACATGACGGGCAACGCTAAGTGTAATTTCCCCGGATGTACGATCTTGGTGAGTGCAGTGGTCTGTTAATTATTATTTAAGACCTACCTAATCCACACCACAGGGCAGTTGTGTTTCATCTTCCTAAACAGAACAGAATCGTGCGTTTGATTAGAAACTTGTGAAGATTTGCGTTGGTCTAGAGACCAGTGAACATTAGTGTCGAACTAGATACTAGTGAACATTGGTGGTTTTATCGACGATAGTGATTACCGTGTTTTTTTTCGGTCGTCATTTCACACCTCTAATTCAAAGTAATAGGTTTATTTCGCACTGTGCTTATACTAGCAGGACCTGTGGATATAGCACTGTATGATAATTTGATTATTACAATATTTACGTAAGAGCTATTGCCAAATAATTCAATATGTAAAAAAAGTATAAAAATCTTTAACTCTCTCCCACTCTCACCTTTCTTTCCTTCTTTTCGTTATGTTCGTTTGAAACCGATTATCGTTATCGTTTCTCTGCGCTAAACCTCTATCTTTCCCCTACTCTTTGTTTTTTTCTTCTATTTATCTGTGTAGCATGTCCTTTTCTCACCCTTCTTTCTTTATTATAAAAACAGAAGGATCCATTATTTAACTGGAGTGATGACAATCTTACGAAATAAGAATTCGGCGGATAATAAACACCAGATAATCAGGTTTTATATTTTTTGCATTTGATCTTGGACGATTTGGATGGTCTCATTTTGAACCAGGATTACTTTTTTTCTGGATGGTAACGATCGGAAGATTAAGGAACACAAATATTAATATATAATAATATATTAATATATATTAGAAGAATAAAAAAAATGTGTTTTTCTTATAAAGGAGTAGCAGTAATATGTAAATAGTTATGAGAGGAAAAGTCGGAATCAATATATATCAATATACAATAAATGATATATCTATCTATACATATATAAAGGGCAGTTCTGTGTATGTCCGGAGTAAAATTCGAAAATAAAACAATTACCGACAAAGTAAATATACATAAACATTAAATATCACCAGGGCTTGGTTTTTGAACAAAAATAATGAAGATTTGATTTATATTTGTGAAGTTAATTAGAAAAATGAAATTTAAATGATAACGGCATGGAATTTGTTCCATTTACTATTTTAAATAGGAGACATTAATTTTTCTTTTCAAATTGTCAGGATCAACGCAACGTCTTTTTTTTTTTTTTTTTTTTTTTTTTTTTTTACACAGAGATCTCAAAGGGTCATCCTGTGAGAATCGAACTCACGATTCGACAATAATGGATCTACGAGACTACCTTTTTTACCCTCTTTCCCTTTTACACAGGCAGCGCCAGGTAGCCGCTTCTAGTATAGATATATATCAATGACAATAAATTATATATATTTACCAACCACTCCGCACGAGCAGGATGTGACACAAGGTCAATTTCTTAAGCGGAGTTTAACAGGTTTGATTTCAGAGTTTTCCTTCTCCTAGACCGGTTGCCTAACCAAGGTTAAGAGCCCAGTCTGCCCTACTATTTACCTATATCTGGAGGAAGAGTAGAATTCATACCTTTCCCAAAGGTATTAGCGCTAAGTGAAATGCAGTAACCACGTCCAGGATTTGAACTCGGGGTGACGAGTCCATTTCCGATGTCTTTATCCATTACACCACGCACTTCCTAAATAAATCATATATAAGAGGACAGTTGACATTTGTCAATACCTAAGAAAACAAATGGAGAAGAGTTAGTAAATGAATGTGGGTTAACAGCAAACTCAACTTCCGGGCCTAAACAGATGCATTCATTTATTGAGTGAAGGCCGAATGGAAACCATGTTGTCATATGTTGACATTCACTAAATAAATAGCCGGCCATCATTAAATTGCAGCCTGTTGGCTAGAAAACTGATAAGTCTTGCAATTATCAGTTGAATCAAAAGCACAATGTGGCCTCAAAAATAAAGAAACTCTAAGAATATAAAAATACTATAACCTAAAAATTAAACCCACCCCTTCCTGATCATCTCCGGTCTGTACCACACACCCAAACTCTTCCCACTCATGTTTTCACTCATTACCCCCTCCCCTCTCCCGTGATCTCTTACCCCCCCCCAAAAAAAAAATGACCTTTTCGGTATAAAAGTAGACTGTAAAAAGCTTTTGGTCTTCACAATAAATTTTTGACAAAACTTCACTAAATACAGAGGTGAAAAATTAATTGAATTTAGTTGTGTTGTTATATCCACTTATTCCTCTAGTTTTGTCCACGTATGCTTCTTTGTTGGTATATCTGATTAGTCTAACTTTCTGTCTATATATCATATCTCTATATACTCTAGTTATACATTCATGCCTATAATAGATAGTAATGAGAAAATAATTTTTCGTGTTAAAGCGAAGCATGAAAGAAAGGTATAAAATAAATAACATCGAGCCATCCTTTACTGGGATTACACTTGTCAAGTTCATTTTCTATAAGAAAAAGTATCGAATTTTATGTGATACATGCGTTGTAAGTGCCTTCAAGTAAAAATTTAATATATACTTTATTCAACAACGTTTCTAAATAAACAAACATCCAAAAATCTTATTCACTTCGCCGAAGGGCATTCAGTCTGTTTGTTGTTATTATTCTCTCAATAACGCCCCCTTACCTATTATGGTAGAGGCGTGAAGTATCGCTTGACAAGCTTAATTTCGCTAGGATGGTCAGCTGTGTACTGTGGCCGAGGCGATAAAAGTGTTTCACTAGTGTTTCACTGTGTCTGCTGAAGTCCCGGTTTCGATTTCTGTCGGAGGGAAATCGTTAGTATATACCGCTGATGAGACTTAATAAAGTCGAAACAGTCTGTACGGTATTCTACACATCGAGCCATCCTTTACTGGGATTACACTTGTCAAGTTTATTTTCTATAAGAAAAAGTATCGAATTTTATGCGATACATGCGTTGTAAGTGCCTTCAAGTAAAAATTTTATATATATATATATATATATACACGTTTTTTTTAAAAGCGAATGTTATAAAATATTACAACTGCAGTTTCTTGCCGTAGCAATTCTTCCGAGAATTCCCTGAATACAGCGGACAATCCGTGATTGCCTTTGCTGTACAATCCTAATACAGTGTTAACTTGACTTACGAGTGTCACAACTTACGAGTGTCACAACTCACAAGTTTTCCGAGTTACGAACTGTCACTCCCTCTATTTTCTGTTGTGTTAAGATTTAACATTTTAGGTTCGAGCGAGCTTCAGATACGTTTATCTTAATAAGGTCTCGAAAAAAAAACAAAAAAAACATTCAAATTTCCAGATTTATTAGGCTAAAGAAAAATATAATCTATAAAAAAATAAACATTAAAACATATCATAGCACATAATTTTTTGGATGGTTGAATGGTTGAATGGATTTTACGGTATATAGGGTTATTTTATGCCGTATACATTTTGTTTGATGCAATCTTGATGATCATTAAAAATATATTTTCTAAAGTCAATTTTTTAAAACATTTTTTTTTACACTTTTTTTCTATTTAAACTATAGATGTGACACTGATATTTACTACCACTCCGGTTCATATTGAACCTGGTTGTAATGGGCATGAAGGGGTTCTCCACTCTCCCCAAAGCTCCAAAATGGAACTTCACCATTGATGCAGTTTAACGCCATACCTAGGACGCCACCTACTAACTCCCAACTGGGAGGTCCAGTGAGCTTCGGCCGCTGGATTAAGTTTTTGTAAATAATAGCGTCGATCCCCCAAGCAATACCTGCCCCCTTGATTTAAAGGGACAGGGCTGGGTTTATTGCTCAGCGCCTGAGGCGCCCCCTTGAGGGGGAATGCCGAAGGGATCGACGCAATTTTTGTTCTTTCCCACCCATAAGTTCGGCTTGTTGGTAGGCCAACATTAAAACAAGGCTTTGTGTCCAGCCCATACAATTGGGGTATGAGGCATATATCCATAGGACGACATTGCAGGCGGGATCTTCCCACTCACACGAACATACACTGAAACATAATTACATTTATTTATCATGTAAGCTCTGATTTTATTGCAACATGTTTGAGGAAAACCTGTTTAAACCATTTAAGTTAATTTGCAACATATCAGTTCTTGCCTATTTGTATGCAATGACAAGATTAGTTGTGCACACACACCTACCCACACTCGCAAAACACGCACACATGCATCTATATATAAATACCGAATTGTCTATGTATATACGAGTGTTAACTTGCGTGTTATGGTGAAATGTGAGACTGACAGTTGTATATGCATAAAATCGAAAAGACAGACAAATATCATGTCTGTCTTCTGACATATGCCACCCAATACGTAGCCATTATTACACTAGCACTTGCTGATACTACAGAAAATGTACGGACAGTTTCCGCAGGTCGAGTAGATCTCGTTGCGCATTTCTCAGACATGTGCATAGTATCATACACACACACACTCTTAAACATAAATACAGTCACTCACACAATCTTAAACATAAACACACACACACACACACACAGACTCTCTCTCTCTCTCAAACATACACACACATTTCACAGTACGTCTTGTACACAATCATACACAAACACATTTCCACCATATATAAAAGCAAGTGTTATTTAATGGACTAGGAACCCTGCGGAAGTGTGGAGGTATGATTGACGGGTTGTGGGTCAGGGTTCAATCCCGATTGAAACAACTTTTATTACCCCATGATATTATATGTTGAATTCTAGACCTGAGGAGAAACAGTTGACTGATAAGAGAGTGCTTCCAAATATGAAACTCAGAAATTGAGCACATGCCTTATCAGTGGGATCAAAGTTTAGGTACTGAACATGTATTCTGAAAAGGGATGTCCTGTAAAAAGTATCCGGTACCTCTAAAAGTGGGGGCTTCGTCTCTGAAATGAGGCAACGAAACGACTACATAGTACTATTTGTATTTTTTTGTAATTTAATCATTGTAGTTCTTTTAGAAAATAACAAATAACATTATATTCAATTATTATTCTGATAACCCATATGAGTTGTATACCTTTATTAGATTATAAAATGACTTGATTAGTTAAATTAAAAGTTAATGGAAACAATGACACTGTGACATACATTTTAAAAATAAAATGGTTTATTATAATGTGTTTTAACTTATTATCTAGATATATAAATGAATTATTTATATTATATCTACATCTGGATAATACATTTTATGCTTAAGTAATAGGTACCAGATAAATTTCACAATATCACAATTTTACCCTTTTCAGAATACATTGTCGGTGCATAAATTTTGATTCCCACTGGCCATATATCCTTTAATTATCAGCACAACTTCAATTTAGTAAGTGGGCATATCAGCTGATATATTATGAATCCCCTATATTATCAGACCATCTTATTAAAAATCTTGATTGGGCCCATCAGCGTAAGTTGGAAAAATATGAAGACCTACGTGAACAATGCATTAGAAACGGATGGATAACAAATGTATTTCCCATCGAAGTCGGATGCCGGGGATTTATTACCAACTCAACCTTGGCATTTTTGTCAACGCCTTCTCCACCAGACAAGAGGAAATACATAAAAAAGATCCATTAGAAAGCTCTAACCGCATCAGCGTGGATATGGCAGTCCTACATTGTGACATCAAACCGACAAAGTCTGGTGGTATCGTGAGATACTGCTGGGGCGCTCTGGGTTAGTGGTAATGATGCTTCGGCCCCGAAACCATGCCTGAACCCAAAGTCATCATCTGATGAAGGTTTTGTTGGTTGAAACGCTACTGTGTAAATTGCGGTCATTGTATGAAGAATATTGGTGGAGCTTAGAATTCGCTAATTGTATTCCTGCTGAGCTATATGGCCACCACCCAAAAAAATGGGTTCGGAGTATGACATTAAACTGTATCTGACGGTGAGACCCCACTTCTGAATGTCTGGAGAGTTTTTTCATTACTCACATGTCACACTGAAAGCACCAGTTCCTGCTAGTTAATCAATGATGAGTCTCTTCAGTACTTAATAGGGTGACCATTTAAACAACAAGCACCTACTGTAAGCAACCCAATCACACATAACAGAGATATATAAAGAAGGAAGATGTGACGTGTATGAAGAAACAAGAATGGACTTATATAGAGGAGTAAGTGTAGACGTATATAAACAAACATTGACATATGTATATAAAGAAGGACGCACACACGTATATAAAGAAACAAGATTATACTTATATAGAAAAAGAAGCACAGAAGACCTAACACAGTTGTATATAAACTTGGGGAATTTATGAGGAAGTGCGTCCCGGTCTCCTGCCTCATAAATTGCTACCCGGTGACTATTAAAATACGACTCCAGCTACAGTGTTACTTGAAAGAAAACAACCAACTTAGGTCGTTAAATGTAGTTGGGGGGTCTCTATTTTGTTTGTTTATCTATGTATCTATCTCAGTCTATTCCAAACTATATTATCCATCTTCATATCTAAACAGGAATTACGACAAATTATGATGAATAAACAAGAATTACGACAAATTACGATAAATAAATAAGAATTACGACAAAAAGAGAAGCCCCCCCCTCCCAATACATTTAATGCAAGGTAGCATCCCATCGTAGTCTAATGGTTACCAATCTTGTCTTTCAGAACGATTACCCCTGAATGGCAAGCTTAATCCTCGCAGGATTTCCTATACTCTTGACCTTGTGCCACACCCTACTCTTAGCAATCTGCTTGCGTAAATACCAACCAAACCTATAAGTACTTTATCTTTGTTCTCAAATATTTAGTTAACTGGTAGCTTTTTCCGTGATCCACAAATATATTTAGACAGCGCGTTATTTTTTTTTTATCGTATCTTTCAATCCCCTGTCAACGAACGAGTTTAATTCCCTTGAATCAATCAAATACGAAGCCATATTAACTTATTGCCTATATTCCTAGAGATTCTTTCAGGAAAAATAAACGAAGGTGTGTTCCGTATCAAGTCGATGAATCCACATCGACACTTCTTTTTAATTTCATATATTGTTGATTGATATGTCAGTTGGAAATGTGGATTTAGCAATTAAAATATTCTATTAACGCAAAACGGTTTTCTTTGGAGAATATTGAAAGATATCATATTAAGGATTGCTTCCTCTCTTAAAAATAATAAATAGATATTTTCAAGTATGAAAAAAAAATGTTGGAGTAGCAAATGCAATAATTTCAGGACTCGTGATATCTATCGAAGAGCGTAGCTTGACAGGTTCACTTAAAAATAAAATCGAATATTTTCTAACGAGTAAACCTGTGTTCCGGTATGAATGTAACTAAGATGATAGATAGATAGACATATCGATATAAACAGATATAGATAGATAGACATATATAAACAGATAGAGATAGATAGATAGATAGACATATATAAACAGATAGAGATAGAGATAGAGAGATAGAGATAAACAGATATAAACAGATAGAGATAGATATAAACAGATAGAGAACAGATAGAGATAGATATAAACAGATAGAAAACAGATAGATAGATATAAACAGATATAAAACAGATAGAGATAGATTATAACAGATAGAGATAGATATAAACAGATAGAGATAGATATAAACAGATATAAACAGATAGAGATAGATATAAACAGATATAAACAGATAGATATAAACAGATATAAACAGATAGATAGATATACAGATAGAGATAGATATAAACAGATAGAGATAGATATAAACAGATAGAGATAGAGATAGATATAAACAGATAGAGATAGAGATAGATATAAACAGATGGAGATAGAGATAGATATAAACAGATGGAGATAGAGATAGATAGATATAAACAGATGAAGATAGAGATAGATAGATATAAACAGATGAAGATAGAGATAGATATAGAACAGATGAAGATAGAGATAGATATAACAGATAGAGATAGATAAAGATATAAACAGATAGAGATAGATAGATAGATATAAACAGATAGAGATAGATAGATAGATATAAACAGATAGAGATAGATAGATAGATATACAGATAAGATAGATAGATAGATAGAGATAGATAGATAGATATAACAGATAGAGATAGATAGATATGATATAAACAGATAGAGAATAGATAGATAGATATAAACAGATAGAGATGATAGATAGATATAAACAGATAGAGATAGATAGATAGATATAAACAGATAGAGATAGATAGATAGATATAACAGATAGAGATAGATAGATATAAACAGATAGAGATAGATAGATAATAAAACAGATAGAGATAGATAGATAGATATAAACAGATAGAGATAGATATAGATATAAAGATAGATAGATACAGATAGATAGATAGATAGATATAAACAGATAGAGATAGATAGATAGATATAAACAGATAGAGATAGATAGATAGATATAAACAGATAGAGATAGATAGATAGATATAAACAGATAGAGACAGATAGATAGATATAGATAGAGACAGATAGAGATAGAACAGATAGATAATAAACAGATAGAGACAGATAGATAGATATAAACAGATAGAGACAGATAGATAGATATAAACAGATAGAGAATAGATATATAGATATAACAGATAGAGATAGATATATAGATATAACAGATAGAGATAGATATATAGATATAAACAGATAGAGAATAGATATATAGATACAGATAGATAGATACATATAAACAGATAGAGATAGATATATAGATATAAACAGATAGAGATAGATATATAGATATAAACAGATAGAGATAGATATAGATATAAACAGATAGAGATAGATATAAATAGATATAATACAGATAGAGATAGATATATAGATATAAACAGTATAGATATATAATATAAACAGATAGAGATAGATAGATATAAACAGATAGAGATAGATAAGATAGAGATAGATAGATATAGATAGATAGATAGATATAGAGATATACAGATAGAGATAGATATAAACAGATAGAGATAGATAGATATAACAGATAGAGATAGATAGATATAAACAGATAGAGATAGATAGATAGATAAGATATAAAACAGATAGAAGATGATAGATATAAACAGATAGAGATAGATAGATATAAACAGATAGAGATAGATAATATAAACAGATAGAGATAATATAAACAGATAAAGATAGATATAAACAAGATAAAGATAGATATAAACAGATAAAGATAGATATAACAGATAAAGATAGATATAAACATAAAGATATATAAACAGATAAAGATAGATATAAACAGATAAAGATAGATAGAAAGATATGCACATTGAGATATATAGATAGAGGGGATGGGAGATATGGAGAGAGAGTGATGGAAAGAGGGATAGGTAGAGAATGAGATGGAGAGAGAGAGTGATATATATATATATATATATATATATATATATATATATATATGAGAGACAGAGACAGAAAGTCGGACAAGGTGTTTGAAAGTGGAAAGGAAAAATAAGGATTATGTATTTAACCTACACCTACGCTACGAGCAGGATACGACACAAGGTCATCATCAAAATTCGTTTGTCAGGCTTGAATACAGAGTTTGCCAAACCAAGGACAAAGAGCACATTCTGCCCTATTATTTATCTATAGTTGAAAGGAGAATATTTAGATCCATGCATACATTTCCCAAGCGGATTATCATTATGAACTATATATGATTATAATATATACTCCCAAACCGTGTAGAGCAGTTTGGACGTCAATTTAGCTGACGGTCACCGTATTTCGCGTAAGCAAGGCTCTCTGTTATTCATGGATATGCACTCTCTTAGTTACTGTAACATATGAACTGTATATGTATTTATGAGTTAAAATCCCGTTCTGCCCGGCAGGTGCTGCTGGCCGAGTTTATACTCAGTGTTGTTATATGCTCTTAACACGGAGTATAAACAAGCTCTGATGACGATTTTCATAAAATCGAAATATTGTTCAATATCAACCAAGTTATAAAATGTTTTCACTTTACCAGCATTTTGTGGTGTTTTCATATCTTTTTTATATATACTCATACCGTCGGATTCATTTCTTTTCTTTAAATTTATATTATATATATATATATATATATATTATATATATATATATATATATAGAGAGAGAGAGAGAGAGAGAGAGAGGAGAGAGAGAGAAGAGAGAGAGAGAGAGAGAGAGGAGAAAAGAATCTGTGCTGTTAGCACAAATTAATGATGTCGATAGGGCATACATTTTCAAAAGTTTTCGAAGAATATTAACATTGGCCAGTTTTATTTGGATTGACTTGTATTCAAACTTACGTTATGCACTTGTTGGCTCCCATAGAAAATATTTTCTTATATTATCAGAAGCGATGTAAACACACCAAGAATAAATTATATATATATATATATATATATATATATATATATCTATCACACCATATGACTATCAATAACCGAGTTGTTTTAGGATGGTAAATATAGATAATATGGATTATTTGGCGCTAATGAACCCTTAATGCGGTTATTTTTAAGAAGACAATGTTCAAAGCAAGGATAAGAAAATATAATTCGAATATTTCATAACGGAAATTGAAGAGAAAAAATCAAATGCCTAAGTTAATTAACGCGCTTTTAGATGACGTCACTTCTCTTTGATTACAGACAAAAGTTTTGCACACAACATTTTAAAGGTGTCTAAAGGAGTTTTGAAGCTGCTTTCTTATTTATGTAGTTTGTGTGATGTACTAATTAGGTGCGAGTTACAATGAGTGCTTTATAAACAGCATTATGGGCAACCTTTGTTCTCTGTAGCACGAGGTAAATATTAAAGCAAGAAAAAAAAAAACGCGCGCAAAAAAAAAAAAAAAAAAAAAAAAACGGAAAAAAAAAACGAATAAAAAAAACGCAGCAGGTGAATTATTCTTTGATAAGTTTTATCCGTTATTTTTTCGTTTTAATTAATTTCTTATTTTCCTAATTGTAATCGATAGGAAAAGGTGAAAAAATCATTTAAAATCAACGGCCGACATCTTAAGAGTTAAATCAAGATACATTTCTTCAATATCTACGGAAAATAGAAAACAAAAAATACAAGTAGTATGAGTGTTTACACATTATCTTAAATGATGTTTTTGCACAAATATTAGGCGCACACGTTATATTAATTTCGGTTTATAATTCTATAAATAAAAATCAAGTAGAAAGATTTGAATTTTTTTACCTCATTCATTACACAAATACTAAGTATTTAAGTAATTATATATATATATATATATATAGGGATGAAAAGTACATAAAAATGAATAAATCCGACAGTATAAGGTAAAACTATTTAGTATTGTTTTTTTCTATATCTATACTTATATATATGTATATATGTATTCAAGTTATTCAAATTAATGAAAATAATCAAATAAGTAAAGATGTTATTACATATTCAACTCAAACAAATATAATTAAATACTTTACGCTCTGTACTCCCCAAGGTCGCTAAATAGAAAGAAAATTATAAAATATTAAAATTTGAGCAATACAATGCGTATAAAAATAAAAAAAAGATGTTTTTTTTGTCTTATCGATTTCAAAGAAACTTATCATCAGAGACGAAAATCAGAAATGGACGTGCTTAATTTTTTTTTTTTTTTTTGCGTGGTGATACTTTTCTTCTTTTTTTTTCTCATTTCAAATTATGAATAAGATTTAATTATTTTTGAAATTATATCACGTTTAGATATGTTTTCGATTTTTTTCCTACACACGTATAATATATTATATGTTATCCAGTCTATGCATATTAACATTCCCTTTCAGACATTTGTGAAATCCCTTATCCCACTGATATGGGGTAAACAATACCACAACATTTTTTTCTATAAGGATGGGTTTGATTTTAAGGAAAAGAAAGTAAGGTTGACAGAGTTGCCTATTGTCGGTAACAGCCAGACAGCGAGAGAGTCAAACCCCTTTTTCTAGCACTTGACCAGGGAGATTTTTTTTTGCTGAGGAGGAACGCCACACATACTGTTATCTTCACACATTACCACACAGATCAGATTATCCAAATGGTGCTACTCATGTGCTGAGTTAGCAAGGACCGGTACCGAACATTAGCACTTACTTATGTTAGAGGGGCGCTTGTTGAGCCTCCGCCCGATCAATCGTCTGGCCAAATCAAGTCCTAGCACGTATAGGATTGTCCCAACTCCCCTTCCTTTATGGCAACCCCAACCCTTTTAATGATATATGCGCTAGAAGGCGTGGCAGAGGGTCTTATAATCCTGGGTATGACGTAAATTCATAGAGAGATCATGGCGTACACCTTCATCACCATTACTCACAGTGTTACATAATCATTAGATACCTAATGATTATGACAATAGTGTAGAAATCATATTAGTGCAGCTGATGGCCTTGAGAGTAAGTGACAGCGTTTGACCTCACTCTGACCTTGCGTTCTGGGGATGATCGTGAGAATCGGAAGGCAATAGAAGCCCCTTCCGGTTTAAGGTGTAAGCAACTCAGTTAGCCAGAGTTAAAGTTAGAACTTAGAAGCGAAGCTAGCAAGATGTGAGTCTCACTGCGTGATTTTCTGGTCTGGGGTTCTACGAATAAAGTAACATCATCGTAAATCGAAGTCTTGTGGTTATTACTAAAAGCTATCAATGACACAAGGCTTCTGATAAGGAATGATCCCCAACAGAGACCAGACCCGGAATCCCAAGAAGACCAGACCTTAGAAGATATACCAGATCCGACCAGAAGAACAGACGACAGAGTAAGAAGTAAAAGAAGGTATATAACAACAGGTCCACATTTAACTCTCATCAGGTCGAAGAGAGGCAAATATTATTTCAGTGACGAGGATATGTTATATGTATTGAAGAAGTGGTTTAAATAAAAGTCAACATAATTTTACGAGGCAGGGATACATGGTCTCATTCGAAGGTGGAACATTGCTATTGAGAGAAACGGTGACATTTTGATGTATGATACATGTTCTTCTGTTGGTAATTATAACTCTCCAACACGCACTGGCATTACTTTTAGACTCACCTATGTGGAGAATTAGGGATGTGATCCACAAAGGACCAGCTTCATTTTGATGTATGATACATGTTCCTTTTGGTAATTATACCTGTCCTAATACATGTGTGCGTTTGTAATTATACCTGATCTAAACAAAATGGCATTACCTTTTGACTAACCTATGCGGAGAATTAGGGATGTGATACACAGAGGATAAGCTTCATTTTGGTGTATGGTACATGTTCCTGTGTTGATAATTATACCGGTCTTAAAGAAAATGGCATTACCTTTAGACTTTACTATGTGGAGAAGTAGGGATATGATCCACAGAGGACCAGCTTCATTCTGATGTATGATACATGGTCCTGTGTTGGTAATTATACATGTCCTAAACAGAACTTTTCCTATTTCTATATCTTGTATGAATCCATTTAATTATTAATTACAGGTTTGCTTTAAGAGTTTTCCTTCTCCTATACCGGTTTACTTATCAAAGTTAAAGAATCAAGTCCGCCCCACTATTTACCCATTACTGGAGGAAGAATAGTTAAATGCATAACTTTCCTAAGAGTAATAGGGCAATGGGAAATGCGAACCATCTCGTCCAGGAATGGAAGTTGAGTCGCTGAGTCTATTTCTTATGACGATAACCATTACATAACTCGCCTCTTATATTACCAAAATATTTTATCATTTGTTTGTTTTTTTTCCAGACCAAAGATTTTCCGATGAATCTTGATATGTATTAGTTGGATTTTTCGTTCAGTTGTCCTCATCGTTATTGTGATATATAAAAAAACAACGTTGCCACCGTTGTATCCCCGGCCTTCTTCATGTATCCTTTGTCTATTTGAGCAGAGCAATGATTCCCCTTGACGAAGCCGGATGATACAACCGTACAAATGTTTTCATATATAAGAATATGAGGACAACAGTCCTTAAAATTGTTGACTTGTTTTGGATATAGGGTGTGTGCTAGATATTCACTTTTATTCATAGACTCGCCGAAAACTATGTGATTAAACTCTTGGCCAATCACCGGCAGTACTCTGCTGCTGATATAATATTTATACTAGGTGTACTAGTCATAACTACTCATAACTGCTTTGAACCTTCGTGGACGACAGGCCTCATACGATTGTATCACTGGACTTTTAACAATACGCTGGATATGACTTATTCGCAGGATAGGACTTATACACTTACCAAAGGATTCCATAACTCGGGACTTACTTACGTAAGCCCTTTTTAACTGGCCAAGGATGGCATTTAAAAACTTAACAAAAATCATTATTA
Source organism: Doryteuthis pealeii (assembly GCA_023376005.1). Taxonomy (NCBI): domain Eukaryota; kingdom Metazoa; phylum Mollusca; class Cephalopoda; order Myopsida; family Loliginidae; genus Doryteuthis; species Doryteuthis pealeii. The sequence continues at coordinate 28,015,086 of CM042159.1, read as the reverse complement.
TANGGTTACTGCGAAGTTATAAAGATTGTCTTCTAGGATATTGTTACCGAGTGTTAACTTGCTTATTTTATAGTTGCTTTTAAAATTATCTCTAATAGCAAAGTTCACTTACCTTATACTAAAAACAGTGCACCTCCGTCCAAAAACTGGGCACCACCCTAACTTGAAGCTTTCGGATAGATTATTGGGACTTTAGGTAGATACGCTTACAAGTTTCTATGTCAATTTCGTATTTTGCAAAATAGCTTTTACCCCCCCCCCCCGATTGAAAAAAAAACCCCCAAAATTCAGAGAATTATCCTATTTTAATGAAATTTTCCGTGTTGATTTATCAATAAAGAAATTTTATAAGGCATCCGTTAAACTTAATTTTATTTTGTAAAATACGGATTTTCCGCCATCTTTGGCAATGCCTAGTATAAAATGTATTAGAAATAAATTACATGTGTAAGATTATTTTGCTTTTTTATACTGTTACCCATTATGTTAATAGTTTTCGACTTAGACAAAACGGTGCAGATTGCATAAATGCGTCCTGACATGCTGCCTTAAAAACCCCAAAGCGTTGCCTGCTGAAAATCCGACCCGTACTACTTATGAACTCCCTAGCTGGTTGAAGGCATTTTACATAAAAGTAAATGTGATATGAAAGTGATATTTTACCCCCACCAAGTTTTCTCTCGACAAGTGAATGTTAGTATTTTGAGCTCCCTTCCCTCTTTAAAATATTTTTAGCGGTTTGAAGGCATTTTTTTATCGACAAATAACCCTTTTTAATGGTTTGAACGTATTAAAAGTAAGCCACCCCCAGTTTTTTTTATCAACAAGAAAATGTAGATATCTTAAACTCCACCCTGATTTGAAATATCGTTTTTTCGGTATTTTCATTTTATTTTGAACTTTTAAATATATACGACCGAGTTTCGAAAAAAACAAAAAAGAACAAAACAATACTTTTATCCAAAAACAAATAATCAATCCAAAAACAAATAGAAATGATTTACATTTAATTGTCGAGAAAAGACTTGAGGGGGGGGGTAAAATATCGCTTTCATATCGCATTAAGTTTTCGGGAAAAATGCCTTCAAACAGCTAGGGAGTTCATAAGTAGCTCGAGTCTGATTTTCAGCTGGCATCGCTTAGCGGTTTGTTTTTATTTATTTATTTATTTTTTTTGCAGGACGCATTTATGCTATATGCACTGACAAAAATTCGACCTTAAGTAACCGATTTAATTAATTTTAATTCGTTTTTAAAATGAAAATGAGAAAATATTTTGGCAGTCACTAGGATTTAGAAAAAGAGACTTTGCAAAGTGACTTAATTTTTTTTTTTTAAATACGGCCTGAGAGTTAAAAAGAAAAACATAAAATCATTTTTTAAGATTTTAAGAAAGGAAAAGTTTGACCTAATTTAAATTGAAATAGGTCTTGGACTTTTATTATGCTATGAATATTAACATACAAATGAAGGGAGTAGTTAAATGATGTGGATAATTTTCGCAATAACTGTTAACTGGGTTTACCCGTGGTCGACCGACAACAGATAGGTAACAGTGGATTTCAACAAAGTCCACAACTGAGCAACCTCGGGAACCGAAACTAAGAAACACAAAATTTACTACACTGTAATTATGAGTTACAAACTCTTTCCGCAAAGAAATGTTAGCCCGAACAAGACAGATTTCACTACACAGTAGTAAAGAGATACAAACTCTTCCCCCGCACCGCAGAAAAATCTTTTTATGCCTACTGGAGAGGAGGGTTTTAAGGAAGGACGAGTCCACTACCCACTCACCCCTACCTTAAAATTAATTTTAACAATGCCTCTAACACAATAACTCTCCCATCTTCCTCTTACTCACATAGAGAGACAAACATATATAAGGAGGGATAATCTAGATATTTATAGCGAGGGTGAAATTAATATGCAGAATGTTAGTTAGGGACGGGTCAGTTTTGACGTAATTGCTAGTTACGACTACCTTTTGTAAATAAAAAGTGATTCTTTGAGCTTTAGTATGATAATAGTTATATATACATGGCAATATGGCAATAGCATAATCTTTACAGATCATTGCCGTCCCTCACAATCCCACCACCAGAACCCTTCCTTGCATGAGCCCTCAAATGACTCATCAAACCTGCTACAGATCCACAAAGTTTGTTGCAAATATGACATTGAAAAGACTTCCTTCCCGTTGAATGAGATGATTCAGATTAATCAGATGATAAAATGTGATGCCTATGCACCACCATATGTCTCTTAAGGCCAGGAGCCGACTTACATACCTTGCCACATATAGCACAAGACACATTGTTTGCTCCTGGAATCTGCATGGATTGACCCAGGTGAGACTTCCTATGATTTATAGCAAGCCTTAGAAAGGAAAACCCGACCACATTTCCAGCCCTCCATGTTCTCTCCAATATGACAGGTGTAACCCTTTCGAAGTTGACGCTTTAGGTTATCATGCACGATTCTTTCACTCTCAAAACTGTTACATTATAAAATTATATACATACATACATAGAGACAGAATAATAGATAAGTTTGGTACATAGTAAGAAAAATAGTTATAGGAGGTATATTTTCAGATCACCACATTGATAAAGAAATTGTAAGCGTATAATGTTTAGGAATACATCCGCGAAATAGAACAACGATAAGATCGTTATTTTATATATATATATATATATATATATATATATATATATATATATATATATTTAATACCGTAACACAAGAAAGGTTACTATAATTAATGACTTTCCAAACAAATGACCGAGAACATTCGAATAAATAATGTATCTTAAATTTTTCCAACTCTTTTGGAGTAAAAAAAAGGAAAATTTTGTGTTGCAGACAAATTTGGAACGAGTCCAAAATTTAATTTCTTTTTTCCTTTTATTGTTAGTCCATTCTATCGCAAAAATATAAGACTGCGTACATTCTTTTTTTTTTCTTTTAATATAATGTTCACTTGAAAAAATAATGACGATATTAGTTTAAAGAACACAAAGTATTAACTCAACTTGAAACAAATTGACGTCGTTGTATGATGGACTTGGCACACTTGCATGGATACACGGGAATTTAGGGAAATATCGATTGGCCTACAGATTTACCGAATGTTTTGTTATTTTTCCTTCTTTTATTTTCTGTTATTTAAATGTTAGTTTAAACCAATGTTATATGATCTGTACATACATTTATAAGCACTTTAGTGTTGTTTAAAAAAGAAATGCTACATTATCAATAGTTGATTTTAGTTTAAACATATCAAATGTTATTATACGAATAGTTGATACTAGCAGGACCATTGTTATATGATTTGTACATACATTTCTAATCAATTTAGTGGTGTTATAAAACAATGCTGCAATACGAATAGTTGATACTAGTTTAAACATATCAAATGATACGTAATAGTTGATACTAGTTTAAACATATCAAATGCTACAGTACGTAATAGTTGATACTAGTTTAACATATCAAATGCTACAATACGTAATAGTTGATACTAGTTTAAACATATCAAATGCTACAATACGTAATAAACTACTACTAAACTATATCAAATGCTACAATACTACTAGTTTAAACATATCAAATGCTACAATACGTAATAGTTGATACTAGTTTAAACATATCAAATGCTACAATACGTAATAGTTGATACTAGTTTAAACATATCAAATGCTACAATACGTAATAGTTGATACTAGTTTAAACATATCAAATGCTACAATACGAATAGTTGATAGTGGCAGGACCATTGATATAGGATTTGTACATACATTTCTAATCAATTTAGTGTTATAAAAAATGCTACAATACCAATAGTTGATATTAGTTTAAATATATCAAATGCTACAATACGAATAGTTGATAGTAGCAGGACCATCTTTCTATGATATTTACATATATTTATGATATAAAGTGTTGTTTTAAAAAAAGCAGCAGTACCAAAAGTGGATATCCCACGGTATGACAATTCAATTATTACCACGTTTTATATATTTACTTAAGAGTAATTATTGTGTTAATTATTACGGTACTGCCTCAGCTTTGCGCAGAGGCAGTACCGTAGCCGATGAGGATATTCCGATGCGCGGTTATTGCTAGTTGAAAACTGTTTACTTAAGAGCTATTTCAATATATAAAATGTATAACAATCTCGATTTAACTTTCACTCTTTTTCTTTCTTTCCTTCGTTCCATATTTTTATTATGTTCGATTGAAACAGATTAGTGTTATTGCTTCCGCGCATTTACTCCCTCTCTATCTTCCCCTACTTCCTTGTTTATCTTATTATATTTTGTCTGTGTAGTATGTCCTTTTTCTTCCCTGTCTTTATAGTAAAAACGGATGCTCGATTATTTAGCTGAGGTGACGTCACTCATGAGAAATACGCAACCCCAGATAATAAGGATTTACATATTTGCATTTCATCTTCGACGATTTACATGGTCTCATTTTTAACCAGAGTCTGTTGGAAGTTGATAACGGTCATACTTTTAAGGAACATGGGTATTAATATATAGATTCCACCGATGAGCGAGCATAAGTAATCTAATTAAGGTCGAACCAGTGGCCTAAAGTCGGTATCAGCCAGAGAGCGAGGGAGTCTATCTCATTTTCACTAGTGCTAAACCAAAACTGTTTTTCATCCGTGGTGGAGCGCCACACCCACCATCAGCACCTCACTGTACCGCACACATCCCTGTAAAACTCATAAGCTGAGTTAGGGAGGGCTGGTAACGAACCAGGAGCCTTGCGATTCCTAGCCATGTGCTCTACCGACTGAGATGTATTAATCTATGTTTTCTAATTCCCTTATGATGTTGACCCTGTGTCAGAAACAGCCATGCTTTGAAAAAACGCAGAACACGATGTAAGAGAACAATTTCGATTCTTACTATATCTAGCATTGGAGGAATGATTATGTAGTAGTGTTGTCTAGGTTGCTTGTCGTCGTCATCTTGTCTTCCGTGCTGGTCGTCGACTCCGCACTTCAGAGTATGGCCCAACCAACAGGAATTGGGAAAATACGTATACTATTATGTATATATATTTATAATCATTTTGATACTGTTATGAGAGTCCCAATGGTGATGTCTCTTGGCCTTGGGTGGTGATCCGTGATGCTTAAAGTCGGATTCCTGGTGGCTGAGCAATCCATGGCATACAACAATTGGACACATAGCATAGTGGATAAACGTGTTGATTTAACACAGTTCTAAGTGACCGTTATCTCAAGGCTGCAGGTTCAATCCTGGTCAAGGGCAACAGTAACATAGAATAATAATTAACACAGCTTAACACCTGTACCCCAGCTATTGTTAGCGGAATGAGAACAGGATACCCCCGTGGATTGAATAAACGGTTGTTTTCGAAGTTCAGTATTGGTTCTCGATTACAACAAAAAGGTTTTCAAGTTGGAAAAGAAGATTTCCGAGCTCGTAAAGAAGGTTTCCGAGCTCGTAAGGAACGTTGCCGAGCTCGTAAAGAAGGTTGTCGAGTTCGTAAAAAAAAATACCTGAAGAAGGCCAGAGGACACATTTTTCGAAACATTGTACATATAACGATAAAGATGAGGACAAGAGTCCGAATAATCCAAATACTAACCCTAAACGGGTTGACAGGACGTAAAAATCAACCAATCAACTAAAATTATGATAGAAGTTTTTTTCGAATTTCTGTTCATAGATCATTTTTATGGCATCCTCCCGAACAATCGATTGAATTAAATGCTTTAAAAAAACTTAGATGAAATGTATTTCTTCATTATTTCACAATTCTTGCATTTTATCTCATTATTTCAAGAAATAATTGTCTACGCTTTATTAGCTCCCACACAAACACGTGTGAGAACGAGGCTGTGCTTTTTGAAAATAATAGGGATATTATTATGATTGGAAATTAACTGTTTTTGAAGCATTCATTTCGAGTTGAAGCAGAAATTGCAATTTGAAATAACAATAAATCATCTTGTTTATTTCTCATAAATACTTTGGTGGATTATGTTTGTTCTCATTCTTCAATGAATAGTCATATATCAAAACATAAGATTTCAGGAAAATGTTTACATTGTCAGCACGCTCAAAAAGAAGGAGTTACTTTGAGGATGTAGTGGTGTATGAGTTGAGGGTTGACAAAACTCGCACTAAATAATTACAGGTGTTGAAGAGGTTTCCTTGAACACGTAAAGTAGTTTGCTTCTGGTGCGGTAAGTAGAATATCAAAGTTTTGGGGGCTTGTTCAGTCAGAATCTTGACTGAAAATCTTCGAGAGAAAATCGGAAGAATTATTGGCGTTAACGAGTAATAGCATCATCATTCTTGGTTTGGTTTGGTTTGTTTTGTGGCATATCAACCTCGGTGGGTCATTTAATGCCGACAAAGTTGTGAAATAAATTCATTCTTAATGCATAATACAATTTTGTTTATAAACTCGTTTTTCTATTCAACCCATACATAGGACCCTAACAGGTACTACCACTCTGGGTAAGAGTGAACCAGGGGGCAATGGTGATGAAGGGGTGCTCCACATTCCCCAAACCTCCAGAACTGGAACCTCACCATCAGATAGAGTTTAACGTCATTCCTAGGACATGTAGACCCTCATCCACCGCCTTCTAGCACCCATATGATATGAGTTGAGGGTTGACAAAACTCGCATGAGGTAATTACAGAAGTTGAAGAGACTTCACTGAACACGGGAAGTCGTTTGCTTCTGGTTCGGTAAGTACAATTTGAAAGTTTTTTGGGTTGTCCAGTCAGAATCTTGAGGGAAAAATCAGAAGAATTATTGGCGGTAACGCGTAATAGCATCATTCTTGAGAACTTTCTAAAATATAAACGTCAAAATATCGTTGGAAATAAGCCACGGATTATATTTAAAACAAAAAAGTAGAGCTATCCGGCGTTACCCTGGATTTAAAAAGTTAAAAATGAATCTAATCTATAATTGCATATAGGGTAAGAAAAAAATGTCTGTATATTTGTTTTATTATCTTTTTTTTTGTATTTTTTTCTGTATATTTTGTTTTCTGTATATTTAGTTTATTATCTTTTACTAGTAAATATATGCACCCTCCGGGTGCAAGTATTTATATTTAATGTAATAAAATATCGTATTAAATTAGAAACGCTAATGAAACTAAATAAGAATGCAGATAAAAAGATTTGAAACAGAGGGGGATATAATCGAAAAATAGAACAACTGAAACTTACTCTTCCATCACTCTCGTCTTTCATTGTTATTTTTTCTAATTTAAGTATTTAGTTAAAAGAGGAAGTAAAGAATAAAATGACAGTTATTTTTTCATGTTAATAGATTTCATTTAAGATTCATTGAAGAGATTTTTGCTTATATTCATTAAAATAAAACCAAACGGTTAGAAATCAATAATACTAAGCACATATTTATTAAAATCACATTTTTAATATCAATATGCAAATTAGCCTTCCTATTCACACTGTAAACTGCTATTTTGTTGTACATAAGAATATAATTGCATGTTTTTCGTATGTAGATATGGTCAACAGTATTAATAATGTAAACCAATTTTATTAATAATTGAGGTTTAGATAAAAATAAAATCATGCAGAATGTGATGTCAATAACTAAGGGAATTGTGACTTGAGTAGTAATATATTTTCGGTTACAGACAGAAAGACACACAATCTCCATTATAATAAGATAGTTTATATATATTCTTGTTTTCATGTTGTTTATCTTTTTTTTAATTTATCTGATTTCTATTAAGAAATATTCTTAATTAATCTGTTATATTTTTAACATTTTAATCATTTTTTATTATATCCTTGAATTATACCCTTATTATATATTGTGTTTTTCTCATGGAAAATTACGGATAAAATATCATTAACCCCCTCTCGGAAAAAAGGGATGGATTTAATTGAATTTTAGTATTTGCCTCTCCCCACCAATTCTACTTTATAGAAAATTTGCACTCGGTCAGTGTATAAAATAAGGAAAGTATTTTTGATATTTGGGGTGTTATTATATAATACTTGAATAAATGTTTTTCTTAAGACACTTTTAAGTTTATATATATATATATATATATATATATATATATAATCAAATGATAAATCACCAGGTTAGTAGGGATTAAACTGATTATAAGATGAGACTCTTAACAAAAAATGTTGGTTGTTCTGGTTAAATTTGAGAGCTCAATATGCAATATAGTTTAACAGAGTAATATATTTGGTAGAGAAAAAGAGTTAACAATCGGCAATTTTAGTGGCAATACATCTTTTACTACCAATAAATATATATATACACCTATGAGTTTCGTCAGACCACCAATCTTATTTTTAAAAAATCGGACGACATGACCTTTAGGCACCTCTTTTTGATCTCGATTAAGAAAGAACATGTTTTTCATTTACACCGTCAATATCCGGTTTTTTCAGCAGACAATTTTTAGATTTTAAAAAAATTATAAAACTAACCCCTAACCATAACCCCTAACCCTAACAAACAACCGGATATTGACGGTGTAAATGAAAAACATGTCCTTTCTTAATCGAGATCAAAAAGGGGTGCTTAAAGATAATATGGTCCAAAAAATCTTTACTTTTTCCTTGTTTTTCAATAAAGTTAACGTTGCGTGGACATGGACTCACCTGGTTACTAACAGTTTCTCTCCTATGCTATCTTCACACCAAGTGGTGAAAGTTGTTTACCGGTTTGTTTAATGAGGGGAGATATACGGAATTTTTATTGCTCAACTTTTATTTGAATCACGAAGTTTACCTGGTTTTTGTTTGGTTAGTTTTTATGTGTTTCAAGAAGTTTTGGTTCGTTTTGTTTTACGGCATATCAACCTCAGTGTGTCATTTAATGCCGATAAAGTTTTGAAATAAACCAATTCTTAATGGATAATACAATTTTTTTATAAATACATTTTTCTATTTAACCCATAGATGGGACCCTAACAGGTACTACCACTCCGGGTCAGAGTGGACCAGGGAGCAATAGTGATGAAGGGGTGCTCCAAATTCCCCAAACCTCCAAAACTGGAACCTCACCATCAGATAGAGTTTAACGTCATTCCCAGGACATGTAGACCCGCAGCCACCGCCTTCTTGTGTTTCAAGAAGTTTGCCACGAATACAGTTGGTTATTTAAGAAGTGGGTTCTGTTATCTCCACCCTAATCTACTGGTGATATATTTATTGATCAGTGATTGTATGTAGTACTGAGTATACATTTCTTTTATCTTTTAAACTTTGGTAGAGCGTTTTGTTAAGTATTCTACACTTATTGATAGTGGTTAGCTGATTTTCTTGCTTGTTTGATTTGTTATATATATAACAATGTTTTCTCAGCTGTTGGCTCCATTAATCTTCTGGTGGTGCTAATAGATATATATATTTCAGTTATTGCATGTAGTACTTAGTTTAACAGAGTATACATTTATTTTATTTACTTAGGCAGACCGTTTTGTTAGGGGCTCTAAACTTAGTGCTGATGGGTGGTTGATTTTCTTCCTTCTTTAGTATGAAATAGATATAACAGTCCATATAATAGTGTTTCCTCAGCTTCTTATGTCAATAAAAGGGGAAACAAAATCGGTGATGTTTATTTCGGAGTTGAGATTTCGATCTTTATTGAAAGTTTTATTGTAGCGGTTCGCAGACTAATCTAATTAACTAAATAACTATATATGATTCTTTGCATTGATTTAAGTGTGTAACGCTGTCTGTTTTAGAATTTTACGGATCTTAGTTAATAGACAAACTAACACAAAGGTAGACAGAGAGACTGACATATACATCAACATGTCGCTAATAAAACTAGCGAGGGAACATTAGTCAGAAATAAGTAATTATGAAAAAGAATATGATAATAGTTTCATTATATATATATATATATATATATATATATATATATATATAAAGAAGCCTATACACATTATATACATACACATTTATGTATATTAGAGGCGGTACATATATGTGTATGAAGCAGTAAATTATATATATATATATATATAGATAGATAGATAGATAGGTAGGTGATGCTAGATAAGGATGGATAGTAGGGTGTGTGTGTATATTATATATATTATATATATATATATATATATATATATAGTCTAGTGAGTTCGATCCTCGCTTGATGCCCCAAAATTGTCATATTCATGTAAATACCAAGACACAAACACACACACACACATATATATAAGAAATTTGAAAAAACAAGTGTTCCAAAAAATAAGATGAATTTATTTATCGACGCTTAAACGTTTCGGTTTCTTTAAACCTTTTTTTTTTTATCTCCTGTCATCTATAAAACGCCCATCAATTTCTTCACCCCATAATACATCCTGATGAAGGTTTAAAGAAACCGAAACGTTTAAACGTCGATAGATAAATTCATCTTATTTTTGGAACACTTGTTTTTTTCAAATTTCTTAATATTGTCGGATTTATTTCTATATTTACTCCCATATATTTATATATATATATATATATAATATATATATATATATATTAATATATAGCAATGAATAAAGAACATCGAAAGGACAAATCAAAAGCGAATAAATAAACTACGTAGAAAAAAGGACCTTAGAGGAAAGATTTTATATCAGAATAGACGACCTCGCAGAGGATAAGAAGGAATTAGATGCTGACATAAAAAGATATAGGTTATTATGTGGGATCTAACACTTTTTCTGAACTTGCTATAAATAAGGAAATCTGCATCTTTTCAGAAATCCAATAAGACTCAAAAAATTTGATTTACCAAGATACAGACTGAAATAATAATAAAAAAAACCCTAGACATATTTAAAAGTTGCTCTTAAATAAATCAAAAACATACACCAAAGAGAAATAAATGTGTTTCCTATGTTTGAAATAAAATAGCTGTATTTACTAAGCTTTGTACAATCTAGCACATGGCTTAATGCCGACAGGGGAATGAGTGTAAGAAGATTTTCTGCAACAGAGGAAATATGGGGCTTGGTCGGGGCATTAACACATTGCAGATTTACATAAAAGAAAAACATTCGGAAAATAAATAAATATAGTTTATATATATATATATACTTCCTGATATATGAAAAAAAACATTCACAAGAACAAAGTTAATACGAAAGTAATATATATATATATATATATATATATATGCTTCCTGATACAAAATAAATTCACAACAAAGTTAATAGGAAAGTAAGTTCATATATATATATATATATATATATATATATATATATATATATATATATATATGAATTTACTTTCGAATTAACTTTCTTCTTGTGAATGTTTTTTTTTTTTAATTTTTTTTTTTGGAAGCATGGGAAATGTATAAATGAACAAAAAAACAGAATTCAATACCCAGCCGTTGCTTTTTCCCAATATTTCAGGTGACATTCACCCTTTATCAAGGTATTATATGACAATTATAACTATAAAAAAGTAAAATGAAACAAATGCGAGAAAAAATTAATGTGAAATGATTTGGTGTCGTTCAGCCGTTATTTTCATTTTGAAATAGTGTGACGTATCTCAACCGAAACTGATATATATATGATTAAAAACGAATGGTTGATAATATAGCGATTATGGTGTCTCGCATTAGCACGAATTTTTTTTTATAATAAAAAGCTCAATAAAAATATAAGGGTAGAAATCAATATATATAGTAAATATACTATATCTGTACTTTTTGTAGAACGACGAAGCTCAGGTTCTTTTATAAAGGAAGATTAGTGGAGTCCAGCAAAAACGGAATTTCAATAAAACCCATATCTATTTACGTACGAGACGGGGCTAAAACTGCTCTAACTTTCTATTATAAAAACTTGAAAATATAAAGGGCTCTAGATCAAATCTATATTAAAAGACAAAAGATTAAGAGTAAAAAAAAAAGGTGGGGGGGGGATATTATAGCGTACCTGCCTGACCTGTCAGTTTTCTTCCAAAGCGCTCAGTCGCCATTGGCGGGAAAATTTATGCGGTGTAGTCTCGTCTTGTTTCGTTCGTGGCGTGATTATAGCAGTTCCTATGCAAATCATGTCCACGATGAAACCAAAATATAAGGCCTTTTCAACATTCGGGCAGTTGCGATTTCGCCGCGTAATGTTGTTGTGACGTGGCATTGGTCAAGAAAGTACGAGGGATTATCACAAAAGAGACACTAACATAAAAAGAACAAATTGGACGTAGTAATCCATTTCAAATGCTTCAAGTAGAATTTGAACTCGCTTACTTCGATACCATAGTCTAGCACGTTTTCCACTACGTCACGGGGGCTCCCTCGAATTCAAACAGAATTGTAGACGAGACGATTCTTTACCTCCAAAAACGAAGTGCATCCGTACAGGTATTTACCTCTCATCCCACTTATGAGCGAAGGACACAAGGTCACGTTTCAACTTGGGCCCACCCATAAACCGAAACTCATGGGTGGTAAGCACAAAAATTGCGTCGATCCCCTCGGTATTCCCCCCCAAGGGGGCGCCTCAGGCACTGGGCAATAAACCCAGCCCTTCCCCTTTAAATCAAGGGGCAGGTATTGCCTGGGGGATAGCCCCATAGGATAGACGCTATTATCTTGTAACCACGTTCCAGGGCCGAAGACATCGGACCCCCGCCCCGAGGGACGGATGTACATGTCTGTAGATTAATTTAATTTAAGGAAAAATACTCCCCGAGCTTCGAGATTCTGTTGTCGTTTATGCAAATTTCACACATGACGGGCAACGCTAAGTGTAATTTCCCCGGATGTACGATCTTGGTGAGTGCAGTGGCCTGTTAATTATTATTTAAGACCTACCTAATCCACACCACAGGGCAGTTGTGTTTCATCTTCCTAAACAGAACAGAGTCGTGCGTTGGTCTAGAGACCAGTGAACATTAATGTCGAACTAGATACTAATGAACATTGGTGGTTTTATCGACGATAGTGATTACCGTGGGTTTTTTTCGGTCGTCATTTCACACCTCTAATTCAAAGTAATAGGTTTATTTCGCACTGTGCTTATACTAGCAGGACCTGTGGATATAGCACTGTATGATAATTTGATTATTACAATATTTACGTAAGAGCTATTGCCAAATAATTCAATATGTAAAAAAAAGTATAAAAATCTTTAACTCGCTCTCACCTTTCTTTCCTTCTTTTCGTTATGTTCGTTTGAAACCGATTATCGTTATCGTTTCTCTGCGCTAAACATCTCTATCTTTCCCCTACTCTGTTTTTTTCTTCTATTTATCTGTGTAGCATGTCCTTTTCTCATCCTTCTTTCTTTATTATAAAAACAGAAGGATCCATTATTTAACTGGAGTGATGACAATCTTACGAAATAAGAATTCGGCGGATAATAAACACCAGATGATCAGGTTTTATATGTTTTGCATTTGATCTTGGACGATTTGGATGGTCTCATTTTGAACCAGGATTACTTTTTTTCTGGATGGTAACGATCGGAAGATTAAGGAACACAAATATTAATATATAATAATATATTAATATATATTGGAAGAATAAAAAAAATGTGTTTTTCTTATAAAGGAGTAGCAGTAATATGTAAATAGTTATGAGAGGAAAAGTCGGAATCAGTATATATCAATATACAATAAATGATATATCTATCTATACATATATAAAGGGCAGTTCTGTGTATGTCCGGAGTAAACTTCGAAAATAAAACAATTACCGACAAAGTAAATATACATAAACATTAAATATCACCAGGGCTTGGTTTTTGAACAAAAATAATGAAGATTTGATTTATATTTGTGAAGTTAATTAGAAAAATGAAATTTAAATGATAACGGCATTTACTATTTTAAATAGGAGACATTAATTTATCTTTTCAAATTGTCAGGATCAACGCAACGTCTTTTTTTTTTACATAGAGATCTCAATGGGTCATCCTGTGAGAATCGAACTCCCGATTCGACAATAATGGATCTACGAGACTACCTTTTTTTTACTCTCTCTCCCTTTTACACAAGCAGCGCCGGGTAGCCGCTTCTAGTATAGATATATATCAATGACAAATTATATATATTTACCAACCACTTCGCACGAGCAGGATGTGACACAATGTCAATTTCTTAAGCGGAGTTTAACAGGTTTGATTTCAGAGTTTTCCTTCTCCTAGACCGGTTTCCTAACCAAGGTTAAAGAGCCCAGTCTGCCCTACTATTTAGCTATAGCTGGAGGGATAGTAGAATTCATACCTTTCCCAAAGGTATTAGCGCTAAGTGAAAATGCAGTTACCGCGTCCAGGATTTGAACTCAGGGTGACGAGTCCATTTCCCATGATTTTATCCATTACACCACGCACTTCCCTAAATAAATCATATATAAGAGGACAGTTGACATTTGTCAATACCTAAGAAAACAAATGTAGAAGAGTTAGTAAATGAATGTGGGTTAACAGCAAACTCAACTTCCGGGCCTAAACAGATGCATTCATTTATTGAGTGAAGGCCGAATGGAAACCATGTTGTCATATGTTGACATTCACTAAATAAATAGCCGGCCATCATTAAATTGCAGCCTGTTGGCTAGAAAACTGATAAGTCTTGCAATTATCAGTTGCATCAAAAGCACAATGTGGCCTCAAAAATAAAGAAACTCTAAGAATATAAAAATACTATAACCTAAAAATTAAACCCACCCCTTCCTGTTCACCTCCGCTCTGTACCACAGGCCAAAACCCTTCCCTCTTTCGACTCATGTTTTCACTCATTACCCCCCTCTTCCCTCATCTTATACCCCCCAATACCTTTTCAGTACAAAAGTAGACTGTAAAAAGCTTTTGGTCTTCACAATACATTTTTGACAAAACATCGCTAAATACAGAGGCGAAAAATTAATTGAATTTAGTTGTTGTGTTGTTATACCCACTTATTCCTCTATTTTTAACCACACGTGTGTGTTGTAGAGTCCACGTATGCTTCTTTGTTGGTATATCTGATTAGTCTAACTTTCTGTCTATATATCATATCTCTATATACACTATTTATACATTTATGTCTATAATATATAGTAATGGGAAAATAATTTGTCGTGTTAAAGCTAAGCATGAAGGAAAGGTATAAAATAAATAAAAAACTGTGTTGGAGATTATATATATATATATATATATATATATATATATACGTTTTTTAAAGGCGAATTTAAATCAAAATTATACATAGAGAGGAAGAAATAGATTAGATGAACCAAGTAGCAATTCTTCAGGGAATTACCTGAAGAATTGCTACGGCAAGAAACTGCAGTTGAAATATTTTATTGCCATTGCGAGGAAAGCAGCCACAGTCGCGCTGGCTGCAACTGAAAGACTGGTCAGTTTTTAATGGACCAGTGTTGTGGCTTTTCTTCCTGTGCATTTAGCAGATAGTGTTTTTGTTTTTGTTTTTTTAAAAAAAAGGAACACCAGCGGACAATCCGTGATTGTCTTTGCTGTACAATCCTAATACAGTGTTACCTTGACTTACGAGTGTCACAACTCACAAGTTTTCCGAGTTACGAACTGTCACTCCCTCTATTTTCTGTTATGTTAAGATTTAACATTTTAGGTTCGAGCGAGCTTCAGTTACGCTTATCTTAATAAGGTCCCGAAAAAAACATTCAAATTTCCAGATTTATTAGGCTAAAGAAAAATATAATTTATAAAAACATAAACATTAAAACATATTATAGCACATAATTCTTTGGATGGTTGGTTGGATGGATTTTACGGTATATAGGGTTATTTTATGCCGTATACATTTTGTTTGATGCAATCTTGATAATCATTAAAAATATATTTTCTAAAGTCAATTTTTTAAAACATTTTTTTACCCTTTTTTCTATTTAAACTATAGATGGGACACTGATATATACTACCACTCCGGTTCATATTGAACCTGGTTGTAATGGGAATGAAGGGGTACTCCATACTCCCCAAAGCTCAAAAATGGAACTTCACCATTGATGCAGTTTAACGCCATACCTAGGACGCCACCTACTAACTCCCAGTCGGGAGGTCCAGTGAGCTTCGGCCGCTGGATTAGGTTTTTGTAAATAATAGTGTCGATCCCAGGGAGATATCCCCTAGGCAATACCTGCCCCTTTGATTTAAAGGGTTAGGGCTGTTTTCTTGCCCAGCGCCTGAGGCGCCCCCTTGAGGGGGAATGCCGAAGGGATCGACGCAATTTTTGTTCTTTCCCACCCATAAGCTTCGGCTTGTTGGTAGGCCAACATTAAAACGAGGCTTTGTGTCCAGCCCATACAAGTGGGGTATGAGGAATATATCCATAGGACGCCATTGCAGGCAGGATCTTCCCACTCACACGAACATGCACTGAAACATAATTACATTTATTTATCATGTAAGCTCTGATTTTATTGCAACATGTTTGAGGAAAACCTGTTTAAACCATTTAAGTTAATTTGCAACATATCAGTTCTCGCCTATTTGTATGCAATGACAAAATTAATTGTGCACGCACACCTACCCACATTCGCAAAACACGCACACATGCATCTATATATAAATACCGAATTGTCTATGTATATACGAGTGTTAACTTGCGTGTTATGGTGAAATGTGAGACTGACAGTTGTATATGCATAAAATCGAAAAGACAGACAAATATCATGTCTGTCTTCTGACATATGCCTCCCGATACGTAGCCATTATTACACTAGCACCTGCTGATACTACAGAAAATGTACGGACAGTTTCTGCAGGCCGAGTAGATCTCGTTGCGCATTTCTCAGACACGTGCATAGTATCATACACACACACACACAAACTCTCAAACATAAATACACTCACTCACACAATCTTAAACATAAATACACTCACTCACACAATCTTAAACATAAATACACTCACTCACACACTATGTAGCACACACACTCTCACTCTCAAACATACACCCATATTTCATAGTACGTCTTGTACACAATCATACACAAACACATTTCCACCATATATAAAAGCAAGTGTTATTTAATGGACTAGGAACCCTGCGGAAGTGTGGAGGTATGATTGACGGGTTGTGGGTCAGGGTTCAATCCCGATTGAAACAACTTTTATTACCCCATGATATTACGTGTTGAATTCTAGACCTGAGGAGAAACAGTTGACTGATAAGAGAGTGCTTCCAAATACGAAACTCAGAAATTGAGCACATGCCTTATCAGTGGGATCAAAGTTTAGGTACTGAACATGTATTCTGAAAAGGGATGTCCTGTAAAAAGTATCGGGTACCTCTAAAGGTGGGGGCTTCTTCCCTGAATTGAGGCAACGAAACGACTACATAGTACTATTTGTATTTTTTGTAATTTAATCATTGTAGTTATTTTAGAAAATAACAAATAAAATTATTATATTCAATTATTATTCTGATAACCCATATGAGTTGTAAATCTTCATCAGATTATAAAATGACTTGATTAGTTAAATTAAAAATTAAAGTTAATGGAAACAATGATACTGTGACATACATCTAAAAAAATAGAATGGTTTATTATGTGTTTTAACTTTTTATCAAGATATATAAATGAATTATTCATAGTATATCTACATCTGGATAATAAATTTTATGCTTAAGTAATAGGTAACAGATAGATTTCACTATATCACAATTTTACCCTTCTAGGAATACAGGTTCAGTGCATAAATTTTGATTCCCACTGGCCATATATGTCTTTAATTATCAGTACAACTTCAATTTAGTAAGTGGGCATATCAGCTGATATATTATGAATCCCCTATATGATCAGACCATCTAATTAAAAATCTTGATTGGGCCCATCAGCGTAAGTTGGAAAAATATGAAGACCTACGTGAACAATGCATTAGAAACGGATGGATAACAAATGTATTTCCCATCGAAGTCGGATGCCGGGGATTTATTACCAACTCAACCTTGGCATTTTTGTCTACGCCTTCTCCACCAGACAAGAGGAAATACATAAAAAAGATCCATTAGAAAGCTCTAACCGCATCAGCGTGGATATGGCAGTCCTACATTGTGACATCAAACCGACAAAGTCTGGTGGTATCGTGAGATACTGATGGGGCGCTCTGGGTTAGTGGTAATGATGCTTCGGCCCCGAAACCATGCCTGAACCCAGAATCATCATCTGATGAAGGTTTTGTTGGTTGCAATGCTACTGTGTAAATTGCAGTCATTGTATGAAGATTATTGGTGGAGCTTAGAATTCGCTAACTGTATGGGTTCTGAGTATGATATTAAACTGTATCTGACGGTGAGACCCCACTTCTGAATGTCTGGAGAGTATGTTCATTACTCACAGGTCACACTGAAAGCAACAGCTCCTGCTAGTTAATTGATAATGGACCTCTTCAGTACTTAATAGGGTGACCATTTAAACAACAAACATCTACTGTAAGCAACCCAATCACACATAGCAGAGATATATAAAGAAGGAAGATGCGACGTGTATGAAGAAACAAGGACGGACTTATATAGAGGAGTAAGTGTGAACGTATATAAACAAACATTAACATATATATATATATATATATATATATATATATATAAAGAAGGGCGCATACACGTATATAAAGAAACAAGATTATACTTATATAGAAAAAGAAGCACAGAAGTGTATGAAGAAACTGACACAGTTACGGTGTTACTTGAGAGAAAACAACCAACTTAGGGCGTTAAATGTATTTTTTTTTGGCGGGGTCTTCTCTATTTCGTTTGTTTATCTATCTCAGTCTATTCCAAACTATATTATCCATCTTCATATCTAAACAGGAATTACGACAAATCACGATAAATAAACAAGAATTACGACATATTACGATAAATAAATAAGAATTACGACAAAAATAGAACCCCCCCCCAAAAAAAACATTTAATGCCCTAAGTTGGTTGTTTTCTTTCAAGTAACACCATAGCTGGGGGTCGTAATTTTAATAGTCACTGGGTAGCAATTTTGAGGCAGGAGACCGGGACGCACTTCCTCATAAATTACATAAACTTAATTTCGTATTAAATGACACGAAAAAGTAGGATATACTGTAAAATATAACAGCTAAAGGTCAACTCTAGTTCCTGATATAGACCCATCGATGGGTCAAATAGATATGTTTTAAAATTATTCGTATTCGAGATGACCGCGAGCAAATAAATCAAAAGGAATAAAAAATATAAATGTAGATATGAATGTACAACAAACATGCATAAAATAACCGCGGTTAGGTTGAAATGCCTTTAAAATCAATATATAAATCAATCATATTAGCCCACCTACACACACACACACACAGGAGAGGCGCCCCATCTTGATATAATGGTTTCCAAGCTATTCACGCAGGTTCCTTACTACTGGATGTCCCATAGTCTTGACCTTGTGTCACATCCTAACCGTTATGAACCGGTTGGATAAATAACTAGGATATCTCATCGTAGTTTAATGGTTACCAAGGTAGTCCCTCAAATCCATTATTTTTTAAGCACGAGTTTAATCCGGGCAGAATGTCTCATACTTGCGACCTTGTGTCACATCCTATCCGTGGTGAACCGGTTGGGTTCATAGCTATGGTTACCAAGCTAGTCTCTCAGATCCATTACACCTAAAGAGCAAGTTCAGTCCTCGTTGCATGTCTCATACTTGCGACCTTGTGTCACATTCTGTCCGTGGCGAACCGGTTGGGCAAATACCTATGGTTAATAAGCTAATCACTCAGATACATTTTTCCTGGAGAGCGAGTTTAATCCTCGCCGGATGCCCCATACTCTCGGCCTTGTCACATCCTACCCGTGGTGAACTGTTTGGGTAACAACCTATAGCGTCCCATCGCACTGTAATGGTTACCAAGCTTGTCTTTCAGAACGATTACCCCTGAAGAGCGAGCTTAATCCTCGCTGGATTTCCTATACTCTTGACCTTGTGCCACACCCTACTCTTAGCAATCCGCTTGCATAAATACCAACCGAACCTATAAGTACTTTATCTTTGTTCTCAAATATTTAGTTAACTGGTAGCTTTTTCCGTGATCCACAAATATATTTAGACAGCGCGTTATTTTTTTTTTATCGTATCTTTCAATCCCCTGTCAACGAACGAGTTTAATTCCCTTGAATCAATCAAATACGAAGCCATATTAACTTATTGCCTATATTCCTAGAGATTCTTTCAGGAAAAATAAACGAAGGTGTGTTCCGTATCAAGTCAATGAATCCACATCGACACTTCTTTTTAATTTCATATATTGTTGATTGATATGTCAGTTGGAAATGTGGATTTAGCAATTAAAATATTCTATTAACGCAAAACGGTTTTCTTTGGAGAATATTGAAAGATATCATATTAAGGATTGCTTCCTCTCTTAAAAATAATAAATAGATATTTTCAAGTATGAAAAAAAAATGTTGGAGTAGCAAATGCAATAATTTCAGGACTCGTGATATCTATCGAAGAGCGTAGCTTGACAGGTTCACTTAAAAATAAAATCGAATATTTTCTAACGAGTAAACCTGTGTTCCGGTATGAATGTAACTAAGATGATAGATAGATAGACAGATCGATATAAACAGATTGAAATAGACAGATTTATATAGAGAGATAGATAAACGGATTGAGATTTTATATATATATATATATATATATATATATATATATATATATATAGAGAGAGAGAGAGAGAGAGAGAGAGAGAGAGAGAGATAGAGAGACAGATAGAGATAGAGAGATAAATAAACAGATAGAGATAGAGAGATAAATATAAACAGATAGAGATAGATAGAGAGATAAATAAATATAAACAGATAGAGATAGATAGAGAGATAAATAAATATAAACAGATAGAGATAGATAGAGAGATAAATAAATACAGATAGAGATAGATAGAGAGATAAATAAATATAAACAGATAGAGAGATAGATAGAGAGATAAATAAATATAAACAGATAGAGATAGATAGAGAGATAAATAAATATAAACAGATAGAGATAGATACAGAGATAAATAAATATAAACAGATAGAGATAGATACAGAGATAAATAAATATAAACAGATAGAGATAGATACAGAGATAAATAAATATAAACAGATAGAGATAGATAGATAGATAAATATAAACAGATAGAGATAGATAGAGAGATAAATAAATATAAACAGATAGAGATAGATACAGAGATAAATAAATATAAACAGATAGCGATAGATAGATAAACAGAGAGATAGAGATAAATAAATATAAACAGATTGCGATAGATAGAGAGATAAATAAATATAAACAGATTGCGATAGATAGAGAATAAAATATAAACAATAGAGAAGATATAAACAGATAAATAAATATAAACAGATAGAGATAGATATAAACAGATAAATAAATATAAACAGATAGAGATAGATATAAACAGATAAATAAATATAAACAGATAGAGATAGATATAAACAGATAAATAAATATAACAGATAGAGATATATATAACAGATAAATAATATAACAGATAGATAGATATAAACAGATAAATAAATATAAACAGATAGAGATAGATATAAAACAGATAAATAAATAAACAGATAGAGATAGATATAAACAGATAGAGATAGATATAAACAGATAAATAAATATAAAACAGATAGAATAGATATAAACAGATAAATAAATATAAACAGATAGAGATAGATATAAACAGATAAATAAATATAAACAGATAAATAAATATAAACAGATAGAGATAGATATAAACAGATAAATAAATATAAACAGATAGAGATAGATATAAACAGATAAATAAATATAAACAGATAGAGATAGATATAAACAGATAAATAAATATAAACAGATAGAGATAGATATAAACAGATAGAGATAAATATAAACAGATAGAGATAAATATAAACAGATAGAGATAAATATAAACAGATAGAGATAATATAAACAGATAGAGATAAATATAAACAGATAGAGATAAATATAAAACAGATAGAGATAGATATATGCACATTGAGATAGATATAGAATATGCACATTGAGATAGATATAGATATATGCACATTGAGATAGATATAGATATATGCACATTGAGATAGACATAGATGTATGCACATTGAGATATTGAGATATATAGATAGATATGCACATTGAGATATAAAGATAGATATGGACATTGAGATATATAGATAGACGGAGATAGGGAGATATGGAGAGAGAGGGATAGGTAGAGAATGAGATGGAGAGAGAATGATATATATATATATATATATATATATATATATGAGAGACAGAGAGAGGGGAGACAGAAAGTCAGACAAGGTGTTTGAAAGTGGAAAGGAAAAATAAGGATTATGTATTTAACCTACACCTACGCCACGAGCAGGATGCGACACAATTCGTTTGTCAGGCTTGAATACAGAGTTTGCCAAACCAAGGACAAAGAGCACATTCTGCCCAATTATTTATCTATAGTTGAAAGGACAATAGTTGGATACATGCATACATTTCCCAAGCGGATAATCATTATGAACTATATATGACTATAATATATACTCCCAAACCGTGTAGAGCATTTTGGACGTCAATTTATCTGACGGTCACCGTATTTCGCGTAAGCAAGGCTCTCTGTTATTCATGGATATGCACTCTCTTAGTTACTGTAACATATGAACTGTGTGTGTATTTATGAGTTAAAATCCCGTTCTGCCCGGCAGATGCTGCTGGCCGAGTTTATACTCCGAGTTGTTAAAAGCGGAGACAAAAGTCATGACTTTTGCCTCCGCTCTTAACACGGAGTATAAACAAGCTCTGATGACGATTTCATAAAATTGAAATATTGTTCAATATCAACGAAGTTATAAAATGTTTTCATTTTAACAGCATTTTGTGGTGTTTTCATATCTTTTTTTATATATACTCATACCGTCGGATTCATTTCCTTTCTTTTAACTTTTATATATATATATATATATATATATATATTATATATATATATAAAAAGAGAGAGAGAGAGAGAGAGAGAGAGCGTGAAAAGAATCTGTGTTGTTAGCACAAATCATGATGTCGATGCTGGTATACATTTTCAAAAGTTTGTTCGAAGAATATTAACATTGGCCAGTTTTATTTGGGATTGACTTGTATTCAAACTTACGTGATGCACTTGTTGGCTCCCATAGAAAATATTTTCTTATATTATCAGAAGCGATGTAAACACACCAAGAATAAATTATATATATATATATATATACACACCATATGACTATCAATAAACGAGTTGTTTTAGGATGGTAAATATAGATAATATGGATTATTTGGCGCTAATGAACCCTTAATGCGGTTATTTTTAAGAAGACAATGTTCAAAGAAAGGATAAGAAAATATAATTCGAATATTTCATAACGGAAATTGAAGAGAAAAAATCAAATGCCTAAGTTAATTAACGCGCTTTTAGATGACGTCACTTCTCTTTGATTACAGACAAAAGTTTTGCACCCAACATTTTAAAGGTATCTAAAGGAGTTTTGAAGTTGCTTTCTTATTTATGTAGTTTGTTGTGATGTACTAATTAGGTGCGAGTTACAATGAGTGCTTTTATAAACAGCATTATGGCAAACCTTTGTTCTCTGTAGCACGAGGTAAATATTAAAAGCAAAAAAAAAAACGCGAAAAAAAAACAAAAAAAAAAAAAAAAAAAAAAAACGAAATAAAAACGAAAAAAAAAAAAAAAAAACCCGCAGCAGGTGAATTATTCTTTGATAAGTTTTATCCGTTATTTTTTCGTTTTAATTAATTTCTTATTTTCCTAATTGTAATCGATAGGAAAAGGTGAAAAAAATCATTTAAGATCAACGGCCGACATCTTAAGAGTTAAATCAAGATACATTTCTTCAATATCTACGGAAAAATAGAAAAACAAAAAGTAACAAGTAGTATGAGTGTTTACACATTATCTTAAATGATGTTTTTGCACAAATATTAGGCGCACACGTTATATTAATTTCGTTTTATAATTCTATAAATAAAAATCAAGTAGAAAGATTTGAATTTTTTTACCTCATTCATTACACAAATACTAAGTATTTAAGTAAATATTATATATATATATATATATATATATATATATATATAGGGATGAA
Source organism: Doryteuthis pealeii (assembly GCA_023376005.1). Lineage (NCBI taxonomy): Eukaryota > Metazoa > Mollusca > Cephalopoda > Myopsida > Loliginidae > Doryteuthis > Doryteuthis pealeii. The sequence continues at coordinate 27,990,961 of CM042159.1, read as the reverse complement.
AAGTACATAAAAATGGAATAAATCCGACAGTATAAGGTAAAACTATTTAGTATTGTTTTTTTCTATATCTATACCTTATATATATGTATATATGTATTCAAGTTATTCAAATTAATGAAAATAATCAAATAAGTAAAGATGTTATCTATATATTCAACTCAAACAAACATAATTAAATACTTTACGCTCTGTACTCCCCAAGGTCGCTAAATAGAAAGACAATTATAAAATATTAAAATTTGGAGGCAATACAATGCGTATAAAAAATAAAAACAAAAAGATGTTTTTTTTGTCTTATCGATTTCAAAGAAACTTTATCATCAGAGACGAAAATCAGAAATGGACGTGCTTAATTTTTTTTTTTTTTGCCTTGTGATACTTTCTTTTTTTTTTCTTCTTTTTTTCCTCATTTCAAATTATGAATAAGATTTAATTATTTTTGAAATTATATCACGTTTAGATATGTTTTCGAGTTTTTTTTCCTAAACACGTAGAATATATGCTATGCAGTCTATGCATATTAACATTCCCTTTCAGACTAATGTCCTTTCAAAGATTTGTGAAATCCCTTATCCCACTGATATGGGTTAACAATACCACAAATTTTTTTCTATAAGTCAATCCCCCCTTTTTCTAGCGCTTGACCACGGAGATTTTTTTTTTTTTGCTGAGGAGGAACGTCACACATACTGTTATCTTCACACTTTACCACACAGATCAGATTATCCAAATGATGCTACTCATGCGCTGAGTTAGCAAGGACCGGTACCGAACATTAGCACTTACTTATGTTAGAGGGGCGCTTGTTGAGCCTCCGCCCGATCAATCGTCTGGCCAAATCAAGTCCTGGCACGTATAGGATTGTCCCAACTCCCCTTCTTTTATGGCAACCCCAACCCTTTTAATGATATATGTGCTAGAAGGCGTGGCAGAGGGTCTTATAATCCTGGGTATGACGTAAATTCATAGAGAGATCATGGCGTACACCTTCATCACCATTACTCACAGTGTTACATAATCATTAGATACCTAATGATTATGACAATAGTGTAGAAATCATATTAGTGCAGCTGATGGCCTTGAGAGTGAGTGACAGCGTTTGACCTCACTCTGACCTTGCGTTCTGGGGATGATCGTGAGAATCGGAAGGCAATAGAAACCCCTTCCGGTTTAAGGTGTAAGCAACTCAGTTAGCCAGAGTTAAAGTTAGAACTTAGAAGCGAAGCTAGCAAGATGTGAGTCTCACTGCGTGATTGTCTGGTCTGGTGTTCTACGAATAAAGTAACATCATCGTAAATCGAAGTCTTGTGGTTATTACTAAAAGCTATCAATGACACAAGGCTTCTGATAAGGAATGATCCCCAACAGAGACCAGACCCGGAATCCCAAGAAGACCAGACCTTAGAAGATATACCAGATCCGACCAGAAGAACAGACGACAGAGTAAGAAGTAAAAGAAGGTATATAACAACAGGTCCACATTTAACTCATCAGGCCGAAGAGAGGCAAATATTATTTCAATGACGAGGATATGTTATATGTATTGAAGAATTGGTTTAAATAAAAGTCAACATAATTTTACGAGGCAGGGATACATGGTCTCATTCGAAGGTGGAACATTGCTATTGAGAGAAACGGTGACATTTTGATGTATGATACATGTTCTTCTGTTGGTAATTATAACTCTTCTAAACACACTGGCATTACGTTTAGACTCACCTAAGTGGAGAATTAGGGATGTGATCCACAAAGGATCAGCTTCATTTTGATGTATGATACATGTACCTTTTGGTAATTATACCTGTCCTAAACAAAATGGCATTACTTTTAGACTCACCTATGTGAAAAGTAGGGATGTGATGCACAGAGGATTAGCTTGATTTTGATGTATGATACATGTGTCTGTGTTTGTAATTATACCTGATCTAAACAAAATGGCATTACCTTTTGACTAACCTATGCGGAGAATTAGGGATGTGATACACAGAGGATAAGCTTCATTTTGGTGTATGGTACATGTTCCTGTATTGATAATTATACCGGTCTTAAAGAAAATGGCATTACCTTTAGACCTTTAGAAGTAGGGATATGATCCACAGAGGACCAGCTTCATTCTGATGTATGATACATGTTCCTGTGTTGGTAATTATACCTGTCCTAAACAAGAAGGCATTACTTTTTGACAAAAACTTTTCCTATTTCTATATCTTGTATGAATCCATTTAATTATTAATTACAGGTTTGCTTTAAGAGTTTTCCTTCTCCTATACCGGTTTACTTATCAAAGTTAAAGAATCAAGCCCGCCCCACTATTTACACATTACTGGAGGAAGGATAGTTAGATGCATAACTTTCCTAAGGGTAATAGGAAAATGTGAAATGCGAACCGTCTCGTCCAGGATTGGAACTTGGGTCGCTGAGTCGATTTCTTACGACGATAACCATTACATAACGCGCCTCGTATATCAACAAAATATTTTATCATTTGTTTTTTTCCTGTCCAAAGTTTTTGAGATGAAGATTGATATATATTAGTTTGATTTTTCGTACAGTTGTCCTCATCGTTATTGTGATATATAAAACGACAACGTTGCCACCGTTGTATCCCCGGCCTTCTTCATGTATCCTTTGTCTATTTGAGCAGAGCAATGATTCCCCTTGACGAAGCCGGATGATACAACCGTAGAAATGTTTTCATATATAAGAATATGAGGACAACAGTCCGTAAAATTGTTGACTTGTTTTGGATATAGGGTGTGTGCTAGATATTCACTTTTATTCATAGATTCGCCGAAAACTATGTGATTAAACTCTTGGCCAATCAGTGGCAGTACTCTGCTGCTGATATAATATTTATACCGGGTGTACTGGTCATAACTGCTTTGAACCTTCGTGGACGACGGACATAGGATTGTATTACTGGACCTTTAACAATACGCTGGATAGGACTTATTCGCAGGATAGGACTTATACACTTACCAAAGGATTCCATAACTCGGGACTTACTTACGTAAGCCCTTTTCAACTGGCCAAGGATGGCATTTAAAAACTTAACAAAAATCATTATTATATTGTGACTATTAATCAAATACGACATTGAAAATCCGGAAAAAAGTTTATTACTTTTTGTACAGGAATGTAAGTATAATATATATATATAAAGCAATATACGCGCATTTCTCCAACAGTATGACTAGGGACTCGACTACGAATACTCTCGTATTTTCGTTTCTTTATATGTGTTCTGTTGGACGAGTCCAACAATATCTTAGGGGAAGTATCTTCCGGTACAAAAAATAATAACTACAACTTTTTGAACATATGGTTTCTACTTGGATTTTCTTGTAGCTATTCACATGTATAAGACTGCGTGGGTTGCAGCTACCAACACGTAGGAATTTATTCTACATATATACAAAAAAAAAGCGTGTGGTGTAATGGTTAAAGTCATGGGAAATGGACTTGTCGCCACGAGTTCAAATCCTGGACGCGGTAACTGCATTTTCACTTAGTGCTAATACCCTTGGGAAAGGTATGAATCCTACTCCCTCCAGCTATGGGTAAATAGTAGGGCAGACCGGGCTCTTTAACCTTGGTTAGGCAACCGGTCTAGGAGAAGGAAAACTCTGAATTCAAACCGGTCAAACTCCGCTTAAGAAATTGACCTTGTGTCACATCCTGCTCGTGCGGAGGGGTTGGTAAATGATATATATATATATATATATATACACATATATATATATATTATTATTATTATTATTATTATAAATGGAGATTGTGTGTTTTTTTGTTTGTAACCGAAACTATATTACTACTCAAGTCACAATTTTCATTAGTTATTTACGTCACATTCTCCATGATTCTATTTCTATTTAAACCTCAATTAATAATAAAACTGTTTGACATTAATACTGTTGGCCTTACCTAAATGCTAATAACATGCAATTGTATTTATATATACAACAAAATACCAGTTTTCAGTGTAAACGTAAAGCTAAATTTGCATATTGATATTAAAAACTATTTAATAAAAATGTGCTTGGTATTATTGATTTCTAATTGTTTGTTTTATCTTTAATGAATATGAGTAAAAATCTCTTCAAAAAAATCCTAAAAGAAATTCATTAACAAGAAGAAATAACAGTAATTTTATTCTTTACTTCCTATTTTAACTAAATAGTTAAATTAGGAAAATTTAGCATTGAAAAACGAAGTGATGAAAGAGTAAATTTCAGTTCTATTTTCCCCCTCCGTTTCAAATCTTTTTATCTGAATTCTTAATTAGTTTCATTAGCCTTTCTGATTTAATCTAATATTTTATTACATTTAATCTTAAATACTTGCACCCGGAGGGTGCATATATTTGCTAGTATATATAAAATAAGGTCACTTGCTAAAATGTCTACTTCCTGTATTCTCTGTCTGAAAAGATTCGTCGCCAAATAACATTTTCAGATATTTCAATTATTCATGTTTATTTATTCTATAAACTGATTTCCCGCATGGCACCGACGTGGTTCTGCAAATCAGACGCTGCAATATTATTAAAATTAGCGTCTGCATGTACCATTCATTGAAAGCATTATGTCAGTTCATAATTCCTCTTAGATCTGCAAACGTGTCGTAAATATATGTAAGATATTATATCTTTGTGATGCGAAACGTGCCGCATCACAAACATATAAATCTATACACATATCAAATTTAACTTATCATTCAACCCTGAAGATCATCATGGTGAAACTCGAGTAGGTTATTACCGTGCACCTTTATGATAATATATATATATATATATAATATATATATATATATATATATATATATATATATATATATATATATATATATAGTCAGACCAAATGTTGAGAGAGAATATGGAATATTCCATTATTGTCGTATATACACAGGTCCTGCTAGTTTTTATAGGTGCACTTGTTTTTGGACAATACTTTGGGTATGTGCCAGTGTGATTTGTTGAGTAATCCTTTGAGACTAAAATTGTAACATGTTTTCATTGGCATCATATGAATTTAGCTTCATATTCTCTGTGGACAATAATAATGCGTTTTTTTCCCCAATAAAAAAAAGAACATTTATGAAAACTAACATTGCTTTTTTTTAAATTTCAGATATAGATACGTGAATACATCATTGCAGCATACGTGTTTTTTTAATCTATTTTTTTTCTTTTGTCAACACAGAAACAGATATTCCTGCCGAGATAGCAAAGTAGAAAAAATTTTGCCGATAAGATCTATGTATTACAACCAACGGAACAGTAAAATGTTTCGTTGCTCATTTCTGGTAAGATAAAAAAAAAAAAAAAAAAAAAAAAAAAAAAAGATCCGATACAAGGTGTAATCAAAAAGCATCGAACGAAAAAACAAGTGTGCAAAGCCGAGTGACGTTGTCATTTGGTTTAATGGTAAATCAACATATGTGGGTTGCTTAATGCCAGATCTTTTAATATTGGTAAGTAGTAGACTCTAAAAAATCTTATAATAAGGGCGAGGTACTAGAGTCTAACTTTTTAAATATTGGTTGGTAAAAGAGTTTACATAAACGCTTTTAGTATGGGTAGGTACTAGAATTTAAATAATCTATTAATAATGGAGATTAGGTCTATATTTCTGTAATATAAACTACGTCACTGCTTACGTCACATTACCCCAAATCGTCATAACATAGAATAAATACACTCAAATTTGAGCATGCAACCTTAGACACTCCTCATGTTTTTTTTGGGTTTTTGTTTGTTTTTTTATTTTTGTTTTTTTAATAAATACCTGTTCGATATTATATACTTATATATAGTTTGTTTTATTTTAATATATATCTAAAGTTATCAAAAGTAAACTTCCATTTCAAATTGTTTTTCTTCCTTTAGTAGATTTGATGATTTTACTTACTTATGGTACAAAGTTTATGACATTGAATTTTTAACACCCACCCTTTCAAAAAGTAATTTTTACACCGCCCGTAGGGCGTTTTTTGCTAATCTTATTATAATGGAGATTGTGTGTTTTTCTGTCTGTAACCGAAACTATATTACTACTCAAGTCACAATTCCCTTCGTTATTTACATTACATTCTCCATGATTTTATTTATATTTAAACCTCAATTATTAATAAAATTGCTTCACCTTTTTATTAGTGTTGTCCATGTCTACATACAAATAACATGCAATTGTATTTATATATACAAAAAATAGCGGTTTGCAGTGTGAATAGGAAGGCTAATTTGCATATTGATATTAAAAATGTGATTTTATTAAATATGTGCTTAGTATTATTGATTTCTAATTGTTTGGTTTCATTTTAATGAATATAAGCAAAAATCTCTTCAATGAATCTTAAATGAAATCCATTAACAAAAAAAATAACTGTCATTTTATTCTTTATTTCCCAATTTAACTAAATAGTTAAATAAGTAAAATTCAGCAATGAAAGACGGGAGTGATGGAAGAGTAAGTTTCATTTCTATTTTTCTATTATACCCCCACTCTGTTACATATCTTTTTATCTGCCTTATTAGACTTTCTAATTTAATACGATATTTCATTATATGAAAACTTAAATACTTGCACCCGGAGGGTGCATATATTTTCTAGTTCTTATAATGTTAGTGGCTACAAGGGTTTAAATAACTTTTAATATGGTTAGATACTAGAATTTAAATAACCCTTTAAATATTGGTAAGTATTAGACTCTAAATTACATTTTCAATGTGGATAGATAGCAAAGTTTAAATAACCATTGGAAAAGGAGATAGAAAATACAACCAAATATTTAAAAGGATCCTTATGAAAATGAACGGAACTATCAGGTGAGGGAAAAAAGATGGAAATTGAGCGAAGAATAAATGTGAACCATTTTCTATGGAATTGTTGATTGTTGGCGTTTTATTGGTAAGATTCTAAATGTAGAACAGAACAGAGAAAGTCGACAATCGAAGAATTGTAAAGAAGAAGAGAGAGAATGAAAGAAAGAAAAAAAAAAAGAGAAGGAACGAAGAATGAAGAGGAAAAGAAAGAATGAAAGTGAAATAAAGAAGAAGAAAAAGAAAAGCAAATACAAAAGAAGGGAAATGAAAGAAAGAAAGAAAGAAGAAAGAAAGGGAAGGAAGGAATGAAGAGGAAAAAAGAAAGATGAATGAGAAATAAAGAAGAAGAAAAAGGGAAAGCAAACACAAAAGAAGGGAAATGAAAGAAAGAAGAATGAAAGAAAGAAGAATGAAAGAAAGAAAGAAAGAAGGGAAGGAAGGAATGAAGAGGAAAAAAAGAAAGAATGAATGAGAAATAAAGAAGAAGAAAAGGGAAAGCAACACAAAAGAAGGAAATGAAAGAAAGAATGAATGAAAGAAAGAAAGAAAGAAAGAAGGAAGGAAGGAAGGAATGAAGAGGAAAAAAAGAAAGAATGAATGAGAAATAAAGAAGAAGAAAAGGGAAAGCAAACACAAAAGAAGGGAAAAGAAAGAAAGAAAGAAAGAAAGAAAGAAAGAAGGGAAGGAAGGAATGAAGAGGAAAAAAAGAAAGAATGAATGAGAAATAAAGAAGAAGAAAAGGGAAAGCAAACACAAAAGAAGGGAAATGAAAGAAAGAAAGAAAGAAAGAAGGGAAGGATGGAATAAAACATAACATAACAGAATGATATTATTTTAGGCATCGGTAGATTTGTTTATGGAGAAATTTAGATAAACACGGGATGTTGTTCTCGATGGATGTTATTATAGGGAGCGATATCGATGTTACAACATTTCGGTTTATCAGGCCTTCTTCAGGAAACGGACTGAGTTATTGTATTGAAAGATTCAGTTCTCTTAGTGAGGAGAATCTTGCGGTCGTGATTGGGGAGGGGGTGTTCAGCTGCTGATGGCTACTGTAAATGTTTAGGATAGTAGGAGATTTTTTTATGAAGTGTAGCCGTGGTGGTGTTTGTGTGGTCATGGGGTAGAATTGGTGTGATTTGGGTCAGAAAGAGATCGTCTGTGTATAATAGAAGCCGAGTTTGGTGGAGATAGGGAAGGGAGTCGTATGAGAATGTAGAGTGGATTTTATATATGTGTGTTTATTTAGTTTTTTTTTAAATCTAGTGTTGTGTTGTTTTTCCCCAATAGCTGTGGATGATAGCTTTGCCTAGGTGCGAAGAAATATTAAAGAAGCTGGATCTACAATTAACATTTGATGTGTTACTTATGGCGCTGGACTTGAACATTTGTCTTAATCTTATGTAATGGATTTACGCAAGCATGGAGGCGATTTGTGTTGTGTTGTGTTTTAGATATGTGTTGGAATAAACAATTATGTTGTTACCTAATTCAATGTTGCGTTTATGTTTGTTTATATGTGTGTGTGAGTGTAATTGGGCAGCATTTTTCCTTAATTAATGTTGTGTTTAAAATTATGGAAATCTCGTATCTGACTAGTTTCATCAGGATCTTTTTAGTTTTCAGGCTATTTCTTTAACATCGGCGTGGAGTCTACTAATGCTTTCATCCCTAGTAATTTCAGCACACCGTAGTGCCATCTTCAATGGTAGATGAAATTAAATTAAATTTAATTTAAAGTTAAAGTTAAACAACATAGTAGCGGCAGGAGTAAGTAGGAAGAGAAACCCACATGAATTATATGAAAGTTTTTGGGGAATCGCGTGGTTGAGAAGTGTAAAAAATAAATTATGGCCGTTTTATGATTGACTGCTATATTCAAAAGTAATCTTATCTAATTTGTGTTTATATTGTTTAATGTATAATGAATCGAGAATTTTGCGTTTGTTTTTTTTAATTTCTTTGTGCAGTACGTCCGTTTTCGGTTAGAATTTTCTAGTAATTAGAGGGGGAAATGCAGGTGATTTTAAGTGTTGAGATCTGCAGTTGGTATCTGGTAACGTCGTAGTAGTAAGACCAACGTAAGTGCTTTCAATTTTAGTGAAACGTTATTACGAATTAATTTTTTAAAGCTATTTCATTAAGTTTGTAATTTTGCTGCATTTGGTTACGATGAAATATTATTTCATGTGTAATTCGTAATAACGTTTCTTCTACCAAACGCAACAATGAAGTAAGATTAATCATTTATTACCCAAAATTTAAAACCAGCAACCTTGTCAACAACAAACACTCATCCCGACTAGTTTTTTTAACGAGACAAATGTAGTGTACAAATTAAAATGTCTCGTAGATGGTTATCATCGTATCAAATGGACACGTCGACTAGAGTTCAAATACTTGACAAGCTTTTTGTATTTCCCAGTGCGCTAATATATGTGGGAAAGGTACGCACCCAACTATTCTCCATCGGCTATGAGTAAATCGTAAAGCATACAATAATTGTTAACTTATTAAGGCAAGAAAGAAAATCTGAGTTCAAGCCATTTATACTCGGCTTAGAAATTAAACTTGTGTTGCATCCTACTCGTAGGGATGAATATATATATATATTATATATATTATATATATATATATATGAGGAAAAGGGGGTTGGAATGAATCCGACAGAATGAGGTAAAATAAGGAATGAAAACAAAACTCAGACAAAAATGTGTAGTATATTTCGCTGGAGGTTTGACCTCAGCTTCTTCTGCTTTATTGAATGACCCTAATAATTCAATATCAGTGAAGTATATTACACATTTTTTCTGAGTTTTGTTCTTTCGTTCCTTCTTTTACCTCTCTCTCTCTCTCTCTCAATATATATATATATATATATATATATATATAAAATCACTCAGTAGTCCCCTTAGGAGATATTTTTCTAAATATTCTTAACACATAAACCACTTTCCAATGAAAATCCCCCCCCCAAATACCTCTGCCTTATCCGGAAATATAAGAATTACTATATATCTCCCTACTACAATGTCACTTTCAATAGCTATTCTAACACAACGACAAAGTCATTTTTAAAACATTAATCTACTTTTAACACCTAGACGCACATATTCATGCTTAAAAAACAGTACTTGTATTTTTTATTTGTATAACAACCAAGTGAAGAATACGCTAAAACATTTACAACTTTATATATATATATATATATATATATATATTATATATATAGGTTAATTCGTGAGATAGCTAAAAGCGTAGGAGATCCTCTGAGAATTAACCTTACTAACAGAAGTAGCCTATCTCGCACTGAGTAGACAATAGCTCACTAATACTTTCGTCACGCTAGTCGCCCAAGAAGTTTTGTGTGAAGGAATGAAATTTAAAACGAAAGTCAGGGAAAGTGTAATAAATATTAACAAAAAGTTTAAAAAAAGATAAACCAAAGTTTGTAGGAATAAAATACCTTACTTCACACGATTACATCCCGTGTTTCTCCCTTAGGCACTAGGAGACGTTGTTTTGAGCATTATACATACAGAGGCGGCTAAGTCATTTATTTTTAACTTTCTAACCTCGACAGTGCTAACAGCGTACCTCCTGTTGAGTTGACATGTGGCGTATCACCCCAAGCAACCTCGTATCGCACAGCACACGGGAACCCATGTTAAACGTGTAAGTTTTCAACTTTCTACTTTAACAGCCTCAAGAACTGTGACAAAAGCTATCTACATATTCGGAAATTTATTCGTATGGTTGGATTTTATGGTATCTCAAACCTTGTTGGGTATTTATATGCCGAGGAGGCTTCGTTTTATTTGTATCTGATCCGGGGTATGTAAAGTACCCCTGTATTGCCATTACTCCCAGGTCCACACTAACCCGGATTGGTAGTAGCTATTAGGGTCCTATTTATGGGATAAATAGATTAAAATATGAGTATTGGATATATGTTTAAAAACTTAGTTTGGAAAAAAATGAATACAACAAAATATTTCTCTGATTCGTTTTAGATGAGGCTTGATAATTAGTATTATTTGGATTATTCGGACTAGTGTCCTCATCTATATTGGTATCTGTACAACAAGTCCAACAAAAAATACCTGAAGAAGGTTAGTGAGCACATCGACCGAAACGTTGTACAAATAACAATAAAGATGAGGACAATAGTTCGAATCATCCAAATGATACTGGCAACAAAATGTATTCGGCATAAAACAACCCAACAAGAGCTGACATGCCGTAAAATCCAACCGACTAGCCAAATCCTTTTTTTTTATATAAAAGTTGAGTGAAAAGGAAAGCTACACTTATGGGTTGGGCTACCGAAAACAGTGATAAAGGAACATATTTGGTAAAAGAAAATTAAAAAAAAAAGAACTTTTCGGCATAAAATAATCCAATAAGAGTTGACATGCCGTAAAATCCAACCGACCAGACAACATCTCTTTTTTGTTTGAGAAATACATTTGAGTAAATGGAAAAGCTACAGTTGTTCGGTTGGAGTAAGTAAAAGAGCGATAAATGAACACATTTGAAAAAAAGCAAATTACAACAAACTGTCTTTGGCATAAAATAACCCAACAAGAGTTGACAGGCCGTAAAATGTAACCGACCTGGCAACCCCTTTAAAAAAAAAAATTGAGTGAAAGTAAAAGCTACAGTTGTTGGTTGAATAACCAAAATAGAGGTAAAGGAATATTGATAAAAGCAAATTGCAACAAAATATATTTGACAAGAAGTAACCCAACAAGAGTTGACATGCCGTAAAATCCAACCGACTAGCCGACTCCTGTTTTTTTTTTAATTAAATTTGAGTGAAAAGGAAAGCTACACTTATGGGTTGGGGTACCGAAAACAGTGATAAAGGAACATATTTGGTAAAAGAAAACTACAACAAAATGTCTTCGGCATAAAATAATTCAATAAGAGTTGACATGCCGTAAATTCCAACATCATCTTTTTTTTTAAAGAAATAAATTTGAGTAAATGGAAAGCTACATTTGTTGTTGGAGTACGCAAAATAGCGATAAAGGAACACATTTGAAAAAAAAGCAAATTACAAGAAAATGTTTTCGGCATAAAAATACCCAACAAGAGTTAACATGCTGTAAAATCCAACCGACCAGACAACATCTCTTTTTTAAGAAATACATTTGAGGGAAAAGGAAGATCTACATTGTTGTTGGAGTAACTAAAACAGCGATAAAGGAACACATTTGAAAAAAAGCAAATTACAAAAATATGTCTTCGGCATAAAATAATCCAATAAGAGTTGACATGCCGTAAAATCCAAACGACCAGCCAACATCTCTTTTTTTAAGAAATACATTTGATGGAAAAGGAAGATCTACAATTGTTGGTTGGAGTAACAGGATAAGTGAACATATTTGGTAAAAGAAAATTACACAAAATGTCTTCGGCATAAAATAATCCAATAAGAGTTTGACATGCCGTAAATTCCAACAATCTTTTTTTTTTTTGTTTAAGAAATAAATTTGAGTAAATGGAAAAGCTACAATTGTTGGTTGGAGTACGCAAAAAGCGATAAAGGAACACATTGAAAAAAAAAAGCAAATTACAAGAAAATGTTTTCGGCATAAAATAACCCAACAAGAAGTTGACATGCCGTAAAATCCAACCGACCAGCCAACATCTCTTTTTTAAGAAATACATTTAAGGGAAAAGGAAGATCTACAATTGTTGGTTGGAGTAACTAAAACAGCGATAAAGGAACATATTTGATAAAAGAAAATTGCAATGGTGCGTAAGAAACGCACGTCCGACCAATCAAAAGAAGGAAAACCAGTGAAGGCAACAGAGTTGTCTCCCCTGAGATTAGATTTAGATTGCTTCTCTAAATAAGAGAAAGTCTGTTGCTTTCTAAATAGCAAAGTGCTACCTGACATGACTTAAGCTGGCCTAGCAAACAGACACGACGCCGTATTAACTATGGAAATTGATTAAATTAGATTTCACTATCAGCCGGGTTTTAGTTTTTCTACTTGGCTAGATAGATACTGTTTCAATTCGTCGCTTCGTTGACGCCACTAAGGTGAACACTAACAACAACTACTTTGCTGCGATCTTAGCCAGAAATACTGACATTTTATCCTTTATAAATACAACTAAATAGTCACTACTGATTTTTCCCTTTTTGCATATTCTATTTACTTGATCACACACACACATACACACACACAAGATTTTTGGATGTTTTTCTTTCTTTTTTTTAGAAGCATTGTTGAACAAAGTATATATTATATTTTTACTTGAAGGCAATTACAACTCATGTATCGCATAAAATTCGATACTTTTTCTTATAGAAAATGAACTTGACAAGTGTAATCCCGGCAAAGGATCGCTCGGTGTGTAGAATATCGTACAGACTGTTTCGACTTTAAGTCTCATCAGCGATATACTCTAACGACTTCTCTCCGACAGAAATCGAAACCGGGACCTCAGCAGGCATAGTCAAACACCATATCGCCTCGGCACACACACACACACATTAAATATATATATATATATATATATATATACTATAGTGTGGGATGGTCACTGTTTTAGCTTTTGCTGGAATGGCGTACCAAAGGCAGTATTATTGGTAGAGTGCAAAAAAAAAAAAAAAAAAAAAAAAAACATGCACACACAAACAAACACAAACGCTCGCACGTAAGCATTGATCAAATGTCACACATTCACAGAACAATGTATTATGTGTGTGACTAGTTACCCCGCGTACGCAACCTTTATGCTGTCCATAAACACTCGCATACATTCAAATTACCACCACATACATACGCAAATCATTTTATCAAATCATACACATCCCATGTCTATTGAATTTTCTGAAATATGGTCGTGAATGTTCCTTTGTCTCATAATAATTAGATATGTAAAACTTTATATATTTATTTTATATATATATATATATATATATATATATATATATATATATATGTGTGTGTGTGTGTATGTGTATGTGTGTGTGTGTGGAAAAAGGAAATAAAGGAAAGAAGGTGTAGAATGGATAAAATAGGATATTTTAATTAATTTTACTTACACGTGTTTCTGTTAGGAGTTTATCCATATGTACATTATTATTTTTAAATAATTTTTTTTTAAATAACCTATTATTTTTAAATAACCAAATGAAATGAAATAATAATAGAAAATATATAGAAATGTTCCCCACACAAAGAAGATTCGACCTTCCTCAGAGTAGATCCTTATTTTTTTTAATGAAATTCGTTGGAAAGCGGAGAATTTTTGAAATGTTCGAAAAAAGAACTTATTAAAAATCACGTGAAGGGAGTGTTCAAACGCGGGTGATTATATATATATATATATATATATATATATATATATATATATAAAGGAGAGGTTTTGGTATGTACGTGTTGACGCATAACTCCAAAACGGGAGGTAACTCAGATTTAAAATCTTGCATACATATTGATATCGTTCTAACTAAGACACACTCCAAATTTGGTTATTGATTTTTACTGATTAAGGGATATAATTAATTAATTCAACCAAAATCAAACGATTTTTCGAAATCTATAAAATAACTGCTACTGCTGATACTCAAGCTACAATCAGCAGGCGAACCCCACCCTGCTGCCTATTTGCCTATGTCCGCTCTATTTCTACTGCGGTGTTGTAAATTTTTATCAATGGAATTATTTTTTTACAGGGAGTTAAAAAAATGATATTTTGTTTGAGTCAGCCTAGAATATGTAATGGGCTAAACTTGCAAATCGGTTGGAAAAATACGGTGACCCAGAAAAAACAGAACCCATAAATGTTGTAATAAAACTTAATTTTATGTTTAGGGTTAGTTTAATGGGAAAATAAATGAATAAATTGGGTTCTGTTTTTTCTGAGTCGCCTGTAATATATTTTCATTTTCCGACAAGTTTAGCCATATGATGTCATCCCCTCAAATCTGACGAAAAGAAAATTTCCTGACCTCCCACCAGGTAGGATTAAATTAAGATCATTTTTACGTGTTGATTTTTATGGGTCATTCTTCGAGGACCGAACTCGGTATTCAGTAGTAATAGATTTGCAAACGATTATTCAACCATGTTTTTATCTACTCTACCCGAGCTTCGCCGGGTAGCCGCTGCTACTGTATATATATATATATATATATTATATATATATATATAAAGAGAAAATGAAAGTGAATCCGACAGTATGTAATATAGTGAAAAAAAAACAAAAAAAAAAACACAGGTTCAATAAAATGAGTGATATTTATTCAGCCATCGCTGCAGTGTTTCAATCTGTTTAGTAGATCTTCAGGGTTTTTGTTGATTTAAGGAAAAATAAAATTTATCACGGATAATAAGGAGAATGTGAGAGTCTTTTGTTGATCAGTCTGTTTGAAAATGTTTGAATAAAGAATTAGCGTTCTTAGAATTGTTTGAAAATTATGAACGCTGAGATAAACGGTTTTGAAGATGACATAGAACATTCTCTTACGTTGTGTGTGTGAATGTGTGTGTGAAAAAGAGAGTTGGCTGAATAAATATCACTCCTTTTATTGAACCAGTACTTTTTCAATTTATTCACTATATTACATTATATATACTAGCAAATTTATGCAATCTACGGGTGTTGCATAGCGCGTCGTCACTGTACTAAATTGCAATAGTTTTATCTTCGTTGTAAGGGATGACAATAACACCAAGTTATCCTCCAGAAGTTTATTGAAATAAATTCAAGCTTCTTAACTTCGAGAGAGAGGGTCAGTTTAATCAATATATTCAGTCTTTACATCAATTAAATTTCTGGGCGACAAGCTTTTTCAGTTGGTAAATATTAACGCTAGCTTTTCCGACACCAACTACACAATCACTCTCTCTCCGCGTGACTACTCTGACGACTGACCTGTCTGAAGCCCTCGGTTCTTTTTCATAGCTACATTTACTCTTGATCTGATAACGGGCAGTTGTAAAAACTTCTTTGTTTTAAAAACCAGAAATTCATATTTCCGTTTGTACAATATATAACGGGTGCAAGTTTTTAAGTTTTAATATAATAAAATATCATGTTAAATTAGAAATGCTAATAACACTAAATAAGAATGCAGATAAAATGATTTGGAACAGAGGGGGTATTATCGAAAAATAGAACAGCTTTGAAACTAACTCTTCCATCACTCCCGTGTTTCATTAGTAAATTTTCCTAATTTAACTCTTTACTTAAAATAGGAAGTAAAGAATAATATTACAGTTATTTCTTCTTAAAGAATTTCTTTTAAGATTTATCCCAGAGATTTTTGCTCATATTCAATAAGATAAAACCAAACAATTAGAAATCAATAATACTTAGCATATATTTATTAAAATCAATTTTTTTAAGATCAATATGCAAATTAGCCTTCCCATTCACACTGTAAACCAGTATTTTGTTGTATATATAAATACAATTGCGTATTATTAGTATCTAGATATGGTCAACAGTCTTAATAATGTAAAACAATTTTATTATTCATTGAGGTTTAAATAAAAATAAAATCATGGAGAATATGATGTAATAACTAAGGGAACTGTGAAATGAGTAGTAATATAGTTTCGGTTACAGACAGACAAACACACAATCTCCATTATAATAAGATATATATATATATATATATATATATATATATATATATAAAGAAAATGTTTTCAAAAATATAACAGACACATGATGTTTGTAACTGCATGTGTTACAAACTCATGTGCAAAGTAAAAATGTCTATACTTAAGTATTTCGGTTTATGATAAACCACCATCAGGACAATGCAAATATTTTTTTTAAGGGAGAAAAATGAAAAATGTTAAGTGTATGGTGAATGTGTGAATATAATGTGATTACTTTATATATATATATATATATAGTTTTTTTCCGTAGTTAGGATCTTTCCATGTGTGGTTTAACCAAGCTGATGCAGGTAGACCATAAGGAGAGCTCAATGTGCCTAATACCAATGAGTAAAAGGACAGAGCAAGATATTTAGTAAATGAAGAAAAACTGTAAACTTGCTTCATTACAATATTAATACGGTTGAAATGAATTATTGTAATGAAGCAAGTTTAGAGTTTTTCTTCATTTACTAAATATATATAATATATATATATATATATATATATATATATATAAAACGTAGATGGGTTACCAGGTAAGTTATTATTAGATGGTACCTACTTCCAACGGCGGAATGTTAGAGTAGTTTAGCTTAAAGTTAAGAGTTTGATGTTCACTGTATTAGAACAGAGCAATATTATTGGCAAAGAAAAACGTTTAAAAATCGGTCATAGGTCTATATCTGCCAACAGGTATCTGTGTATACCCATTTCATCAGACCGCTAACTTTTCAATAAACTTAGCGGTCTTATGAAACTCATAGGTATACATAGATACCTGTGGGCTAAAATAGATATATAACCGCAAAATGACCGATTTTAAGCCTTTTCTTTACTATATTATATATATATATATTATATAATTAAACAGGTTTGTTTAGATGGGATTCTGTTTTTTCTGAGTCGCGTGTAATATATTTTCATTTTCGAGACGCAAGTTTAGCCATATGATGTCATCCCTCAATCTGACGAAAAGAAATTTTCTGACCTCCCACCAGGTAGGATTAAATTAAGATCATTTTTACGTGTTGAGTTTTTTAATCAGCAGGCGAACCCACTCCTCGCCTATTTGCACTATGTCGCTTATTTCTACTGGGTGTTGTAAAGTATTTATCAATGGAATTATTTTTTAAAGGGAGTTAAAAAAAATGAATTTTGTTTGAGTCAGCCTAGATAATGTAATGGGCTAAACTTGCAAATCGGTTGGAAAATTACGGTGACCAGAAAAAACAGAACCCATAAATGTTGTAATAAAACTTAATTTTAACTTGGGGGTTTAGGGTTGCGGTTGGTTTAGGGTTAGTTTAATGAGAGAATAAATAAATAATTTGTGTTTTGTTTTTCTCGGTCACTCTGTATGCAGAGTGGCCCAGAAAAAAAACAGAACAAATTTTGTAATAAAACTTAATTTTAACTAGGGGGTTTTAGGGGTTAGGGTTAGGGGTGGGGGAGGGTTTTAGGGTTAGTTTAATGGGAAAATAAATGAATAAATTGGGTTCTGTTTTTTCTGAGTCGCTGTAATATATATTTCATTTTCCGACAGATTCGCAAGTTTAGCCATACGATGTATCCCCTCAAATCTGACGAAAGAAAATTTCCTGACCTCCCACCAGGTAGGATTAAATTAAGATCATTTTTACGTGTTGATTTTTTTATGGGTCATTCTTCGAGACCGAACTCGGTATTCAGTAAGTAATAGATTTGCAAACGATTATTCAACCAGTTTTTTATCTACTCTACCCGGGCTTTCGCCGTGTAGCCGTGCTAGTGTATATATATATAATATTATATATATATATATGAAGAAAATGAAAGTGAATCCGACAGTATGTAATATAGTGAAAATTTGAAAAAAACAGGTTCAATAAAATGAGTGATATTTATTCAGCATCGCTGCAGTGTTTCAATCTGTTTAGTAGATCTTCAGGGTTTTTGTTGATTTAAGGAAAAATAAAATTTATCACGGATAATAAGGAGAATGTGAGAGTCTTTTGTTGATCAGTCTGTTTGAAAATGTTTGAATAAAGAATTATCGCTGTTAGAATTGTTTGAAAATTATGAACGCTGAGATAAACGGTTCTGAAGATGACATAGAACATTCTCTTACGTTGTGTGTGTGAAAAAGAGAGTTGGCTGAATAAATATCATTCCTTTTATTGAACCAGTACTTTTTCAATTTATTCACTATATTACATTATATATACTAGCAAATTTATGCACCCTACGGGAGCAAGTTTTTAAGTTTTAATATAATAAAATATCATGTTAATTGAGAAATGGCTAATAACACTAAAAGAATGCAGATAAAATGATTTTGGAACGGAAGGGGTATTATCGAAAAATAGAACACTTTTGAAACTAACTCTTCCATCACTTTCCATGACTCCGTCTTTCATTAGTAAATTTTCCTAATTAAGCTCTTTACTTAAAATAGGAAGTAAAGAATAATATTACAGTTATTTCTTCTTTTATGAATTTCTTTTAGATTATCCCAGAATTTTGCTTCATATTCAATAAGATGAAACCAAACAATTAGAAATCAATAATACTTGGCATATATTTATTAAAATCAATTTTTTAAAGATCAATATGCAAATTAGCCTTCCCATTCACACTGTAAACAGTATTTTGTTGTATATATAAATACAATTGCGTATTATTAGTATGTAGATATGGTCAACAGTCTTAATAATGTAAAACAATTTTATTATTCATTGAGGTTTAAATAAAAATAAAATCATGGAGAATATGATGTAAATAACTAAGGGAACTGTGAAATGAGTAGTAATATAGTTTCGGTTACAGACAGACAAACACACAATCTCCATTATAATAAGATTATATATATATATATATATATATATATATATAAGAAAATGTTTTCAAAAATATAACAGACACATGATGTTTGTAACTGCATGTGTTACAAACTCATGTGCAAAGTAAAATGTCTATACTTAAGTATTTCGGTTTATGATAAACACCATCAGGACAATGCAAATATTTTTTTAAGGTTGGTGAATATAATGTGATTACTTTATATATATATATATATATATATATATATATATTATATATAAATATATATATATAGATATATAGTTTTTTTCCGTAGTTAGGGTCTTTCCATGTGTGGTTTAACCAAGCTGATGCAGGTAGACCATAAGGAGAGCTCAATGTACCTAATACCAGTGAGTAAAAGGACAGAGCAAGATATTTAGTAGATGAAGAAAACTCTAAACTTGCTTATTACAATATTAATACGGTTGAATAAATTATTGTAATGAAGCAAGTTTAGAGTTTTTCTTCATTTACTAAATATTATATATATATATATATATATATATATATATATATATATATATATATATATAAAACGTAGATGGGTTACCAGGTAAGTTATTATTAGATGGCACCTACTTCCAACGGCGTGATGTTAGAGTAGTTTAGCTTAAAGTTAAGAGTTTGATGTTCACTGTAATAGAACAGAGCAATATTATTGGCAAAGAAAAAAGTTTAAAAATCGGTCATAGGTCTATATCTGCCAACAGGTATCTGTGTATACCCATTTCATCAGACCGCTAACTTTTCAATAAACTTAGCGGTCTTATGAAACTCATAGGTATACATAGATATCTGTGGGCTAAAATAGATATATAACCGCAAAATGACCGATTTTAAGTCTTTTTCTTTACTTTACTATATATATATATATATATTATATATATATATATATATATATATATATATATATTATATATTATATATGTGTGTGTGTGTGCGTGTTGTGTGAAATAAAATTTTTTAAAAAGTTAAATTCCGGCTATAAAATTGAACGTTTTCATCTTCATTTAACATCATGTTTGTTTTTTTAAAATTTTTTTTCACACTGTCAGATTCACTTCCATTCATTTTTCATATATTTGAAATGGAAAAAAATCAACAATATTTAAGTGTATATATATATTTATATTTAAAATGGAAAAGAATCCGACAATATTTATATATATATATATATATATATATTTAAAATGGAAAGAAATCCGACAATATTTATATATATATATATATATATATATATATATTTAAAATGGAAAAGAATCGACAATATTTATATATATATATTATATATATATATATTTAAATGGAAAAGAATCCGACATATTTATATATATATATATATTATATATATATATATATATATATATATATATATTTAAAATGGAAAAAAATCCGTAATAATTTCGGTATCAGCAGGTTTGCGAGGAGTCTATCCTCTTTTTGTTACGAGTAGACTAGGTAGATTATTTTTGCTGAGGTGGAGCGTGACACCTACCTTCACACGCAGAGATCAGTTTGCCAATCTTTGCTAGATGATGACGGTCGTACATTAATAAATGGGACCGTAACAGGAACTACCACTCCGGGTCAAAGTGGACCAGAGAGCAATGGTGATGAAGGCTTGGTACACATCACCCCAGACCTCCAGAATTAGAATTTCACCATCGATAGTTTAATGTCATTCCCAGGACATGAAGACCCTCAGCCACGGCCTTCTAGGACATATATGATAAAAATGTTTGGCGGTTGCTATAAGAGCAATAGTGTTGGGACGATCATATAGGTGCTAGGGCTTGACGTGACCAGCCGATTAATCGGAGGGGGCCTCTCCGATTGCCCGTTTAGCCTATGTAAGGGCCTAAGTGGAGTGTTGGATGTCAATGACTGCTTATCCACCAGGAATCCGTCATTCATTTAGTTGAGGTGACGAGGCTCATTAGAACTAAGAATTCGGTGGATAAGCAACACCAGATAATTAGGATTTACATTTTTGCATTTCATCTTAAACGACCTGGACAGTCTCATTATTAACCAGAGAAGGTTGCAAGATGATAACGTTTGTATGAACACGAGTATTAACATATAGAAATTATTACATTGCAACTAAATTGATCTAAAAATGTCCATTTTATTGTTAAAATTGACAGTATTTTTGTTGAATTAACTTTGCCTCCTACGCGTATTTCATGAATAGAAATACAACTCAACGTGAGCGAAGACCTTTAAAAATCTCAACACTTTCATTATCGGCCTCCTTAAATGAGAGTAATAAATTGTATATTTATTTTAAGTGTAAATTACCTTTCCATTCATTTGTTAAAAAATTAATTCCATTTCATCTTCTGCTATTAATTTAAATCTTACTGAAACCGTAGAAAGTAATTAAACTCTCACACACACATGTGTGTGTGTGTGTGTATAAATGTGCCTGTGTGTATGTAAGTAATTAAACACACACACACACACTATATATATATATATATTATATATATATATATATATATATAGGTGTCATATATGTAAATACGAGTAATATATATATATATATATATATATATATATATATATGCAAGTGTATTTGTGTTATATATATATGCAAGTGTATTTGTGTTTATGTATGTACATATATGTATTTGTGTTATGTATGTATATATGCAAGTGTATTTTGTTTTATGTATGGTATATATATGCAAGTGTATTTGTGTTTATGTATGTA
>CM042159.1:27938940-27963940 GCA_023376005.1 Doryteuthis pealeii | reverse complement strand
ACATTAGAAGAATCCTGAAGGCCTGAGAATATTTGTTTTTTTACTCAGACTCCAGTGAAAGACCATTAGCTAACACTGGTGTGAAAAACTCCATAGTGTTGATTAACAAAAAAGAAAGAACTTGTCAACTGGTGGATTTTGCAGTTCCAGCAGATCACAGAATGAAGCTGAAGGAAAATGAAAAATGGACAAATACCTGGACCTTGCCAGAGAACTGAAAAAGTTATGGAATATGGAAGTCAAAGTGATACCAATTCTAATTGGTGCACTTGGAACGGTCCCAAAGGGATTGGAAAAGGGATTGGAAAATCTGGACATCAGAGGAAAGATTGAGACCATACTGAATACTGTACTGCAATCTGCTAGAATACTTAGAAGAATCCTGGAGACCTGAGGAGACTTGCTGTCACTCAGACTTCAGTGAAAGACCGTCAGCTAATGCTGATGTGAAAACTCAAAAGGAGTGAATAATAATAATAACAAACAAAGGACCAAAGAGCTTATGACAATGCAAAAGGCATTACACCCGAGCGACCTCAAATAAGGGGAAGAGGTGTCGCCAGCACTGAAAACTGTGACAATTCGAGCTCTGAAAGAATATACTAAAAGAGAAAAGAAAGAATTGCAGCGCCAAGAAAAAATAATAGCAACATATGGACGATCACAAATACAATACAAGAAAATAGAAATGGGAAGAAAGAAAACCAACTCTATATGTACTTCAAGTGAAAAAACTAGGGAGATCGCACGTGAATAATATTTATCGTGAACCTTGGAGAATTGGCACAAGATAAATTTCTCAATCTAAATCTGCAATTGTTCTATAAAAATCTGTTGTAAGGGAAGATTTTTTTCCCTACAAGATATTTAGATTGATCCAACGGAACGTATATAAAGTTACTAAACAAGAAGTTTTTTGTAGTCAAGTTTACGCAGTAGTATTCACAGTCGAGTCATTACTAGTCGAGTACCGCCCTGTCGACTGGGGCGTTAGAATGCACCGACTGCCTCTGCAGAGGGGTAAGACTCCACCAATGGGGCCACCTGTTGGCCGTGGGTGGCGACTCGTGATGCTTAAGGATAGAGCCCAGGTGGATGAGCAATTCATGACATGCAATACTCCACTTTGGCCCTATCTTGGGCTAGACGGGCGGTCGGAGAGGCCCCCTCCGATCAATCGGTTGGTCACGTCAAGCTCTAGCACCTATATGATTTTCCCAACCCTATTGCCCTTATGGCAAGCCCCAACTCCTTTTTGTCATATGGGTGCTAGAAGGCGGTGACTGCGGGTCTACATATCCTGGGAATGACGTTAAACTATCTGATGGTGAGGTTCCAGTTCTGGAGGTTTGGGGAATGTGGAGCAGCCCATTCATTACCATTGCTCCCTGGTCCGCTCTGACCCGGAGTGGTAGTACCTGTTAGGGTCCCATCTATGGGTTAAATAGAAAAAAATGTATTTATAAAAAAATTGTATTATCCATTAAGAATTGATTTATTTCAAAACTTTATCGGCATTAAATGACCCACTGAGGTTGATATGCCGTAAAACAAAAAACAAACTAGTCTAGTAGCTATTTATACTGTTAAAAACTGTATAACGCGTTGACTTATTTATATTCCTGTACAAAAATTAATTAATCTCTTCCAGATGTTCAATGTTGTATTTGATAAATTCAGTTTTGATCAATTGTATAGAGTTCTACTACAATTGCTATCATTTTCAGCCTCATATCAGCTTTTTCTATTCTCACTTTTCAGTTTCCTTCAACTTCACCATGTGACTTGTACTACTACTGCTACTACGAGCAGAATTATGCGCCCCTTGGGCGCAAGCATTGACCTTTTTATGTATTAAAAAATATATAAAATCAGAAAGACTAACGAAACTTAATAAGAATAAATAGTAAAAATATCACATTTATTTTAATGTTATATTAATTGATTTCTCTATACTATTATATGCAGGATTCATTTAATACGTTTGATAATAACAGATATTATTTGAAATCATTTACATAATTATTTATTAAACTCAACTTTGATAAAATCATTATGCAAATTATTCCCACCATATAAGTAAAGTCGTCGGGGCGGCCTAATGTCGGTATCACCCATGCAGCGAGGGAGTCTATCCTCTTTTCACTAGCGCTCGACCCAGGAGATCATTTTAGCGTCTGAGGTGGAGCGCCACACCTACAATCAGCTCCTTACTTTACCGCACAGATCCCTGTGCTACTCATAACGCTGAGTTGGCGAGGGCGAGTATCGAACTAGGAACCTTGTGGTTTCTAAATATTTTTCTTTTAGAGATATATAACACATATTTCCGGATATTAAATGCATTAATAACATGGACTCTTCGTGGTATGTGTCTATTAAAGAAATTAACGCCGTAATCACAAGGGCCCTTAATTTAAAGGGACAGGGTTAGGTGTATTGCCCAGTGCCTGAGGCGCCTTCCTTGAGGAGGAATTCCGAAGGGATCCACACATTTGCCCGCCATCCAATGAACTACAATTCGTGTGTGGTTCCACATTAATAAGTCTTGTGCCTGACCGCATACGTGAAATGCGTGGTAAATACCGCAGTAATATTATGGCAGTTTTTCTTACTGAGCTAGACTTTTTATACAAACATGGTTAATAAATAAGATGCTGATTAAGATTAAATAATGACAATTTCATAATTGACGAGAATATAACTTAAATAACCAAGAAAATTTCTGATGTCAGTGGTGACGTAGTTTCGCTTGAAGACAAACAGTTACATAATCTCCATTATGATAAGATTATTATTCAAACGGAACACCAAACATTAGACTGAAGAGCACACTTCGTATTCATTATCAACGAAAATTTTTTTTAGCAATAGAGGAATTACTCACAAAAGTTGTATTGGAGGTTAAATATGTGGATATTCTGAACCCCTTCTAAATTTTCTGAGACCCTGTATTTGTATGAACGGATACCCGTAACTACTCCAAATGATTGAAAGGAGGAGCTGAAGGTACTCTGGACATCTGAAGTGTCGAATCATGAGATTTCAGCCGAGTTTCGACATTTGTGTTGGGAACTAAATGTCACTCACTTTAGAAGACTAGATATATCAATCTCAAAATAAGCTTCGATGGGAGAGGTTGTCAAATGACCTGTCTGTGGAATAGAAGACATTTCAGCCTTGGACGAGGAATTGGTCAGATTAGACGCCAGGTAAGACATTGTTGAATGACAGCACTACAAGATAAAAATTCTTGAAGATCATTTTTCTGCCCACCGCCTGTAAGTTTTATAAACTGTATAGGCTACTTATCCATCATGCAACATTCTAACTGAAGGTTTTTCGCTGAAATCTGCGGAAAGCAAGTATACACGGGTATCCAGGACACTTTATTAATTACTAGAAGTGGCTACCCGGCGTCACCTGGGTAGAGAGGGGGAAAGTTAGTGTCGAATAGCCATTATTATTGAATCGTGAGTTAGATTTTTGCATGTCTCTATGTAAAAAAAAAAAAAAATCCTTGCGTTGATCAGGCCTGGTGGGCATCAGAAAAAATGTTTACAGGCACTCAGCAAAGAAAACAATCAGTGTCTCCTATTTAAAATATTAAAAGCAAAAAACAATCCATGCTGTTATCAATTAAATTTTATTTTTTAATTATCTTCATGAATATAGATACAATCTTCATTATTTTGGCTAAAAAATAAAGTTCTGGTGATAGTGTAGGGGCCGGGTTAGCTCAGTCGGAAGAGCGTTCGGCTAAAAATCACAAGGTTCCTAGTTGGATACCGGTCCTCGCCAATTCAGCGTATGAGTAGCACAGGGCTCTGTGCGGGAAAGTAAGGAGCTGATGGTAGGTATGGCGCTCCACCCCAGATGCTAAAAATAATCTCATTGGTCTAGCGCTATTGAAAAGGAGATAAACCCCCTTGCTGTCTGGCTGATACCGACTTTAGGCCACCCCGACGACTTTACTTTACTTATATATACTAGCAAATATATGCACCCTCCGCGTGCAAGTATTTAAGTTTTAATATAAAATATCATATTAAATTAGAAAGACTAATGAAACTGAATAAGAATACAGATAAAAAGATTTGAAACAGAGGGGGTATGATTGAAAAATAGAACAACTTTGAAACTAACTCTTCCATCATTTTCCGTTACTCCCGTCTTTCATTGTAAATTTTCCTAATTTAACTATTTAGTTAAAATAGGAAGTAAATAATAATATTAGTTATTTCTTCGTGTTCAGGGATTTCTTTTAAGATTTATCCCCAAGATTTTTGCTTATATTCATTAAGATAAAACCAAACAATTAGAAATCAATAATACTAAGCATATATTTATTAAAATTTTTAAGATCAATATGCAAATTAGCCTTCCCATTCACACTGTCAACCGTTATTTTGTTGTATATATAGATACAATTGCATGTTATTAGTATGTAGATATGGTCAACAGTATTAATGATGTAAAACAATTTTATTAATAACTGAGGTTTAAATAAAAATAAAATCATGGAGAATGTGATGTACATAACAAAGGGAATTGTAAATTGTATAGAAATATAGTTTCGGTTACAGACAGACAAACCCACAATCTCCATTATAATAAGATATATATATTTGTCGTTGTTTCATGTTTGTAGATTAAACTGGGCATACATACATACATATACACAACTGTCCTTTATATATGTATATATATAGATAAATACACCCTCGATATATCATCAAAGGGACCGGGTTAACTCAGTCGGTAGAGCGTTCGGCTAAAAACCGAAAGGTTCTTAGTTCGATAATGGCCCTCGCCAACTCAGCGTATGAGTAGCACAGGGATCTGTGCGGTAAATGAGCTGATGGTAGGTGTGGCGCTCCACCACAGACGCAAAGACAATCTCCGTGGTCTAGCGCTAGTGAAAAGGGGATATACTCCGTCGCTGATTGGCTGATACCAACATTAGACCGCCCGACGACTTTACTTACTTATATCATTATACTTTTGTGTTTTATTCTAGTGATTATTTTTCCTGGGTATGACACTCAACAATATCTGATGGTGAGGTTCTATTTCTGAATTTCCCTGAAGTGTCCAGTACCCCATCATTGCCATTACACACAGGTTCATTCTGCTCTTGTCGGCTTGAGCTGTAGAATACACCGACTACACCGACTACACCACTACCGAGGGTAAGACCCCCTCCAATGAGACCACAAGTTGGCCGTTGGTTGCTACCCAAAATTCTTCCACATCCTGCAGCTGAGATTTTCATGACATGCAACACTCCAATTTTGCCCTTACTTGGGCTAGTCGGGTGGTTGAAAAAAAACCCTATGATCAATCGGCTGGTCCTGCCAAGCCCCAGCGGCTATTTTTTGATCGCATGTGGCAAATCCCAACCTTTTTTATCATATATAATATAGGAACTCTGGGAGTGTGGAGTACCCGTTTCTCGCCATTACTCCCAGGTCAACTCTAACTCAGAGTGGTAGCACCTTTTAAGGTCTCATCCGTTGGTTAAGTAGTTCTGATTTCACTTGCAGAAAAAAGTTCTCAACAAAGAATCAATAAAAAGAAAACCTCGTCAGCATAAATAACTTGAAAACTAAAATTTATAGATTCCTTCATACAAAATGGCAACAACACTGGGATAACAACATCCACAATAAACTCTTCCTAATCAAACCCACTTTGGGAGGCTGGAGACCAACTTTAAGGAAGTCTAGAAAGGAACAACTCGATTACGCATTGGCCACACAAGACTAACGCATTCCTATATACTCAAACGAGAACAACAACCACAGTGCGAAACATGTCAAACACATTTGACTGTTAAACACGTATTCTTAGAATGTAGGGAACGTTATTTTAATGTAAATAATATGAGAGACCTATTTGAAAAAGTCAACATAGAAGACATTCTGTCCTTTTTTATGGAAATAAAATTATACCATAGAATATAGGTTTGAGCCTAATCAATTACATACAATATGATCCCCAATGGTGATAACACTTTATTAAAACCAATTGCTATAAAAGTGTAAATATCGATACACAACATATTACTTCCTAACCGCTAGGCATGACATAACTCCAGACGGGTTGATATGCTGTTAAAACCAACCAACATCGGCAAAAAACAATCCAATGGTAATATGCCGTCAAATACAACCAACCAACCAACCAACCAACCAACCATATTATATAATTGGGGGAGGGAGGCTGATTGGGAGTAGACTGACCACAATTCCATCAGTTAACTCGATACACTCTGCCAACATTATTAAACATTAGACGAGTGGGAAAGGCTAACTTGCAAACGTTCGATTAATGTCTCTTCCCGCGTAATCAAATAACTGAAATGAGGACACCAGACTGAATACATTAATGTATAATAATGATAATAGCTAGTCTCAGAAAATCAGAGAAAAACGTATGAGATTGTATGAGTAATGTCTGTTCTGTCGCGTAGAACATTTTCTAGCCGACTCTAATCACAGATATCTGCCAGTAATTTTGGAACCAGACCTAACATTTTTTAAGCAAGGTTTCTCTACAAAACACCATATATATATATATATATATATATATACGATGGTGATTCAAAAGGTAATGCCATTTACTTTTATTCATGTGAAGTTTTTTTAATAAAAGTTAGGCCTTCATTGAGACCTAACGAGTCTCAGAGCAGGAATCAGATGAGTAGGGCCCAACATGCCAATTGACAATGCCCTCCTTCTGTTTGACAATGCTCGAACACTCACAAACATCAGGACAATAGAACAAAATCGCCTCATTCGGGTGGAAAACTTTACAGCATCCTCCATACTCAGAGATTTAGCGCCTTCGGACGATCATCTCTTCGGCCCCATGAAAAAGGGTTTGAGAGGCAAACATTATTCCATTGACGAGAAAGTGAAATATGTAGTGAAGAAGTGGTCAAAGAACAGTCAACAGAATGTTACGGGGCAGGGATACATGCTCTCATTCAAAAGTTGAACATTGGTATTGGGAGAAACGGTGACAATGAGGAGAAGTAGGGATGTGATCCAAAGAGGACCAGCTTGATTTTGATGTATGATACATGTGTATGTTGGTAAATATATATGTCCTAAACAAAATGGCATTCTCACTTTCGTATAATATATTATATATATATATATATATATATATATATATATATGGTGATCGGGATAAATGTGACACTTATATTAGGTTATTTTTCTCCGAAGGTTGCCTGTATTGACGCACACTACGCATCGTTTAAAAGCTTGGACCCTTTTTCATTCATATACGTAATGACAGATAGAATGGATGACTGGAACCCACCTGAATCATAGAAGAGAATAACTTGCATCATGATGATCTGCATCGGCCACCAAAATAAGGAGATTATGGTTGTTGCTCCATGCTCCTGAACACTGTAAAAACAATCAGGCATGAAGTGGAGAATTGCAACGGAGACTATGAAGCTGTGGCTAGAAGAGAGCAGCATAACAGACGATCTGATTGCATTTGTACAGCAGAATTCCTGGAAGATCTAGAGAATAAAGTATTGGAGGACCTCAGATGTCTACGTGGAGTTTCTAAATACTGTAGTCAAGCCCTGGATAACAAAGGTAGCCAATTATAGGCCATATGTATGGCAGCAGGATTCGGCCCCCTGCCACACTTCTGGGAAAAGTCAAAAATGGTTGTCGGTGAATTTTTACGACTACACCAGTTCCATGTTTGGCCTCCGAACTCTCCAGATCTTAACCGCATGGATTATTATGTATGTGGTACTGTTGAGAAAGACAAAAATCGCCGTGCCAGTACTACAACAGCCCAGTTAATCAACAGAATTAAGGTAGTTTTTGAGACTCTTCCCAGAGAATCTGTAACATCAGCTTGGTCCCGGTTCCGGAGGAGGAGGGATTGAGGCTATGATCGACGCTAATGGTGGTTATTTTGAGTGAAACTTGTTGACAGTAGTGTAATTTCTGTGCCTCTTGAATTACTTTACAATCCATTAAATTTTGTAGTTACCAAGCACTTTTTTAATTTTTCCTTATGAAACTGTCAAATTTCTCCCGAAGACCCTGTATATATATATATATATATATTTTTCGGAGAGAATATGTGCTTAATTGAAGTCGTACCTAATTCTGAAAGTTAATTAATTAATAATTAATTAATTTGGCGGCATACCTATTTAAATGTAAGGCTAAACAAATCGAGAAAAATCAATCTCTGTATGTATAGTTCGGCCTATTAGGCCTCATCAGCAGAGCTATAGATAGGAAGACCGCATATATATCTAGATAATAAATGATATGCGTGAGTAGTAAGTACAAGGTATTTTTACTATATAGCAATTTTTCTTTAAGGTGCTTTATTGTATGCATGGCAGGTACTTAAACTTTGCTCGCCTCCCCATGTTCTTAGATTATCTTGAAAACTTGGAAAACCACTTTTTGGCTATTAATTAACGACGCCAAGAATCGTTGTAATTACTCAAGCTAATGGTAGTCATGTTCTTTGCTGCCTTCTCCAGACTATGTAGTCTCAGATAAAAATGAGTTATGTGTTTCAAAAAGAAAGCAGACATCTCCAAACACGGCGGTAAGCCTCTAAAGACAGTAGAACAATTCACATACCTAGGTAGTAATATCTCTTCCACATAAAGCGATGTTAATACAAAATAGGAAAGGCATGGTCGGCAATAAACAGTTTATCAGGCATATGGAAATCCGATCTCACTGACAAACTAAAACGACAATTCTTCCATGCTGTGGTTGTAACAGTGCTGCTGTATGGCTGCACCACTTGGACTCTAACGAGGCGCCTTGAGAATAAGATAGATAGGAGCTGCACAAGAATGCTGCGTGCGGTTTTGAACACGTCGGGAAAACAGCACAACACAAGGAAGCAGCTGTACGGCCACTGCCCCCTATCTCACAACCATCCGAGTGAGACGGACAATAATCGTATTTACTCAAGGTAGTAGAAATCATCATTTATTTCATTAAATGAAACACTGAAGAAAAGTCGGGATTTGTACAACAGAAGGAATCCATATTTTGTAAAGAGTTAGATATTAATATGTATGTAACTACTTGGGATTAAATCATTCTACTGTGATATCGTTTTTTTATGGGGGATACCAAAAAAAAGACGGTGAAGATATATCTCAACAAACACATTTAAGATTCGAGATGGAACTCGAAGTGATTAAGTCATTCTTACAAAAATCGATAAAAAACATCACAATACTTTCGGTTTTTCTCTCGAATGCAAGACTCATTGTCAGTTTGAGGATTGTTACATTGAGGATTGAGCATTTCGAAAATCTCAACCGGATTCATCGTGATATCTCGAACAAGAATGAACACTTTGACGTTATTTATTTCGTTCGCACTAGCAATTTCCCTCGATTTCTAGCAGTTATGACAAAAGGTAAATAAAGATAATATTGAGGAGTCATGATATTTTTCCTTATGAAGAAACCTAATCAAGTCTTATTAGAAAATAAATCTTCTTTTATCCTGCCACCAGTTCCATTATCTGTCATGTTGACTAAAGCCGTTATGCATTCTAAGAGATTTTTACTATAAAAATACATTGAAAATGAGTTTTACTATAGAAATATATATGATTGTTTCTATAAAATATATTGAAAATGATTTTTACAATAAAAATGCATTGTAAATGAATTTTACTATAAAAATGCATTGTAAATGAATTTTACTATAAAAAGGTAGTGGAAATGATTTTTACTATAAAAGGTAGTGGAAATGATTTTTACTATAAAAAGGTAGTGGAAATGATTTTTACTATAAACAATGCATTGTAAACGACTTTTACTATAAAATGCATTGCAAACGAGTTGCATTGCAAACGAGTTTTACTATAAAAATGCATTGTAAACGAGTTTTACTATAAAAATGCATTGTAAACTAGTTTTTCTATAAAAATGCATTGTACATGAGTTGTTCTATAAAAATGCACTGTAAACGATTTTTACTATGAAAATACATTGAAAACATTTTTACTATAGAAATATGTTGTAAGTGATAATAAAAATACATTAAAAGTGATTTTTACCATAGAAATATATTGTAATTGATTTTTAATATAAATTACATTGAAAATTATTTTTACTATAGAAATATATTGTAAGTGATTTTTACTAAAAATTACATTGAAAATGATTTTTACTATGAAAATATATTGTGTGATATTTACTATAAAATTACATTGAAAATTATTTTTACTATAGAAATAAGTTGTAATTGATTTTTTACTATAGAATATATTGCATGTGATTGTTACTATAAAAATACATTAAAAGTGATTTTGACTAGAAAGACGCATTGCAATGAATTTTACAAAAAAATCTATAAGAAGAAATATATTCTGATGTCTAAGTGGATACTGTATAATATATGAATCCGATAATTAAACTGATAAAATAGAATTAGCTGAATAATTGAAATATTGAAGGTTACATTAGTTTCGTTTCCTTTTACGACATGTCAACACTTTTAGAGTCATTTCATGTCTAATCAAGTCGTTTTTATAAACAAAGAACTCGTGCTGTTTATTGGGTTTACTTTTGTGATTACCAAATTACGTATTGAACAAACTCACCGCTGATTAAGTTATGTTTAAGTTATATGTTATATAAATTACATATAAATTATATAAATCAAAGGTGGGGTCTACTACACCCATGCGTATACACATATATACATACACATACCTACATGTAAACAAATATATCCTGATAGTTCTAATCTTATTATAATGGAGATTGTGTGTTTTTCTGTCTGTAACCGAAACTATATTACTATTCAAGTCACAATTCCCTTTGTTATTTACATCACATTCTCCATGAATTTATTTATTTAAACCTCAATTATTAATAAAATTGTTTTACATTACTTACACTGTTGACCATATCTACATACTAATGACATGCAATTGTATTTATATATACAACAAAATAGAGGTTTACAGTGTGAATGGGAAGGCTAATTTGCATATTGATCTTAAAAAATTGATTTTAATAAATATATGCTTAGTATTATTGATTTCTAATTGTTTGGTTTTATCTTATTGAATATGAGCAACAATCTCGGGGATAAATCTTAAAAGAATTCCATTAACAAGAAGAAATAACTGTAATTTTATTCTTTACTTCCTATTTTTATAAAATAGTGTAAATTAGGAAAATTTACCAATGAAAGACGGGAGTAATGGAAAATGATGGAAGAGTTAGTTTCAAAGTTGTTCTATTTTTCAATCATACCCCCTCTGTTCCAAATCTTTTTATCTGCATTCTTATTCAGTTTCATTAATTTGATATATTTTATTATATTAAAACTTAAATACTTGCACTCGGAGGGTGCATATATTTGCTAGTAGTAGTAATCATTATACTAATCAAAATTTTGGGGCTACTACATCAATGCATACATATCCAAATACACACCCACACATACACCTTTGATTAATACTAATATTATGATTAGTACTATCAGAATAACTATTATGGTTATGATAAGTAGTGTTAAAGAGCAGGATGGATGTGTAGATGTATGTATATGTGTATGAATGTTGATATCTAATAGAAAAACCCAGGCCCCATAACTTAAATTAATTTAACGTAAGGCAATATAACTTATGCAGGTGCACCCTCCAAATAAAGAGGAAATAATATATAATTTAAATTAGTTAAATTATGAAGTACAGAAAACAGGTTTTCTCGGATCTTCATATATATATATATATATATATATATATATATATATGCAAGTGTAAACAAATCTGGCTATTTTCAGCCGACAGTATTTGGGAGAATATGTGCTTAAATGAAGTCAGACCTAATTTTTTGAAAGTTAATTCATTAATGGTTAATTAGGCGGGATTTAACTACTAAATGTAAGGCTAAACAATCAATCTCTGAATGTACATTTCGACCTATTAGGTCTCATCAGCAGAGTTATAGATACGAAGATCGCCTAGTGAGTTACTCGAAACCCGTATGTCGAAACGACACGCAAGCATCTTACCATCACACCAAACGGAAATCGCAATCTTTCATCGCTTTGTTTAGGTATTAGTAGCAGTCATATTCCTCTTTAGAGACTTATCGCACGACCTTACGCAAATGTAAACAAATCTAGCTATTTTCAGCCGACAGTATTTGGGAGAATATGTGCTTAAATGAAGTCAGACCTAATTTTTTGAAAGTTAATTCATTAATGGTTAATTAGGCGGGATTTATAGCTCTGCTGATGAGACCTAATAGGTCGAAATGTACATTCAGAGATTGATTTTTCTCGATTTGTTTAGCTTACATTTAAGTAGTTAAATCCCGCCTAATTAACCATTAATGAATTAACTTTCAAAAAATTAGGTCTGACTTCATTTAAGCACATATTCTCCAAATATATATATATATATATATATATATATATATATATATATGTGTGTGTGTGTGTGTGTGTGTGTGTGTGTGTGTGTGTGTGTGAGTGGTGACTTTGAAAGATGAAAAGAAAAAACATTTTTTAAATTAAAAAAATATAAAAAATAAATTAGAATAAAATAAATTAAGATAGATAGGAACATATGAAGAATAAATAACTACAAATAAATGAACTGGTGGCCCATTTAGCTGAAATCTGGAATAGATTGATTCAACAGAAATTCCTAACAAATTATAGACAAATAGTCAGATATCTTTTTTATTACCGTACAACTGAGCAGACAGGAAATAAAAAAAATCGTTTTCAAATGCCTTAAAAGCAATAAAGAATTCATCATTCGCATCTGATGAGCTGGGAGAATTAGACTCTTTGTCTAAGCTCCCCGAAATCTCTAAGTATTTTGTTATTTTTACTTGTGTGTATATATATATATATATATATATATATATGATAGATAGATAATTATGAACAGAATGGAAAATATATGAACAATGAAATAGATAGATATATATGACCAGAATGAGAGAGAAAGTCTGTTGTATGGTTGGTTGTTTTATTAATACTTCTCAGGTCATTTAATACCAAAACAACTCATTTTGATAAACAAATGATTCACATTGCTTACAACGTCACCCCCATAAGTATTGAACAGGCTCATCGCTATGTAACTTCGATAATCTAGCGGGAACCGGTGTTTTCCCTGTAAGTAAAAAGTCGTCGGGGCGGCCTAAAGTCAGTATCAGCCAGTTAGCGAGGGAGTCTATCCCCTTTTCAATAGCGCTAGACCAAGGAGATTGTTTTGGCATCTGAGTTGGAGCGCCACACCTACCATCAAATCCTTACTTTACCGCACAGATCCATGTGCTGCTCATACGCTGAGTTGGCGAGGACCGGTATCGAACTAGGAACCTTGTGGTTTCTAGCCGAGCGCTCTACCGACTGAGCTAACCCGTTCCCTGTAATTAGACCCTAATGATTTAAATTTCGTTCTCCTCATGGAAACGATTGGTTTTTCTAGTTCATTGGAATTTAAAATGTTTGTTTATTTATTTATGTATGATTTTGTGAGACACTAAATTTATTATTATGTTCTCAAAATAATGGTGTGATATCTAATGGACCACAGGGTTTACTTCTACGTTTTTTTTATTTCCTATTTGTTTGATATTTCTGGAAGCGATATCGAAAAAAACACCGATTGATATTTTGTATGTATGAACTTTTTTTTACGACGTCAACTTTTTTTTTCGTGTGTCTTTTAAAAAACAAAAAAACATTTCTACAAAGGAAGTAACCTCGGGATAGTAAAGGTAAACAGAAATTTTAAAAAAATGTCTTCTCTGTTTATATAAAAGAAAAACGCAAGAAAATCTGATAAATCTATCTGAGATGAGTATTTATTTCAATTTATAGTTCAAAAGATTAGTCAGTAGACCCATGATGCAACTTGATTAGTTGGTTGGATGGTTCAATTTTACGGCGTGTCAACCCTTGTTGGGTTATTTTATGTCGAAATCCTTGTGATTTATCCTTTTTTAAATGAGATACTCAGTTTTTTAAAACTAATTTATTTTTAAAACTCAATCATTTTTAAACTCAATTTTCTATTTAACCCATAGACGGCACCCTAACAGTTACTCCCACTCCGGTTCAGAGTGGATCTGGGAGTAATAGTGATGAAGGGGTGCTCCACATTCCCCAGAGCTCAAGAATTGGAACCTCGCCGTCAGATTGAGTTTAATGTCATACCCAGAACATTAAAACCCTCAGTCACTTCCTTCTAGCGCATATATAATAACATGTTTTGGGGATTGCCATAAGCGCAATAGGGTTTGGACAATCCTGTAGGTGCTATGGTTTGACGTGACCAGCCGATTGATCGCAAATGGTCTCTCCGACCACCCGTCTAGCCTAATTAAGGGACAAAGGGGTGTGTTGCACGTCATGGACTGTGCAGCTACCAGGACTCCATCCTTAAGCGACACGGGTCGCTTCCCAACGTCCAATAGGTGGCCCCATTGGGAGGAGGTGTCTTACCCCTCTACAGAGATGCAGTCGGTGTATTCTACAGCCTCAGATGGCCGAGCGGGTTTATATGAGAGAAAACTCATAAAAATCTGATAAAACTATCTGGAAGGGGTATATATTTCAGTTCATCATTCAAATTATTTGTCAGTAGACACACAGTACAACCACATTTGAAAAAGCTGAGTGATAACGAAAAACATTACAATCTGTATATAGAATACGGCCTCTAGGAGTGAAGTTGTAAAAAAATGTGACACACTGACATACACATTCAATTATTAAAGATACATTTGTATAGCAGCATTCACTTAGGCAAATTTTGCATGTGTTTTTTTTTTTTTTTTTTTAATTTGCTCTCAGAGTCAGTCTGATAACAAAATGACATGTTGGGCTACGTCCTCTAAGAATAAAAAAAATACAAAATTAAAATAATTAATAAAATGAAATAAAATTAGTTCCCGAGTCCGACAAGAAATATCTGAAGAAGGCCGGAGGGTATATCGGCCGAAACGTTGTACAAATAACAATGAAGATGGGGACAATAGTCCGAATAACGCAGATAATAAAAAATTACAATCTATATATTAATACTTGTGTTCTTCAATTGTACAATTCATTGTTTTGCTGAAGAGACGATACACATAAGAAATAAAAATCCGGCGGATAAGCAACACAAATAAATCAGAATTTATTTAATCTTTGACGGTCTCATTATTAACCTGAGGGAGTTGCAAGATGATAACGATCGTACAATTAAGGAACATGAGTATTGATATATAGATACTATTGTAGTTGGTGCACTTGGAGTGTCCCCAGACAACAGCATTGTTGAAATCAGCTAAAATATTCAGAAGAGTCCTGGAGATCTGAGGTGACTTGTTGTCACCCAGGCTCAATTTAATGGCCATTAGCTAACGCTGGTATGAAATGTATTTGGCGCACTTCGAACGGTCCCCCAAAGTTTAGAAAACAGACTAGAGACCAAAGAAAGACCAACGGTCATCCAAACAACAGCATTATCAAGATTGGCTAGAATACTCAGAAGAGTCCTGAAAGACTATGAGCTTATGCTGGGGTGAAAAACTCACAATGAGTGAAATAATAATAATAATGATAATGATTATTGAACATTCTGGAAGAAATAACACTATTCAAAATATCAAATTGATTATACTTACCACTGTTTTGAGATTTTTATATCGATTTCCAATTGAGAATTCTCTCCTGGAAAAACAACAAAAAAGAAAAACAGGTAAGAATTCAGCATTTATACGAGTTTGCATAATTGCCTCCCAAATTAAAGGCGCGTAAATTTGCATTAATCATTTTCTCAAATTAAACAAGGGAGATATTAAAATTCCATTCAACACTGATACTAATTTCGAAGAGAATATATATATATATATTATATATATATATATATATATATAGGTTATTTGGTATTTTCTCTAATTGCCTCCACATAAAAATGAATTCAATCCGATTTTTTTTACCATACTTGAAAACAAATAGAATTATATGAAGTTATCCTTTTTCTTATTCCCTTGAGTATTTGGATCGTTTCAGTTCGCCCTCATTTCCTCATTGACAGTTTAATTGCAATTGAGTAATTTGACCCCGAACCCCTAACAAGATTAAATTAAAATAACGAATTTTAAAAGGATGATGCTTTAAGTTGTCTCATGTAATTTTTAGTGATGCTGGGTGTTAACACATCCACGTCGCCAGATAAGCCAAGACGTGCCTGATGGGGGGTGCCAGATTAGTCGCCGACAACCCGACCATAGAATGTTGTATACTTTTCTTTTTACTTCTATTTTTCTTCTGCTCATCATTGTTATCTTACGTTCTTCTTCCAGTGTCTAGACCTAGTATTGGGGACTTCGTGTCTGGTCTTCTAGGTCAGTCTTGTTGCCAAGACATTCATCAACCACAAAACCATATTATTTATTTAAACCTTTATTTCTTAACTAAACATATTTCTCTAACTAATCACAGCGAGCGTGCGCAGTGAGTCTCAGCTAAAGCAGTAACATCTTATCTGCCTGACGACCAAGCTGAAACTGAAGACCCAACCAGGTCCCACGTGACTTCACGTATTTCGCGGGCTTTCTGTAATATTCCATGGAAAGTCCCGCCCGTGATATGAAAAGGGACCATCCCTTCAGAAATACAGGGGGTTGACAATAATCTATGCATAGACTATGTAACAAGAACAGGTAGTACTTGTTTACATGGTAGTAGTAAAAGTAAAGTAAAGTCGACGGGGCGGCCTAAAATCGGTATCAGCCAGTCAAGCGAGGGAGTCTATTCCCTTTTCAATAGCGCTAGACCAAGGAGATTGTTTTTAGCATCTGAGGTACTGAGTCACACCTACAATCAGCTCCTTACTTAACCGCACAGATCCCTGTGCTACTCATACGCTGAGTTGGCGAGGACCGGTATCGAACTAGGAACCTTGTGGTTTTCTAGCCAGTAGTAGTAGCAGGTAATAAAGAAGAACAGTCTTGTTCTGACCTGATTCTAAGGGTGGATGATCTCCAACGGCCATCCACACCGATAGTAGTAGGATTGAGGTACTACTCATAAATCCCTAAATGAGGTTGATGGGTCTCTTCAGCCTTGGAGGGTAATCCATCTATACAACCCCCGCTACGTAACGGCTATATCTCATTCTATAGAAAGGCTAGGCGAGTAAACCCTGAATTAAAATCCAGGGTTGGAGTCCATAAGGTGGGTTGATACTGAACATCTGTGCTATCCAGTAACAACTGCGACACTATCGTGCACAAACTGCATTGTTTTGTGGGGTTTTTTTTGCGTTTTTTTGCGCCTTTCCTTTGAAACACAATGACAGTAGAAAGAGGGATACTTGCTGCTTTGGTGTCACCTCATCCTCCATATCAACCCGATTAGGTTACGTAATTTCCACGTTTTGGATACTACATCATTGTCTCTAGTAGACGGATGGATGCCAATGACATTATTAATTGTACAATCCCGACAGAATCCAGTGTTCCGGCCTGTCGGTGAGGCTCAGAATATGCTATCACCGGAAGCGGGGTAAGTCTCCCCACCCCTAAAAAATCTGAGGTCTTCGGTATAAAACTAGAATGCATTTAGTGATGAGCTTCCAGTTCTGGGAAGTATGGGATACCCTATAATTACCATTCATCATTATCATGTCGCGCAATTAGCA
Organism: Doryteuthis pealeii; assembly: GCA_023376005.1. Classification (NCBI taxonomy): domain Eukaryota; kingdom Metazoa; phylum Mollusca; class Cephalopoda; order Myopsida; family Loliginidae; genus Doryteuthis; species Doryteuthis pealeii. Next base: position 27,946,237 of record CM042159.1, on the reverse strand, counting down.
CGGATATCCATGACAATCTCTCGCCAACCCTCCCTATCACTCATTGTCCCAGGGTGGTCCTCTGCGCAGCATCCAGCATCTTCGCATAGTTGGTCAATGTAGGTCCTTGGTGGGCGGCCCACACTAGCATGTCCGTGTGTTGTCTTCCACAGGAACGTCGCTTATGAGCTCATCCAGCAGTGTCCTGCATGTCTTATCCGTCTCACTCGAATTGTTTGTGAGATGGGAGGCAGGTGGCCATACAGCTATTTCCTCGTGGGGTGTTGTTTCCACGATTTGTTTAAGACTGCACTCAGCATTCTTGTGCAGCTCCCATCTAGCTTATTCTCAAGGCGCCTCGTTAGGATCCAGGCGGCGCAGCCATACAGCAGTACTGATATGACCACAACATAGAAGAATTGTCGCTTTAACTTGTCAGTGAGATCGGATTTTGAAATATTGATATTTTATTAATATATTGAAATTCTATTTAACGACACCTCGCAAAAAAGCAGCTTTACGACCCCTTGCATCCGATCACAAAAAAAAATTTAAAAATAAATAAAAATTAAGTAAGATAAACAAGAGATGATGTGTACTGAGGGTGACGCTCAACTGTGGATATATCACACAAGACACATCAGTGTTTGCCCACCAGCAAAAACGTATATTCATCAACGCTGTATGGACACTGCATGCCGCACAGAGAGGATACCATGATCGATTGGAACCGGTGGCGAAAGAGTCAGAGAATTAGCGGTTTTGAACAAGTCGTGGAAACAGCAACCCACTAACCACCAACCATCTGAGTGAGACGGACAAGACATGCTGGACACTGCTGGTAGAGCAAGGAATAACTCATAAGAGACGTTCTCCTGTGTAAGCCAACAAATGGACATGCTAATGTGGGCTGCCCACCAAGAACCTACATTGACCAATCTGCAAGGATAATGGATGCTGCGCAGAGGACCCCCCCCCCCGGGATAATGAATGATAGAAGGTTGGCGAGAGATTGTCATGGAGATCCGTGCTAATTGCGCGACATGATGAGGATGAAAGTGAATACATCATTGTATCCATATTAATGGATTAAGTAAAGTAACGTCGTCGTAGCGGCCTAAAGTCGGTATCAGCCAGTCAGCGAGGGTGTCTATCCCCTTTTCAATTGTGCTAAACCTAGGAGATTGTTTTGGCGTCTGATGTGGAGCGTCACACATACCATCAGCTCCTTACTTTACCGCACAGATCCCCGTGCTACTCATACGCTGAGTTGGTGAGGACCAGTATTGAACTAGGAACCTTGTGATTTGTGAACAATTTTAGCCGAGTGGCCTATTGCCGGTATCAGCCGAAAAACAAAGGAATCGAACTCCTTTTCGCTAGCACTAGACCACGGAGATTGTTTTGGCTGAGGCGAAGAGCCACGACTATCGTCAGCTTCCCACTTTAATACACAGATCAGATTACCCAATCTGTTCTACTCATACGCTGAGTTGTATGTGAACGGTATCGAACTTAGAACCTTGCGATTCCTTGGCAGATATTCTACCGACTGAGATAAACCGTTCCCCTGATTTATGTTATAGTCTCCCCCCAATATTGTTAATCTTAGTTATGTTGGATTCTTCCTCATTAAAAAGAAATCCAGCTGATTTGATAAATTGTGCAAATAATTGAAAAAAAAAAGTATAGTTATCATTATGCAGTTTTTCATTTTTTTTTCATTTGTAAAATTTTATTGATGTTTTTTTAAATTCATATTTTCTATAACAAAAAATAATTATGTTTCCTATTAAACAAACTACTGCATCCTACTTATAACAAAAAAGAGAGAGAAAAAAATTGAAATTTTCTTGTAAAGACATTAATTCATAAACTGCCACTGGTATCTTTTAAATTAAAAATAATGTTTTTTTCTTCTCTTCCATCTAACAAGAAAATTTAAAAAAAAAAACGTCACACTGGGAGGCTTTGTTACCGCGAAAAACTTTGAAAAGCATCCCCATTAATCATTTTTTTTACCTCCTTTTGTGGAGATCTCATGCAATACTTTATGCTGTTTACAACATACTGAGTGAATCAAGATAATTATCTGCATGAAGATATCACATGCTGAGAGATCAGACATGAATACGATTGGAGTTATATAGATATTGGTTAAACTATCTAACACAAAACAAGACATACAGTAGTAAATGTTAGAAATATTTTTTTTTTATTGCGGCCAATATGTGTGTGTGTATATATATATTCACAAATACAAGTATATATTATCTACCAATTAGAAATATATATTTGTGTATATATATATATATATATATATGCGTGCGTGTGTGTGTGTTGTCAACTAATTATATATATAATCCCTACTGTTCTTGTAGAATGATCCCCCCTCTCTCTCTCATATATATATATATATATATATAATATATATATATATATGAGAGAGAGATAGGGGGCTAGGGAGAGTTAGACTGATACTGATGACTATGTCTCTTATTCTTTCCTCTCTTTCATACTTTAGACTTTGGGATATATATTTTGATTAACTGTCTTCGCCCGCATATATATATATATATATATTATATATATATATATATATATCCGTACAATAAGCCGTGAGAACAATGTTTCTCACCATGAAAATGGATAACAAATGACAATCAACAAACACTACAATCTCTCACATTTCCCCACTAATATAAACATAATTTAGCTATACATCTACATAAACTCACACAAATTAATATATGCCTACACTCGGACAAAACCTACCACACCAATTGACCCATCAACCCCTGTCACCGCCCCCTCACTTCAAACAAATATCCCCTACTCCTCCACACAACTGACCCAGCGACCTCATTCTACCCAAAATCCCCGTCCTCCTTATCTCAGATCACTACACACTCACCCTCTTGACCTCCCCGACGCCGCCACTGCTACTCCCACCACCACCAAACCACCTGTACTTAAACGTATGCTTTGCTTTAATAAAGTTACTCTGACTGAAGGTGTCTGTGAATACGGACGAAACTGTTTCATCCTGTGACTTGTTTTGAGTTGTTCATTTCTCTTGACCACTTTCCTTCTATCTACAGCATATATATATATATATATATATATATATATATATATTATATATATTATATATTGCGTGCGTGTGTGTGTGTGTGTGTATGTATGTGTAAAGAGAGACAGAGGAGGAGGTGCGAAGATAGTTAATCAAAATATATATCTATATATATATGTGTGTGTGTCTGTGTGTGTATGTAGAAAAGTAATAAATAAGAAAAAAGGAAATTTGAGGATGGTTTATTGACATTTGAAAAATATTATATCAAAGTTTAACGTTTCTAGTGATATGTACATATAAAATATTTATCTATAATTGAATATACATAAAATATGTACCTCAAATCCTCAGGACGAATAAAAATATTGAATGTTGTTGTTATATGGGATATACATTTTATCATATCTATTTGATATGTGAATAGCAATCGAAACGTTAAATGCCGACATCATATTTATCAATAAGCCATTTCAATTTTTCACTTTTATTTATTACTTTTCCATATACTGTCGGATTCATTTTCCCTCCTCCCACCATATATATATATATATATATATATAGTGTGTGTGTGTGTGCGTATGCGTGTGGTCTAAAATAGAGGAAACTGCGGATATAACAACCAAACAATTAAATTCAAATAATATTTCGCCTTTGTATTTTACGAAGTCTAGTCAAATTCATCCAGACGACAAATTGGGCTCTACAGTCTACTTTTATGCTGAAAAGGTAATTTGGGGAGGGCAGAAGATAAGGGGTGGAGTACTGAGTTATACGATGTGAGGCGAAAGCAAAGGAAGGAGTAAGTGCGTTGGATGTGAGGTACGGAGTAATTGAAGAAGAAGGGAAGAGGTTTATTTGAGGGGCATGCTATCTTATGGGGTCATTTATTGCCAATTACGAAATTTGATAGTCTATTAGGAAGTTAGTGTGCGATATATTATCATATATATATATATATATATATATATATATATATATATATATATATATATATATAGATAGATAGAGAGAGAGAGAGAGAGAGAGAGATAACTAAATATTTTAGTTTATATTTAGTCACATTGGAACGATTTTGCTACCATTGGTTTCTTGCTGTGTAGTAGTCATCAGGCAACAAAAATGTTTTAAAAACACCAAGCAACGAAAATGTTCTGAAAAACATTTTCGTTGCCTGGTGACTGCTACACAGCAAGAAACCAATGGTAGCAAAATCATTCCAATGTGAATAAATATAAACCAAAATATTTATTTATCTATTAACGCTCTATCACATATATTGAGCACTCTTCTAATAACACTGTACGTTTGATTACTACCGCTTCTTCAAGTATAATAGTGCCAACCATACACTTTGATGATATATATATATATATATATAAAGATAAGTTTCAGATTAGAGTCAGATTTTAGCCCTGAAGAGCTTTATGCGAAACTAATAGTAGGTTCGTCTGACTCAGTAGATTATCTTTATTACTTGGCAGTACTTAGGTATCGAGCACTTTTACAGATTAGCTTCTCCTAGCGGTTATATGAATATTATATATATATATATATATATATATATATATATAATATATATATAATTGTTTTTTCTTTTGGCCAAAGTTGGTACGACTATCTTGGTCTTTTCTTTTTTCCAAAATTTTTTTTCTTCCTGGTTGATGTTTGGTAGTATATTTTTACAATCAAACTCTCTGCTGGGTTTTTTCTCTCCGCAAGGATCTACCAACACGCTTGGTATATTATATATATATATATATATATATATATATATGCCTGTGTGTGTGGGGGGGTATATAATGAATGGCAACATTTTCATTAACCCCTGCTTGAAGAAAATTACATTTGCCCAACTGATTTGCAATTAGGAAGTATTGATTGAGTATCTAAATCCGCTAAAACAAATTTAAGTAACAATTTATAATACCTGGTGTTTGATAATCGTATATTTTCCATACTGTCAGAATATCTAATTTGTTTGTGCAGCAGAAACAGTGAAGAAATAGCCTTCTGGAATATCGATAAATTCCGTCGGCTCCGAGACAAAAATCTGTAATCATTCCCTCGGTATAGAAGGGTTAAATGCAGTTATATCTCAACATACTGACTGTCGTTATTAATTCAATTTCCTACCGGACGTGAATTCGTTGCGTTAGCGTATATGTGATCATTCGTGGAAATGCTAATATTTTATGCATTTGTTTAGTCAGATAAGTAATAACTTGGCTTGTTTAAACAGATAATACGTAAAAAGTTACGACAGGTAATAAAATACGAATGTCACTTTCCATATCTAAAACATTTGAATACACGAGTCTTAGTAACAACGAATACTATAAAATACCTTCTTCCTAGTTTTTATTTAGGTTTGTTGGTTGGATGTATTTTACGGCATGTCAAACATTGTCATATAATTTCATAGCAATTTTTTTATAATACATTCTAAATACTTATTTTCTATCTTATTTCTCTGAATTTCTGCGATGTGGCTTGATAATTTGTATTATTTATATAGGCGTTGGTTTAAGACAGTTTTAATTGACAGTTATCTCTAGGCTGAAAATTCAATCCTGGTCAAGGGTGGCAGTAACATAGAATAATAATTAACACAGCTTAACACCCGTACCAAGCTATGGTTAGTGGTATGAGAACAGGATACACCCGTGGATTGAATAAAGGGTTGGGTTCAAAGTTCCGTGATGGCTTCCGATTACGACAAGTAGTTTCCCGAGTTTGAGAAGGCTCCCGTGTCCGACAAGAAATACCCGAAGAAGACCGGAGAGAACATCGGCTGAAACGTTGTACAGATAACAATAAAAAAATTAGGCCAATAGTGTGAATAATTCAAATAATCCAAACATTTTTCTCCGAGACTTGAGTAATAGTAACATAATATCGATCATTATATATATATGTTTCATAAAGGAATCAAGATTGAAGCTGTATTTACCAACATATAGAAAGGAACAAGGAATTGAACGTTAATTTTTTCAGAATTGAAGTTGTATCAAAAAAGTAAAAAAATCTTGATACTTTTTTGACACACCACACACACACATATATATATATATATATATATATATATATATATATATGGGAGAGCGGGAGAGAGAGAGAGAGAGAGAGGGGAGAGAGGGGAGAGAGAGAGAGAGGGGGGAGAGAGCGGGAGAGAGAGGGAGAGAGAGCGGAGAGAGAGAGGGAGGAGAGCGGAGAGAGAGCGGAGAAAAGCGGGGAGAGAGAGAGAGCGGGAGAGAAGAGAGAGAGAGCGGGAGAAGAGCGGGGGAGAGAGAGAGCGGGAGAGAGAGACGGGGAGAGAGAGCGGAGAGAGAGAGCGGGGAGAGAGAGGGGAGAGAGGAGAGAGAGAGAGAGGAGAGAGAGAGAGGAGAGAGAGAGAGAGGGAGAAGAGAGAGAGAGAGGAGAGAGAGGAGAGGAGAGAGAGAGAAGAGGGAGAGAGAGAGAGAGGGAGAGAGAGAGAGGGAGAGAGAGAGAGAGGGAGAGAGAGAGAGAGAGGGAGAGAGAGAGGAGAGAAGGGAGAGAGAGAGGTCTGCTGGGGGGAGAGGGGGGAGAAAACAGAGGGAGAGTAACAAGAAGTTAAACTAAAAATTTAAATAAACATTGTAAAATGTTAAAATATTGTAAACAATAATTCGAAAAATTAATTAGATCATGTAATCATGCACGCACATTTTATTTTGGGGGAGACGGAACTAAGTTTCCATTTCAAATTGTTTTTTTAAATTTGTTTTTTTTTTATTCATGATACAAAACCTCTAACTTTAAACTCCCACCCTCACCAGGCAAAATATTTCAAAAAAGTATTTTTATATCGCCCAGAGTGCGTTTTTTGTTTGCTTTTTTTTTTTCTTTTTTTTTTTTTTTTTTGCAAGTAATAATAATAAAATTTGGTATCTTCGGTTTTGATGAAAATTAGCAGCATCTTTTTTAAAATAATGTTGGAGATGTATTTTTGTTGAGCACGGTAACTGTATGTACACATAGAAATACTTAGACATGCGCATATCTGTATCTGAACTCACACGCGCAGAGTCACATATACACACACATTTTAATGATCACTGAAACCAAATTTTTTCTTACCGGAGTGTCCGTGTGTTTTCACTCTATGGACCAGTCCTTTCGTCTCAGGTTCGTTAGGGCAAATTCCACGTTTAGCCAATTTGTAAAGTATTTTCTTTTTACAGAAACAACCTTCTCCGTACACATTATTCTGTAGATTAACTT
>CM042159.1:27903940-27933940 GCA_023376005.1 Doryteuthis pealeii | reverse complement strand
CATCAGCTTTACTTTTTACCGCAGAGATTCCTGTGCTAATTTTGAATTGGATACGCCAAAGAAGAATGTTACACATTATTTAAGAAAAATAACGTAATCGAGTAAAGAAATGATAAAATTAGATAACAATCTAGATATAACCCGCCAATTAAATAATACCCTATTGAAGTCAGTCATTGGTTTGAACAATGTGACTGGCCAAGTACAACTGAACCAGTGTCAAGACAACTGGTACTTATGGGAAGTCAGAACAGTCCACTCATGCATTTGGGTGATTCCATTCCCTGATTGGCTGCTTGGTTTGTAGGATCCTCTGAGGCTCCATAACTCCTGCCATTTTGCAGTAGTCTTTGCAGCAAACCAGAATCGTATTTCAGTTACGACTTCTTGCTGTCTTGTCTTGCCAATTCGATGGTAATTGGACTTAGTATTATTCTAATCACATCTTATTTAATTTTAGAATTTGATAGAACAAAAAAAAGTTTACCTGTTAAATGGAGAGATGACGTGTTTGAAATTGTATTTAATCGATTTTTAAAAAAAATAATAGAAATAAACTGGAAAAATATGTACAGTCAAATTTTCTCTAAACGAATATCTCTATATGAATAGGAAATTCAGACTATTTGTCTGTAATAGAAACTACGTCACAAGAATTTAATAACTTTATCAAAAAGTAGTTAATTTATTGTCAATATCATTATTACATAAATTAATGAAAGGCCGTATTATTTATATATACTCTGCATGTAATACGATGTAAAGGATGGTCCCAATCTTTTATAAAAACAAGTTTTAATAAATACATGCACGGTATTATTGATGTATATATATATATATATATATATATATATATAGTTTGCTTCATGTTAATATATATTCAAAATTATCTAACATATAGAGTTTTACGAAAAACTTATATAAAAGTAAGTAACCACCAAATGATCTTTTCCTATTAAATATTCCGACAGAAATATTAAGATTTTGCATAAATAATGATTACAGTCTATAATAAATCACCGGGTTACGCTCAGTCGATAAAGCCTCCCCCAAGGAACCACAAGTTTCAGGGTTTGATACCGGCCTTCTCCAACTCAACCCACGCGTAGCACAGTAACCAGAGATGTTGATAGGTACGCATCTTGCGTCCCTGACGCACAAAAAATCTAAAAGGACGCAGTAATATGTCCATGCGTCCTAGTATTTTTTACCCTGATCATTTCACGCTAAATACATTTCAATAGTTTCTCAGAAACGAATTACACAGTTTTAGGTTACACGGTAGGAGTTAGACGGCTTTAGTTGGAACTAATACATTTTCCCGTGGACCAATTCAAAACTCATTCAGCATCACAGGAAACTCTTCGACAATAAGAGCAATACGGTCAGGACAAGCATATAGGTGATACGGCCTGATATAACCAGCCAATTGATCAGGAGGGGTGCACCCCCACGTCCTGTCTAGCCTAAGAGCCAAAGTGGGGTGATGCATCTCATTGACAGCTCAGCGACCAATATTCCATCCTTAAGCATCATGGGTCACCACCTACGGCTAATATGTTGTACCCATCAGCAGAGGTGCAGTCGGCGTATACTTCTACATCAACCGAGAGGATTCGCTATATTCTGCCAATAACACTATCATAGAAGTGCAAACAGCGATGAGTGTTTTTATTACAATATTGAACGGTTAGAGAATCAAATAAAATTCACAATACTGTTTAAGAGGCGAGGGTTTATCGTTATGGAGCAGAATGAGGGAAGGTTAAGCTTTAGGGTCGAGTAAAATATGGTAAAGTAATTGCTATGAACCATCGTCAAAAACAAGTTCAGAGAAAAAGTTCTAAAATAGAAAAGAAGAAATAAGGAAACATATTGAGATGAAAAAGAAAGTATTACAACAAAATATAAAAATAAAATTAATATAGAAGAAAAATCTAGAGAAATAAGGAGAGATTAACTGGGACAAGGAAAACCTCTTTGCATACATAAATCTCTTTAAGAAAGACACAGCCCAACCCCATAAACGGATGATTGATTTTTCCTAGAGAGCTGCTTTAAATCAGCCGCTATTAATGGAAACCAGAGCTCACCATGAATAAAACGTAAGTATTGTCTACTTTGATTCTTACACAAAAACGTTCTGAATATAGTTTGGCGAAGTAGTTATTCGTGAATGTTTCAAACCCGTAATATGCGGTAGATCAAAAGGATTTTGTAGAAATGTAGAGTGTGATTCACTTCTATCAAAGAAAGATGGTGTAATAGAGTCGCATATTTCACTCACTCTGTCAAATTCTGACCAGGCTTTCCTTGAACTTAGTTTTATCTTTTTTATCACTCGTTATCTAATATATTTCGACCGTTAAATACGCGCGAGGATACAAAAAAGTAAAAGACTTCCGAGGAGATATGAAAGCAAATGCAAGTCTGTGATAGCGTTTTATGGCCGGGGCTCTATCCAATTTGACAACGGACCGTGCAGTTATATGTGTAAAACATCTACATGTCATTTACTATCAGCTTTTCAACACTCATCTTTTACATAAAGATATATACACTCCTGGTTTAGTTGGTGGTACGTGGTGTAAAGGTTAGAGTCGTGGGAAATGGACTCGGCAATCTAAGTTCAAATCCTGGACGGAGCGCTAATACCCTTGGAAAAGGTATGCATCCAATTACTCTCGTTCAAGCTATGGGTAAATAATAGGAGAGACTGGGCTCTTTAAACTTGACTAGTTAACTAGTCTAGGAAAAAGAAAACTCCAAATTCAAACCAGTTAAACTCCGCTTCAGAAATTACCTTGTATCACAACCTGCTCTGGCGAGGGGTTGGCGTGTGTGTGTGTATATATATATATATAATATATATATTATATTATATATATATATATATATATGTGTGTGTGTGTGTGTGTGTGTGTTAATATATCAAACTTGTTGGTGAATCCTCGCGGTGAGAAAGAAACCCAGCAAATAGTTTGATTGTAAAAATATACTACCAACATCACCTGGGAAGGAAAAAAAATTAGAAAAAAAAAATATAATCGTACCAACCAAAAATAATTTATTGGTACAAATATATATATATATATATATATATATATTATATTCATACAAAACTGCCAGGAAACTAAAGCTAAAAGTAAAAAGTGCTCAATACCTAAGTAGAGCAAATAATAAAGATAAACCTAATGAGATAGATAAACCTACTAAAAGTTTCGCTAAGTGCTCATCAGGGCTAAGATCCGACTCCGATCTTAGCCCTGAAGAGCACTTAGCGAACTTTCAGTAAGTTTATCTGACTCTCTCTTTATATATAATATATATATATATTATATTATATATATATATATATATATATATATATATATATATATATATATATATATAGAGAGAGAGAGAGAGAGAGAGAGAGAGAGAGAGTGAGGGAGAGTGAGGGAGAGAGAGAGAAAAGGGGGGCAATGGCAAATTTAGGTTTTAGACACATGATGCGGAGGTCACACATTTTAGTTAGCAAGACTAAGAAATGAAATTTGATTTCATTGTTAAATTTCTCCGTTGTCTAAATCTTCCAACAATTCCACAATACTGCGTTTGGATGATTCATTTCAGGAGACTGGTAGTGATATGGATCGAAATGTCTACAATTGTATGTCTTTGTACTTTAAGTTATCAATAAAATATCCGGATGCTTTATTTTCTGACCCATGAAATATCTTAGAACTTTTATTTTGAGAAATTTAGGTACAGAAGATATTAAATTTGATTATAACGTATTAATTAAGTTTACTTTTTGCTTGTAATATTGTGGTTACCAGCCGGCCATTATATATACTAGCAAATATATGCACCCTCCGGGTGCAAGTATTTAAGTTTTGATATAATAAAATATCATTAAATTAGAAAGGCTAATGAAACTGACTAAGAATGCAGATAAAAAGATTTGGAACAGAGGGGGTATAATCGAAAAATAGAACAACTTTGAAACTAACTATTCCATCATTTTCCATTACTCCCCTCTTTCATTGGTAAATTTTCCTAATTTAACTATTTAGTTAAAATAGGAAGTAAAGGATAATATTACAGTTATTTCTTCTTGTAAATAAATTTCTTTTAAGATTTATCCACGAGATTTTTGTTTATATTTCTTAAGATAAAACCAAACAATTAGAAATCAATAATACCAAGCACATATTTATTAAAATAAAATTTTAAATATCAATATGCAAATTGGCCTTCTCGTTCAAATTGTAAACCGCTATTTTGTTGTATATATAAATACAATTGCATGTTATTAGTACGTAGATATGGTCAACAGTATTAATAATGTAAAACAATTTTTATTAATAACTGAAGGTTTAAAAGAATGAAATCATGGAGAATTTGACGTAAATAATTAAGGGAATTGTGACTTAAGTAGTAATATAGTTTCGGTTACAGACAGAAAAACACACAATATCCATTATAATAATATATATTATATATATATATATATATATAATATATATATATATAAACTCTTTGATCTTTACTGTTTTGACGATAGGATATTTTTTTCTAGGTTTTATTTCTTGAAAATAATTAAAAGAAAACCAAATTGAAATCATTATTATCTTAATTGGCTGAAAGTATCACTGGGAGAGTATCAGGTGGGCTCGACATTACACTGTCCAGTGGGGCTGGTAACTTTCTAGATCTTGGCAAAATCACCCGGAACAACCGAATTGTTTTTCGTGTAACCACATATTGCAAAAATTTGACTCATCCTAGTCGGTTATTTAAAAAAAAAAAACGAGTGAAAAATGATATTAACAGTACATTACAATATACTTTTTATCTTCTAACTTGTTCATATATATATATATATATATATATATATATATATATATCGGTGTCTGGTTAACAATTTGATCTTTAGTTTATTGACAATAGGATATTATTCTATTTGTCTATTTATTTAATTCTTTTTGGCTGTTTTTGCTTTTCTCAAAAATAAGGAAAAGAAAAGAAAATTGCTCAAAAAACAATAAACAATCCAAAAAACAAAAACGAAATAATTCTTTTCTTAATTGGTTGAAAGACGGGGGTATATATCCATGCGTCGCTCGTGACTAAGTCTCTAAAAATATTTGCAAGACCCACTTCAGACAATGGAAAGATTTTGTCTAGAATACGGATAATTGATTTTAAATTGTCCAACACGTGTATATAAGTACTTGTCAGCTTTTCACGTGACCACTTCGTAAAAAATAATAAAGTAGAAAAAACAAACAAAATGAAACAAAAAGAAACAAAACATAGGTTATTTAATAAGGGTTTATTTGAAAGTTAAACGATGATTTTAACACATATGTTTATATATTTATGTTTATATACACACACACACACCTAGACATATATACATACACATATACCTAGACATATATACATACACATATACCTAGACATACACATATACCTAGACATACACATATATACATACACATATACCTAGACATACACATATATACATACACATATACCTAGACATACACATATATACATACACATATACCTAGACATACACATATATACATACACATACATATATATATACACACATACACATACACATACATATATATACACACATACACATACATACACACATACACATACACATACATATATATACACACATACACATACATACACACATACATATATATACACACATACACATACATATATATACACACATACACATACATATATATACACACATACATATATATACACACATACATATACACACACACATATATACATACACACACACACACATATATACATACATATACACACAAACACATATATACATACATATATACATACATATATACATACACACACATATATACATACATATATACATACATATATACACATATATATATACATATACACACACACATATATATATACATATACACACACACATATATATATACATATACAACACCACACACACACACATATATATATATACATATACACACACATATATATATATACATATACACACACATATATATATATACATATACACACACATATATATATACATATACACACATAATATACACATATATAATACATACATATACACACACATATATACATATACACACATATACACAATATACACACATATATACATATACACAAAGATATATATACATATACATATATATACATATATATATACATATACACAAAGATATATATATATATATATATATATATACACAAACATATATATACATACAACATATACATACACACACCCATACACACACCCACATATTTACACACACACATATATATATATATATATATATATATATATATATGCTTAAAGGTTGTCGTCTGGATGCTAATAGTGTTTTGGTTTTATGTTTTATATTTAAATTTATATACGAGTAAATTATTGGTTATTTCCTAGTAGAGTAACATAAGTGACCCAGAAAAAACAGAACCCAAATTATTTATTTTCCCATCAAACTAACCCTAAACCCCAACCCTTGTTGGACTTAAACTTCAAAAGAAGAAAAAAAGAAAATTAACAGTTTTATTACGAAATTTGTGGGTTCTGTTTCTCTGGTCGCCCTGTAATATTATGTTACTCAACTAAGGGGGTTTAGGGTTAGTTTAATGGGAAAATAAATAATCTGGGTTCTGTTTTTTCTTGGTCACCCTGTAATATCATGTTACTCAACTAGGAAATAACCAAATTATTTATTGAAAAGAATATATTGAATAGCAGTCGGTTTAAATTGATAGATTGAGTTTAACGGCATGTCAGTCAGTCTGGGGCCATTCTATGCCTCCAGGTGTAAAGTAGAATGTTACCTAATTGGTGGGTTGCCTATTTATCACGTACAGTAGCATATATTTTAAAATAACGGTTAATGGAAATATACAGGGAGTTTGACTTACACGATGTAACCCTGTTTTGACCTCCACACCCAGTTCACCAGGGCGAACATGGGATGTCAGATAGAAAAAAAAATGTTTGACTTACGACTGGACAAGTTGGACCGCCATGTCGTCTTCTCGTCCCACTTGTCTAATTGCCGTGTGTTGTTGATCAGGGATTTTAAATAAAATGAGCTCAAAATAAAACAAACTCTTGAGCCGTTGATAAGAACAAACACACAACACATATCGAGATTTTCCCTTATCTCGTTAGGTCGAGATCTCAGTACACTACAGGGTTCTTAATTTTCAATAGTGTTTTCAACAAAAAACATAATTCGATAATAAATTAAAGTATTCATTAAATAAATATGTTTTCAGAATCTAAAAATATGCCATTTTAAACTTAATATCATGATATTCTTATTTTAAATGAATGATATATATTAATTTTGTTAGGTTTCAGTTGAAAAGGACTTAAAGTAAGTAAGTCCTGAGCTATAGAATCCTTTGGTAAGTGAATAAGTCCTGAGTTATGGAATCCTACGTAAAGGTCCAGTGATATAATCCTATGTTCCGTCGTCCACGAAGCTTCAAAGCAATATGCGTAGGTATGACCAGAACAGCCGGTATAAATAACAATATCAGCAGCAGAGTACTGCCAGTGATTGGCCAAGAGCTTGGTCACGTGATTAACGCCGAGTCTATAAGTAGAAGCGGGCGTCTAGCACACACCTTATATTAGGAAAACACTGGGCACCTCACGTGGTGTAATGGTTAGCAAGCTCGCTTCGCAAACCATTGTTAGTGAGTTCGATTCTCATTGGGTGCCCCATACTTCTGGCCTTGTGGCCATATCTAAGCTAGCTTAGTAAATAACTATATTAGGAAAACACTGGGCACCTCACGTGGTGTAATGGTTAGCAAGCTCGCTTCGCAGACCATTGTTAGTGAGTTCGATTCTCATTGGGAGCCCCATACTTCTGGCCTTGTGCCATATCTAAGCTCAGCTTAGTAAATAACTATATTAGGAAAACACTGGCACCTCACCTGGTGTAATGGTTAGCAAGGTAGATTTGCAGACCATTGTTAGTGAGTTCGATTCTCACTGGTGCCCATACTTCTGGCCTTGTGCATATCTAAGCTAAGCTTAGTAAATAACTATATTAGGAAACACCAACAAATTTATTATAGCAGAAATACTTAATTAAATCAGAAAGTTTGAAATAAATTAATGAAGCATTATAAAATCCATTCATTGATAAATCAACACAGCAAGTTTCATTAAAATCGGATAATTCCTGATTTTTGGTAATTTTTTTCAATTGGGAGAGTTAAAGATCCAGCTTTAAGAAAAATCGACCAGATCCAGAACAACAGAAGATCCAGCTAAGATAACAGCTTCACTTAATATGGAAGACAGCAAGAGAGAAGAAACACAAGCTAAGTATTGTTAAGATTCTTGTGGACATTTTAAAACTGCAGGTGTACGCAATTTACAGTGGAGATCCGTTTTGAGTGGAATCCTTAGCTGTTCATCGTGTTGCATACCCTTTTCATTACTTACTTCTTACTTCTGTTCATCTTCTATCTTAGGTTCTTCTTCTTGGGGACTTCGTCTTGGTTGTCGGTCGCACTTAACTCATTTCTTCTTCTATATCAGTCTTGTTACCAAGACATTCACCAACCACAAAACCGTGTTATTTTCCTAAGCTTTTATTTCCTTAACTAAACATTTCATGTAACTAAATATCTGACTAACATAGTGCGCGTATGCAGAGCAAGTTACAGTTAAGGCAGGACATCTTCACTGCCTGACGTCCAACTGAAAACTGAGGACTCAACCAGGTCCCACATGACTTTACGTATTTCGCGGGCTTTCTGTACTATTCCATGGAAAGTCCCGCCCGTGATATGAAAAGGGCCATCCCTCTAGAAATACAGGGGATTGACAATAATCTTATGCAACCGCATAGATTATGTAACAATCGGTGTTAAGCAGAAACCTTGGTTGTTCATTAGTTCCTCCGTGTTAAGAACGATTTTTTGTGTACGCTATTGTAATGTGGTGTAAATATACAGAATGGGCAATGCCTTTTTGTTGGCTTGTTAAAAATGTTATTGAATAGAAATTCAACTGTATAGCGTATGTATGCGAGAAAGTTATAAGGTGATTATAAGCGTGGTGTTGTGAGAGATTCCATCTGTGTATGTGTACGCAATATTAATGTGGACACAAAGAACACGTGAAAAAAATTCAAACCTTACTGTTGAATGCAGGGCCGTGTATCTGAAGCAATTCATTTGAATTTGATTACTGTTGTGGCAAGCAGTGCTTTCAAATGTGGACGTGAAATATCTTCGTTTACCATCAGGCATGCATCTCTGTGGCTTCTGTGAACCTGTGATTATGGGGCCAAAGTTCATGGTTTTTTATATTGTGTTTCGTTGGAAATCAGCTCCAGAATCATATTTTATTTATTTCTAATTAATTCGGGGACACCACGTGATATTTTGGGGATATATACTTAAATTATTATGACTAACTAGAATCGGCTATCTGGCGTTGCTTGGGTAGAGCGGGTATAATAAAAGTTAGTCTCGCAGATCCATTGATTGTTTTGGTATTACATAACGTATTCATGTTTTTATCACGAACGCAACTAATGACTTTCCCTTTTCTTACTATTAAAATCCTAATTTTTAAATATCTTTCCAGATATAAAAACAATCTTCATTTTTGCACAAAAAGCAAGTTCTGGGGATAGTGAATATATATATATATATATATATATATATATATATATTTACTTTTTCATTAATTGTTTTATTTTCGTAGTTTCTTCCGGACATACGTACATACATACACACAACTGCCCTCTATATATGTATAAATAGATAAAACAATATTTCTGATTTGTATTCTTTGTTTTTCTTCTTTTTTTGTTTATGTTTTAACATTTTTTAAAAGGTATTTTAATGAACACAATACAATGTACAGTGGTATACATTGTACATTGTATACTGTCTGTCATAACAAAGTATGCAAATATCTCCACTAGAAAACCTTGAGAGATTACAGCACATCTGGAAACATGAGCCTCTACTAATAACATCAAATGGAAAGGTGACTGTGTTCTATGATAAAGTAATCCAGACAGACAGATATATAAAAGACAAAGCTATTAAACCAGATATTGTCATATGGAATAAGAATTTTTAAAAAATACTCTCATTATTGATGTAGCAGTCCCAAATGATTATGGCCTCAATAGAGCTGAGAGGGGAAAAATTACAAAATATCAAGACCTCAAACGTGATCTAAAACAAATTGGTCATTGAAATAGATAAATAGCATACCAGTTGTGATAGGGGCAACTGGGTTGGTGAAGCAAAACTGGAAAAATACCTTGAAACAATACCAGGTAGACAAAGCTGCTATGAAATACAAATAGAAACTACCAAAAAAACATGTTCCATCCTAAAACAATCCGTAGGATACAAGTACTATTTATAAAGAAATCAAGTGTTCGACCCGGACAGGGGCCCATTGGTTTCTAAAAATTGTTAAAGGAAAATAACACAAAAGGGAGTATAGTTTTTTCTCTAGGCATATCGCCACGGGCAGAATGTAACACAAGGTCGTATATGGTGAGCATTGAAGGTGTGGCGCTCCACCTCAGAAGCCAAAACATATGAGGCGCGTTGTCTAATGGTTATAGTCGTAGGAAATGGACTCATCAACGCGAGTTCCATTCCAGGACGAAGCTGTTGGAATTTCACATGGCTCTAATACCCTTTGGAAAGGTATGAATCCAATTCTCCCTCCAGCTATGGGTAAATAGCAGGGTAGACTGGACTCTTTAACCATGGCTAGGCAACCAGTCTAAGAGAAGCAAAACTCTGAATTCAAACCTGCTAAACTCTGTTTAAGAAATTGACCGTGTGTCGCATCCTGCTCGTGCGGAGGGGTTGGTAAATATATACATATGGTGAGCATTTAGCGAGGATCGAACTCGATTTAAATAGTAATGATTCTGCTGGAATAAAAATTGGCTATATCTGGTATTTCTATTTGAGAGAATCCTCTTATAGATGATTTCTGGTAGGACCGATTTACCTCAGTCAGTAGAGTGTCCGCTTAAGAATCACAATGTTCCTGGTTCGATACCGACCCTCACCAACTAAACGTATGAGTAGCACAGGGATCTGTGCGGTAAAGTGGGTCACGATTGAAGGTGTGGCGCTACACCTCAGAAGCGAAAACAATCTCCTTGTACTAGTGAAAAGGTGATAGACTTCCTCGCTGTCAGGTTGGTACCGACTTTAGCCGCCCGACGATTTTACTTATGGAACTGGTCCGTAGTAAATATAAATGCCAAAACTTCTATGTGCGCGTCACGTGAATGCCATGATCAATCACAGAAAAGGTCTTCCCTCACTTAACTCCACACATAGAAATAAACGTATTTTACTGACCCTACTGATACGATGATGCGCCCCGTAAGTTATAGATTTTCTTGCGGGAAAAACAAAATATAGTTTGGATACGATGTTATTCTATGCAAGAACTTAATGAGGCAGACCGTATTTTTAACGTGCACTTATTTTTTTAACGCGTGAACTCACTTCAGAAACTACGGTGGGGCTGAATCGATAAATTCTTCAGATCTTAATGAACATTATGGATTACTGTAGTTCATTACGTGAAGAAAAAAAAATGAAATGCTTTAATTTAAAATCCTTTGTGAAAAAAATACTAAATTAGTTTAAAAAATCAATTAACCAGGCGATGGTGGTGACCTAAGAGTTAAAAGCATGGGGAAGTGATTGATTGATTAATTGATTTGCGAATTTTAACGGCATGTAAACAGATCTTTGGGTTAATTTATGCCTTGAGGTTAGGGAATCACATTTCCCGCCAATTCAGCATATGAGTAGCAGAGTTAGGGTACTCTGATCTGTGTGGTAAATTGAGGAGCTTATGTTAAGTGTGGTGCTCCAAATCAACAAAAAATGTCCATGGTCTAAATGTCCATGTCAAAAAATTTATAATATAAAATCTGACAGGACTCTCTTTCCAGTGTGTGTTTATGAAGGTCCAATATGTACCATCACCTCAATGGGGCAGCCTTTCTTGAGAGCCCCAGATGGGTGGATCCATATATTTTTTATGAATACTACTCCAAGAAAATTGACAGGTAGTATGGTGGGTGCCTTGTATCATAGATTTCGGGTGTGGCATGAGACCCTACTACTGGGCCTGTATGGGTGTGCGCATGTGTGTGAATAATAATTATAAAGACTAGCAAATATATGCACCCTCCGGGTGCAAGTATTTAAGTTTTAATATAATAAAATATCATATTAAATTAGAAAGGCAAATGAAACTGAATAAGAATGCAGATAAAAAGATTTTGAACAGAGGGGGTATGATTGAAAAATAGAACAACTTTGAAACTAACTCTTCCATCATTTTCCATTACTCCCTTCTTT
The DNA here is from genome assembly GCA_023376005.1 of Doryteuthis pealeii. Lineage (NCBI taxonomy): Eukaryota > Metazoa > Mollusca > Cephalopoda > Myopsida > Loliginidae > Doryteuthis > Doryteuthis pealeii. Next base: position 27,921,484 of record CM042159.1, on the reverse strand, counting down.
CATTGGTAAATTTTCCTAATTTAACTATTTAGTTAAAATAGGAAATAAAGAATAAAATTGTAGTTATTTCTTCTTGCTAATGGATTTCTTTTAAGATTTATCCCCGAGATTTTTGCTCATGTTCAATAAGGTAAAACCAAACAATTAGAAATTAATAATACTAAGCATTTATTTATTAAAATCAAATTTTTAATATCAATATGCAAATTAGCCTTCCCATTCACACTGTAAACCGCTATCTTGTTGTATATATAAATACAATTGCATGTTATTAGTATGTAGATATGGTCAACAGTCTTAATGATGAAAAACAATTTTATTAATAATTAAGGTTTAAATAGAAATAAAATCATGGAGAATGTGATGTAAATAACAAAGGGAATTGTGACTTGTATAGTAATATAGTTTCGGTTACAGACAGACAAACCCACCATCTCCATTATAATAAGATATAAAAATTGTTTGTTTTACTTTAAGTATTGAAAAAGTACTCTCAGTGATCATATCAAAATTTTATATATATATATATATATATATATATATATATATATATATACACACACACATAAGGGGCCGAGTTAGCTCAGTCGGTAGAGCGTTCGGCTAGAAACCACCAAGGTTCCTAGTTCGATACTGGTCTTCGCCAACTCAGCATATGAGTAGCACGGGGATCTGTGCGGTAAAGTAAGGAGCTGATGGTAGGTGTATACATTTTATTGCTATAACGGTCTCAAGAAAGCATATAAAATTTGTATAAAATCAGAAGGAGTGAAAAATATTAACACAATAAAATATATTTAAAAATATTATTGGCCAAGCAGTTTAGTTTTTATACCAACATGTATTTAAAAACTCTAATTCTCTTGTATTTTTGTACGTATTGGGAAATTGTTTTTTTTTGTTATTTCCCTTATAAAATAGAATATTTTCCTTGTTTACTTTTTTTCCCAACACATGGTAAGCTAAGAAGGTGCTATGCTTATACTTCTTATGTATGAACGCATTTTAGTGATTATAATATATTTTTTGAATGAATATTATTTTTTGGTATATGTGGGTGAGAGAGAGAGAGAGAGAGATAAACAGGGATTGTGGTATATAAAAGAGAGCAAAAGATAGAGAAACATATGTGACCAGATTGATTATATATATATATATATATATATATATATATATATATATGTGTGTGTGTGTGTGTGTCTGTGCAAATAATAAGGTTTGTCGGTGTTAGGATGAGTCTGTGATGGGTCGTTTTTAACTAGGTCATGTTAGGTGGTCAAATGTGAGAGATTAATGTTCAATAATTTTGTACAGAAGAATACATTCGGTAAAGAATAAGGCTTAAAAAGTTTATTGAATATTTTCCATAAAATTTGCGGTCTGATTAAACTCATATGCATATACATATGGGTAGAAATGGATCTATAACTTCTAATATGACCGATTATTAAGCGTATTACTTTATCACACACACACACACACATATATATACATATACATATATATATATACATATTAGTTAACAGTGTTGACATGGAGTCAACACCAGGTTTCTGAATGTTTCGCGCCTATGCGATTTTCTGATTATAATATATATATATAATTATATATATATAGAGAGAGAGAGAGAGAGAGAAAGAGGTGTATATATATATATATATATATTATATATATATGAAGTGAACAAACAATGTGTTTGAAATGGCGAAGACCGACAATTTTTGGGGAGATTATATGCTATAAGTCACCCAAAAAGTGCGAGAAACATTAGTTTAAGATAAACGGGGAAGCTTGCTAGTGTAAGGGTTGGAGTGTCCGCCAGTCAACCTGACAGGTAGGGTTCGAATCACGCAAAAAGCACTGCCCTGTCTATAGCTCTGCTGATGAGGCCTAATAGGCTGAACTCTACATACAGAGATCGACTTTTTCTCGATTTGTTTACGCTTTACATTTAAACCGATATGCATGCCTAATTCATTTAATTATAATTAATTAACAAATTAGGTATGACTTTAATTAAGAACATAATCTCCCATATATATATATATATATATATATATATATATATATATATATATATATATATTGTTAAATGGATATGCTGGTTAGTTGCCTGATGTGATTTGGCAAAGTATTATTTGAAGAGACCAAGTAGAACCTTTCGTATGTGAGTTACGTCAGTATCATCAATTCGGGTTACATAAATATACAAATTGATACGGACTAGCTGAGATGTATTGCTATATATATATATATATATATATATTATATATATATATATATAATATATATATATATATATTAAAGAAAATGCACAATGTTTCCTTTCATTACACACACACTTACAGCGCCACATACTCACGCCATAAAATAGAATATTTGATGTCATATTTCAAAACCGTCTCCTTTTTTCAAACTTCTAATTTTTTTTAAACAGACTCAATGACGGATTACCACTCGCTTTTCTCATTATTCTGTGATAAATAATTTCTTATCTTATGCCCTGAAGATGATCTAATTAATAGATCGAAACACTGCAGCGTCGGCCAATAAACTCACCACTTAACCCATTTAAACCTGTGTTTTTTTCATTTTTCTTGATATATTACATTATATATATATATATATATATATATATATTGTTAAATAGATATCCTGGTTAGTTGGTTGGTTGCCTGATGTGATTTGGCAAAGTATTATTTGAAGAGACCAAGTAGAACCTTTCGTATGTGAGTTACGTCAGTATCATCAATGCGAGTTACATAAATATACAAATTGATTCGGACTAGCTGAGATGTATTTGCTGCACAGAATAAGACACAATTGAATTAAAGGAAGGACCGCAACTAATTTAACATGGACACTGGCTTTTATCTCAGCGAAAGTTTTACAGAGATAATTTCATACGCGGGAACTTTAATAAAAGCAGATTTTATTTACATAACCAGGATTTACTCTTTCCATTCCTCGATAATCACGTCTTTTCTACCGATCACGCGTAATATAGGAAAAGCCGGGGATTCAAATCGAAGCACCCAGCCTCAGAATCTGGCAACCAGCTGCCGGGAGTTGTTTCAAATTAAACTCAATTCCGTCGGAGTCTTTGACCTTTGATGATGAACCCGGTTTGTCACGCTCCAAGCCCTCCACAACACTAGGCTGGCGGCCAAGCGAAGCTAATGAGGTCGACCGACCCATTTGGTTTTTATCTGAAGCCCTCCTCCGGATTTCAAGAAAGTCAGACGTTTACACAAGGGATTTGATAGTGATTTAGAGAGGCGGTGCTTTTTGCTACCAGCGAAAAGAGACGGCGAAACTAAGATGATTAATCACAAAACCAGAAACCGATTCTCGACTAAAGTCGACTTTAATGCTAACTCGAATAACCTGACCAACCGCATTACAGTGTATTTCGTCTAATCGTGCAGTGAAGGGCGTGCAGCTGTTCAAAGTAACTTGTGCAGAGTTCGAATTCCAGTAGAACCTATATGAAATATTTGGATTTTTTAGACTGTTGTCCTCATTTTTATTGTTATACACTCAGGGTTTCGTCCCTTTGGACTTCTTATTTGGTTTGGTTTGTTTTGTTTTACGGCATATCAACCTCAGTGGGTCATTTAATGCCGATAAAGTTTTGAAATAAATCAATTCTTAATGGATAATACAATTTTTTTATAAATACATTTTTCTATTTAACCCATAGATGGGACCCTATCAAGTACTACCACTCCGGGTCAGAGTGGACCAGGGAGCAATGGTGATGATGGGGTGCTCCACATTCCCCAAACCTCCAAAACTGGAACCTCACCATCAGATAGAGTTTAACGTCATTCCCAGGACATGTAGACACGCAGACACCGCCTTCTAGCACCCATATGATAAAGAGGGTAGGGGCTTGCCATAAGGGTTGGACTTCTTCGGGTGTTTTTTTTTTTTTTTTTTGTCGAACTCGGGTGCCATAATTCGTAATATTTACCTTTATTCTTACTAGCAAATGTATGCACCCTCCGGGTGCAAGTATTTAAGTTTTAATGTAATAAAATATTAGATTAATTTAGAAAGGCTAATGAAACTAAATAAGAATGCAGATAAAAAGATTTGAAACTGAGGATGTATAATCAAAAAATAGAACAATTGAAACTAACTCTTCTCCCACTCCCGTCTTTCATTGCTAAATAATCCTAATTTAACTATTTAGTTAAAATAGGAAGTAAAGAATAAAATTACAGTTATTTCTTCTTGTTAACGGTTTTCTTTTAAGATTTATCCACGAGATTTTTGCTAATATTCATTAAGATAAAATCAAACTATTAGAAATCAGTAATACTAAGCATATATTTATTAAAATCAGATTTTTTATATCAATATGCAAATAAACCGCTATTTTGTTGTATATATAAATACAATTGCATGTTTTTCTTATGTAGATATTGTCAACAGTATTAATAATGTAAAACAATTTTATTAATAATTGAGGTTTAAATAAAAATAAAATACTGTAGAATGTGACGTAAATAACTAAGGGAATTGCGACTTGAATAGTAATATAGTTTCGGTTACAGACAGAAAAAAACACAATCTCCATTATAATAAGATATAAGTTAAAAGAAAGGAAATGAATCCGACAATATGAGTATGAAAAAGATGGAATGAAAACACCACTTTTACTTTGACTCGTATTGCGATTATATTTTTTAATCTAATCTAGACTTTGTAATAACTGTAATATTACTCTTTTCCACGATGTTTGCTTCTTAACTTTTTGTCATCTCGTGTTTCTAAAAGGAGAGTCCTCGCTGCGTAATGGCTAACCTGGTGGAAAGTGATTTTGTAATAAGTGAGTTATTTAACTACATACATACTCGATCTGTAGCCATGCTATTACGTTCACTTCAGGGCTATTCATCTTGGTAAAGGGATGAAAACTTTCATCCCAGTGATGCATTAAATAGTGCCACTACTGATCTTTTACAAGAATGGTTTTCGTGTTAAATAACCCACCTAGGTCGACATGCCATTAAAATCTTATTATAATGGAGATTGTGTTTTTCTGTCTGTAACCGGAACTAAATCACTACTCAAGTCACAATTCCCTTAGTAATTGACGTCACATTCCCCATGAATTCATCCTTATTTTGAACTCAATTATTAATAAAAAATTGTTTTACATTATTTATACTGTTAACCATATCTACATACTAATAACATGCAATTGTATTTATATATACAACAAAATAGCGGTTTACAGTGTGAACGGGAAGCCTAATTTGCATATTGATATTAAAAATGTAATTCTAATAAATATATGCTTAGTACTATAGATTTCTAACTGTTTGGTTTTATTTTAATGAATATAAGCAAAAATCACTTTAATTAATCTTAAACGAAATCCATTAACAAGAAAAGATAAGTGTCATTGTATTCTTTACTTCCTCTTATAACTAAATACTTAAATTAGAAAAAATAACAATGAAAGACGAGAGTGATGGAAGAGTAAATTTCAGTTGTTCTATTTTTCGATTATACCCTCCTCTGTTTCAAATCTGTTTATCTGCATTCTTATTTAGTTTCATTAGCGTTTCTAATTTAATACGATATTTCATTACATTAAAACTTAAATACTTGCACCCGGAGGGTGCATATATTTGCTAGTTAAAATAATGAACAAATGAAACCAATATTGCCTGTTGAAAGCTAGAGGTTTTCAAAATTTCTTGGGTCAGATCAACTTTCTTATTTCAGGGTCCATCTCATGGACTCTTATATAAATTCATGTTTCATGTAGGAAGCGCGTGGTGTAATGGTTAAAGTCATGGAAAATGGACTCGTCGCCCCGAGTTCAAATCCTGGACGTGCTAATTGCATTTCACTTAGCGCTAATACCCTTGGGACAGGTATCAATTATACTCTCCCTCCAGCTATGGGTAAATAGTAGGGCAGACTGGGCTCTTTAACCTTGGTTAGGAAACCGGTCTAGGAGAAGGGAAACTGAATTCAAACCTGTTGAACTCCGCTTAAGAAATTGACATTGTGTCGCATCTTGCTCGTGCGGAGGGGTTGGTAAATATATATATATAAATTCGTGTTGTGAATTATTTCGTATAATACGAAGTCGTTCCTTAATCGAATTTATAGGATAGCTGGAAATAGAAATGTGCCCATGCTTTACCGAGTGGTAAATATGTATAACAAATTCAATGGAAGTGTATTTAGTAATTTCTTTTTGTGAGTATGGTGTGGAGATCTACGATGAATATAGGTTAAATTAAACATGATATAAGCAAGGAATTTGCCTCTCATCCCACTTATGAGGGCGTGACACAAGGACATTTTAATGTGGGCCCACCCACAAGCCAAAACTCATAGGTGGTAGGCACAAAAAATGTGTTGATCCCGTCGGCATTCCCCTCAAGGGGGTGCCTCAGGCACTGAGTAATAAACCCAGCCCAGCCCATCCCATTTAAATCAAGGTGGCAGGTATTGCCTGGGGGATAGTCCCCTGGGATCAACGCTGCTGATTTTACTTAGCCGCTCCAGAGGCGGAAGCACTCTGGAGCCATAAACAATAACATATATCGTTTTGTCAGACACTTGGCTGGGCACGCTCATTTCAATTGCCATAGAAAAGCGCGTGGTGTAATGGTTAAAGTCATGTGAAATGGACTCGTTGCCCCCGAGTTCAAATCCTGGACATGGTAATTGTATTTCACTTAGCGCCAATCCCCTTGGGAAAGGTATGAATCCTACTCCCCCCCCCAGCTATGGATAAATAGTAAGGCAGACTGGGCTCTTTAACCTTGGTTAGGTAACCGGTCTAGGAGAAGGAAACTCTGAATTCAAACCTGTTGAACTCCGCTTAGAAAATTGACTTTGTGTCGTATCCTGCTCGCGCGGAGGGGTTGGTAAATATATATTCCATTGTTATCATTACACTTCCCCGTTGATATTTCCACGCTTTACAACGCTGTTTGTTTCTTAGCTTTTTGACATCTCCAGTTTATAACAAATGTCTACCTAGTTCGCCCTCGACTTAGTGATGTTTAGCTTGTTCAATTATAAGATGAGAATTTTTTATTTTCTAGTGTTTAATATCTAAATATTTATCCATCTTGACAGTTAATCGGTTTTGGGCCGGCCATATTGCTGTCTTTAAGAAAGTGATTTACTGGTAGCATGACAAGTTGATTGCGATGTTCGTTTCAGATTTATGCCCTGACATTTGACCCTTTACTCTTGGTGTGCACCGTTGCCGTGTAATCAACATGATCGGGGCGAAGGGAAACAATCACTTTTCGAGAAACTGTCAACACTCACGTTTGTCAGACAAACACGTTCATCCTATTCGCGCAAATGCCAAATAAAATAAGTTAATTTCCCCAGTGTTTTGCACTCGTTATAGCAAAAACACCTAAAGACAAGAACCGGACCCGAAATCAACACCCCTCCACCCCAAAAAAGAGTTTTCAAATGCATTGTTTTGTTTATGTAATGTTTCTTAACGTAACATTACTTTTATTTATGTACATATTGTTTTAAAATAATGTTCATGTTGTTTTTTGGCTATAACAACTACACAGAATTATATATATATATATATATATATATATATATATATATATATAAATATAATATATATATAAAAAGTTCTGCAGTTGGTATAGCCACAAAACAACACCATCAAGATGGGGGGGGGGCAGGTTTTTGTTTATGTTTGTTTATGTATTGCTAGTATTATATCTATGCTGCAAATATAACCAATTTTTAAGTGTTACGTGTTAATATATATATATATATATAATATATATATTTATAAAAATAAGTGTATTTTGGCAGCATTTTTTCTTTTTATACAAGTTTTGTTGAACTGTACAGACAATTCTTCGGACAAGTTTTTGGTGATCCTTTCTAATTTTCGGGCCATCTTTTTTGTGTTGGGATGTAACTGGTGTAACATTTCAACAAATGTTCAAAACGAGCGCTTTCGGCCAATACAGTTTGCCATCATCAGGTAGGAAACGATGGTATGGTTTCGTGTCTCGTTTTTAACGAGAACAAGTAGAGCAAGGAATTAGAAGTGGGAGGTTAATAACAATTGGTAGTGGGAGGTTGTAGGAATGGTAGTGGTTCGAGCGAACGATGCAGTAGTGATTTTTTGTGGGAGGGGGGCAAAAGTTGTGAAAAGGGGAGGGATATAATGGAAGGAGGATAGGCGGAAAATTATAAGCATTTGAGAACATGTTGACTTATTTCAAGGTTCATTTTGTTTGCGGTAGGTTTTTGTTTGTTTGATATATAAAGCTTCGATTATTTGAAGTTTTTGTTTATTTTTTTCTTTATGTAGTGTGCGTGTATTTTCGGTAGAATTTTGCGATAGGTAGAGGGGGGGGGGCATGAATGTGTTGATTAATGGAGCTGGAAATCAGATAAGTCTAATGTTAATCTGCGTGATAATGTGGTGTCGTGGGCCTATATATATATATATATATATATATATATATATATATATATATATAGAGAGAGAGAGAGAGAGAGAGAGAAGAGAGAGAGATAGGAGAGAGAGATAGAGAGAGAGAGAGAGAGAGAGAGAGAAGAGAGAGAGAGAGAGAGAGAATAGATAGGATAGATAGATAGATAGAAGATAGATAGATAGATAGATATAGAGATAGAGATAGATAGAGATAGAGATAGATATAGAGATAGAGATAGATAGAGGTAGATAGAGGTAAGATAGATATAGATAGAGGTAGAGATAGAGATAGATAGAGATAGATAGAGAAGAGTAGATAGAGATAGAGGTGATATAGAGATAGAGGATAGATAGAGATAGAGGTAGATAGAGATAGATAGAGATAGAGAATAGAGATATAGATAGAGATAGATAGAGATAGAGATATCTATAGGATAGAGATATAGTAGATAATTTAGATAGATAGATATATAGAGAGATAGATAGAATATAAGATAGATATAGATAGATATATAAGAGATAGATTAGATAGGATATAGAATAGAGATAGATAGATAGATATATAGATAGATATATAGATAGAGAGGATAGATAATATATAAGATGAGAAGATAACGATAGATATAGAGAGAGAGAGATAGAGAGATAGATAGATAGATATATAGTAGATAATAATATATAGAGAGAGAGATATAAAATATAATATTAAGAGATAATATATATATGAGAGAGGAGAGAGAGATATAGATATATAGATAGAGAGAGAGAGAGATATATTAGATAGAGAGAGAGATAGAGATAGAGAGAGATAGATAGAGAAAGAGAGAGAGAGATAGAGAGAGAAGAGAGAGAGATAGAGAGAGAGAGAGAGAGAGAGAGATAGGAGAGAGAGAGAGAGATAGATAGAGAGAGAGAGAGAGATTTAGAGAGAGAGAGAAGAGATAGAGAGATAGAGAGAGAGAGATAGAGAGATAGAGAGAGAGGATAAAGAGAATAGAGAGTAGAGATAGAGAGATAGGAGAGAGATAAAGAGATAGAGAGATAGAGATAGAGAGAGATAGAGGAGTAATAGAGAGAGATAGAGAGAGAGATAGAGAGATAGAGAGATAGAGAGAGATAGAGAGAGAGAAAGAGAGAGATAGAGAGAGATAGAGAGAGAGATAGAGAGAGATAGATAGAGAGATTAGAAGAGATAGATAGATGAGATAGAGAGATAGATAGAGAGATAGAGAGAGATAGATAGAGAGATAGAGAGAGATAGAGAGAGATAGATAGAGAAGATAGATAGAGAGATAGAGAGAGAGAGAGAGATAGATAGGAGAGAGAAGATAGAGAGAGATAGAGAGATTAGAGAGATAGAGAGATAGAGAGATAGAGAGAGAGAGATAGAGAGAGAGAGATAGAGAGAGAGAGATAGAGAGATAGAGATAGAGAGATAGAGATAGAGATAGAGAAGAGAGATAGAGAGAGAGAGAGATAGAGAGATAGATAGAGATAGATGGAGATAGATAGATAGAATAGAGAGAGATAGATAGATAGAGATAGATAAGATAGAGATAGATAGTAGAGATAGATGATGAGATAGAAGATAGGATAGATAGAGATATACTGTTTTTTAGCAATAAAAAACAAAAAACGCTTTAAAAAAACTGCCTCCCCCCTCATCTTATAGTTCATATGTGAAAAAGTATATTAATCACGGTTTAACTCGCTCATTTTGTTCGTTCTTTTCATATTTTCATTATGTTTGATTGGAATAGATTAGCGTTATAACTTCCGCACGCTAACACACTATCATTTCACTACTCTTTCTTTCTTTTTAATATTCTGTGTAGCATGTCATTTTACTTCCCTTCTTTTATTAATAATAAAAACGAATATATCCCACTATTTTAGCTGAACTGACGACACTCCATTATAAATAGAATTAGGCAGATAAGCAACACCAGATTTTCGAGATTTACATTTTTGCATTGGCACGATTTGGACGGTCTCATTTTAACCCAGGTTATTGCAAGATTGATAAGGGCCCTACAATCAAGGAAGACGAGGGGATTAATATATAGATTTACAAAAGCGACTGATTTCGGCATTAAATAACTCAAAGTGACAAGCTATATACCTAAAAAGGCGCGTGGTCTAATGGTTACAGTCGTACAAAATTGACTCATTCGACCCGAGTTCAATCCTGACAAACTGTTTGCTTTCAAATGGCGCTAATACCATTTGGAAAGCTGTGACACCAATTCTCCTTCAGCTATGTAATAGCAGACGGGGTCACTTGCTCTTTAATCATGACTAGGAACCAGTCAAGTAGAAGGAAACTCATGAATTCAAACCTTGTTAAACTCCGCTTAAGAAATTAACACATCTGCTCGTGTGGAGGGGTTGGATATTATATATATACTATATATATATTATAATGGTACACAGTAATAAATACTCGAGTTTCACCATAAGGATCTTCAAGTTTTAAGGTCTTCAAGTTTAATCCACTGAATTAATCAAGATATGATTTATTCATCCGATTGCACCGTGTATTTTTTGCAATACACACGAGCAATCGGCTGTAATTATCAATAGTTTTGATTAATTCAGTGGATTTAACCCTGAAGATCCTTATCGTGAAACTTCGTGATAGGTTTACTGTGTGTACCCATTATAATAATACATTTGCTCTACTCACGTATAGAGCACTTTATATTTGTTATATCGCTGTCTTATTGTTGAAACTTGCATCAAATAATCTTGTAACCAAATTTCACTGGTAAGTCACATTTTCATATAAAATCATATATAATATATATATATATATATATATAATATATATATATACACACCTAAAAAAAACTGACCAATTCTTGTTAGTTATATGGTCTTGGCTCTTATCAGTTTGTTTTAGGTTAGACGGAGTCGAGAGGCCCCCTTGGATTAACCGGTTTGGTCACGTCAAAGCCCAGCACATATATTAATTGTGCCCACCCTATTGCCCTTATACGGAAGCCCCAATCCTTTTTATCAAATATAGTACAAGATGGCGGGGACTGAGGGTTTTTTCATGTCCTGGGGAATGACTGTTAACTTTATCGTGTTGTGGACGTTTGGAGTCTGGAGACTTGAAGCATCCCATCAACCTTCATTGCTTCCCAGGTCACTCTGACATGAGTGGTCGTAACCTGTTAAGATTCATGGGTTATAATGAAGTATTGTGTTTATAGAAAAAAAAAACGAGAGTAAAACATGCAAATCATATCAAAATCCCATGACCCAGAAAAAACAGAACCACAAATTTTGTAATAAAAGTGTTAATTTAACAAGGGGTTTAGGTTTCGGTTTTAGAGTTAGGGTTGAGGTTGTTTAATGGGAAACATTTTTAAATTAAAATAATTTCGGATTCTGATATTTCGGGTCACCCTGTATACAGAACCTACATTTTTGTAATAAAACTTAATTTTTAACTAGGGGGTTAGGGATAGATTAGGTTTAGGGTTGATTTTAGTATTGTTTAATGCGGAAAATAAAATAATTTTGGGTTCTGTTGATATGCCGTTAAAAAACCAAGCAACCAACCAAACGTATCAGTTTTACTTTATATGTTTACATTTTAATAACTCGCAAGCGAGTTACACTTTGATTGCGTGGCTTCACATACACTGACCTACACTGTTACACAGCAGAAATGTTTCCTCACAAATAGGGCGTTCACTGTATATGACACTATTAATTAAGTAATTTGGAGGAGTGCTTATTGTCGTATCATCCGAACAAGTCTATTCTCTATCGCTAGGACCTAACCAGATATAATTCTTGTGCTGAAACGGGAGCGACTCACGTACCCGTCAGCTCCCTACTCTACCACCCAGATCAGATTACTAAGCTTGCACTACTCATACGAAGATTTGGAGGGACGGTATCGAATTCGAAACCTCGTGGTTCCTAGGCGGTATGCTCTACCGACTTAGACGAACAGCACTAATGGTCGTAAGACTTCGAGTCTCTATCGAAGTTACTTATATTTTTCAATTTCTGATTCTGTCTAACTGTCCGAAAGTGTTATCGACCCAAAAGATTTGTGATAAAAGCAAAAATGCCGATATGAAGTAAAATAAGTTATCATGTAATAACTGTAATAAGACAAGAGAAAAGAGCAAAGGTGACTTCATATGTCACAGGAAAAAAAATTAGATCGATCGCGTATCACTTTTCCACAAGATCTGAAAATAAGGACAGAAAAATAAACATGGCCCCGAGCTACTGTTTGGCCTCTTTTTGTGAATAGCCCGAAGGCAGAAACAAAGGAAAGATAATAAGATGTGAACGCTCAACTATCCCTGCGACTTTCAAATCTCCCACCGGAATGAAAAATTGATGAAGTCGCAAATGAACCGAAACAAGGATGACATCGATGAGACCTAAAACTGGGCATCCGAGTTCAATCTCAGGGAAGTTTTAAAACGGAATACTGATATGCCTCAAATTCACTGAAAGTACATTTCTGTCGTACCGACGGGGCTTTAAATACAGTGTCATCAACTTAGCTAAATAATGCAACATTCCATTTTTATATTAACGAAAGACAGACAAGAAGAAGAATGATACACTGAAGAAATATATAAAAAAAGAAAGAGAGAGAAGAGGTGAGCGTGTGGAAGCGGCGATAACACTAAATTCTGTTTCAAATCGAACATCAATGAAAAGAAGCAAAGAATGCAAAAAAGTGTGTGAGAGAGAGAGAAGAGAGAGGGGTAAATCAAGAATTAATTATACTATATACCTTATCTATTTTATAAAACCTTTTTTAAATTTCTCTTTTAGGTAATAAATCATGGAATTTAAAATATATCAACTTGTAAAAATTGATATAATCTATACTAGGTAATCCACAGGTCCCGAAACAACTCTCACTCTCCAAGCACTTACACATCCACGCACAAACTGCTCACTCCCTCACCCATTCAAAGCGTACCGAGCTCGTGCACCCATCCACACGACAACTCTAGTAAACACCGTACACATTACGAGAGAGCCTCACACGCCTCCACAAGACAAAGACTATGAGGGCCTCTACTATGAATATAATGAAGTATGTTCTACCATACCATCACCACCATAATCCACTACCACATACAAAAAAGACATAACTCCACTCACCCCACTACCACCCTACAAACCCCCATCTCCAACTCTCTACCAACAAATATATTATACATTGATGTGTCATAAAAAGTTGTATTTACCTTGATAGAAAAATGAAACAAACGAACTAGAACGTTATTTTTTTTCAAAATACTAGTGTGTTCAAAAAGTACAAAATTCGGTACTTTTTGACACCTTGGTATATTAACAGTCTGTGGGTAACACTATCTCAATCAGGAGGGCAGTGTAAGCCAATACTATACGGTATTAAGAGAGCTGCTCAATATCTGTGGATACAATATAATAATAATAATATAATATATAATAATAATAATAGTGTATAATAATTAAAAACTAATAATAATAATGATAATTTAAATTACATGGATGCAATTTCAAATCACCAATGTACATCTATATGGATGACTACACACACACACACACATATATATATATATATATAAGAGAGTTCTATAATTTGCTTGAAGCATAACTGTGGTATAATTGGGTTTGGAAGGTTATTTAGAAGGCTATCACATTGCATTCACGTAAACATACAACACGAGAATACAGTTAATTAAAAAATACCATCATTTTCAAAACAAAAACAAATATTCATTTAACTAGAAATGCCATAACGAGACGACTTCACTCAGTGATCATCCGAAAAATTGATTTATATCTCGAAGATTTCAAGAATAAAATACAGTGTTAACACACAACTCCATTGTTACCTTATTATATTTGCTTAACAACTGCATTGTATGATGCCATTAAATCAACCTCCAAACCTGTTGTGTGTGTGTGTGTGTGTGTGTGGAAATAAGAAAATTAATCCGGACAGTGTGAATTTGATATATTTGAAAAAACAATGATGTTTACAAATGCTTGGGATCATCAGGAGAGAATGTGCCACCGTTTCGGGCCTTCCTCTCAACGGTTTAACGGGGGGGGTCGAATGTGCAGGTTAAAACCGATGAGAAGAAGGCCCCGAAACGGTGCACATTCTTTCCTGATGACCCCAAGCATTTGCAAACATTTGTTTTTTCATCATATATTATATATATATTATATATATATATATTATATATATGTGTGTGTGTGTGTCTGTAGTGTTGTCTAAGAGACTCTGTATGCTTCTAGTAAGTATATATATTTGGATTATGTTGGTATATGTATTCCGGTTTATGGGGATGTACATATATCAGGTTGGGCATTGTATGAAGCCATTAATGATAAATAACATATTCAGAAAACTCGGTGATTTTTTTAGTTAGGGGTTTCGTTTATTTAGTAGTAGAAAATCTTTCCGGATTCTTTATAAGCGTCTTTCTTTCAGAATGTGGAAGACGCAGCAGTTTACTGCTGCTGTTTGTTTCTTCCTCAGTGGAGGTATCGCTTCTTGTGTTAGTGTAGTTGTCATCTTTGGTGTGCGGTGTACATTGTGCTGATTGGTCAGTGGTACATATTAGAATGTGTACTCTGTGTCCCTTGGACACAAACAGAGTACACACTCCTAAATTACCCAACTACATACCAACAAGAAGCAGCTATTCCACACTAAAGGAAACAACACATACTGTCTTTACACAGTCTGAAGAAGGAGAGCTATAAATATCCGGAAAATTTACTACTACTGAATAACGAAAACTACAAAAACAAACACGTCTGATATTATATTTTCATTTAATGCTTCACTAGAAATGCCCAAACCTGATCTATGTACCTCCAACCAACGATCTATAACCAAACAATCTTCTACTATTATATATATATTATACTTATATCATAATATATATATATGTTGTGTGTTGTTGTCTTTGACATTTTTATGTTTGGTTGTTTTACGCATATCACCTCAGTGGGTCATTTAATGCCGATAACAGTTTTGAAATAAATTCAATTCTTAATTGGGATAATACAAATTTTTTATAAAACATTTATATTAACCCATAGAGGACCCTTAACAGGTACTACCACTCCGCGGTCCAAAGGGACCCAGAGGAGCAATGGTGATTGAGGGCGTGCTCACATTCCCCAAAACCTCCAAACACTGGAACCTACCATCAGATAGAGTTTACGTCATCCCAGGACATGTAGACCCGCAGCACGCCTTCTTAGCACCCATTATGATAAAAAGGGGCTTGCCATAAAGGGCAATAGAGTTGGCAAAACATCATGCTGGGATATGAGTGACCAGCGACGATTGATCGGAGTGGGCCTCTTCGCGCCCAGTCTATCCCACATATTTGTAATGAGCCGTTACTTTAAACTAGTGCGGACATCCAGAGAGTGGCCAAATTTTTGATTTTCTGAAATGTGATAAGCAATCATTCAAAGCCAAAAAATTATTCTCCATCACGAGAATATCAGACATTGAAGAACAATAGAAAAGTTGTCTATGTTCATATACAGCCAAAACAAAGAATCGATAAATCTTGATTAGACTTTAAAGTAAATGTTTAATGGCTAATTCATAAGAGCAGAAACACAAACCTCAATTGAAAATACTTGTGTAAAGTTATTTGTATTTGCTTTCATTTATTTGCCAATTATTACTTGTTGTTCGAACTCATTGTAAAACTCTTCTGTAGATATTTATTTAACGTGTTAGCAATAAATGACGTTATGAATGAGATGTTGGCATATATCTACAATCATAATGGTGATTCGGCACTTCTATCAATCTGTAACGCGAAACTACTTCACAATACCGCCAAAATTTGAACGTTATCAAGGAATATTCAAAATTATAAAACCCTTCTGTAGGAATTTATTTTAACGTGTTAGATAAATAAGTTGATAAGAAGATGTTGGCATACCATACTATATAATGAGGAATTCGGCATCTATCATCTGTAACGGAACCTTCCGTCCAATACCCCAAATTTTGACAAGCTTTATCAATGATATTTCAAAACTTGGTAAAACCTTATGTAGATATTTATAACGTGTTAAGATAATGAGCTTATGAGGAGTGTTGGCATATATCAAATATAATGTGATTCGCCATCTATCAATCTGTAACGGAAACTACTTCACAATCACCGCCCAAAAATGAAAGTTTCATCAAATGACATAATTCAATTCATATCAAAACATCATTAATACATAGAATATGACACAATACCCTTTATAACAAAGATATGTCAAAAGAGTAATCGAGATTGAAAGCCGTAATTTACAAAAATAGAAATGAAATAGAAAGTTGTTCTACAGTAATCTTATTATTATTATCACTTATCCTTTAGTTTTTCACACTGCCTCAGCTGGTGGTTCACTGGAGGCTGAGGACACAAGTCTCCTCAGGTCTCCAAGGACTCTTCTGAGTATTCTAGCCTGACTCCCAACAGTGCTGTAGTTTATTGCACTCTTCTGTGAATTTTTCACAATCAGACCGTTTAGCTGCATGGCCTGTTACTGGAAGTGAAGTAAAACAAAAAAACCCCAAGCACCTCAGGTCTCCAGGACTCTCACTGAGTATTCTAGCTCATTTCAACAATGCGTTTTCTGGATGGTCTGCAACTGTCTTCACATTACTATCATTAATTTCAAATTATTAATTATTACTAGTACTTACTTTTGCGACTTCTGCACACCACACTTTAACTGGTAGTTTTGTCACTGAAGTCAGAGGTAGCAGTCTTCCTTAGATCACCACGGAGTCTTTACAAATCTCTTCGCCTCACAAATTTCCTGTACTTACCACATTCAATGTCAAATCCTCCAAACTCTCATAAGTGATAGTCCGGAGTCTGCACACTTGATCTAATACTTGTATTGTTAATACAAATACATTTCTCTGCATTCAAATGATAGGTGAAACGCTTTCATCTCAAATAATCGCGCTCAGAATTTAAAGCGGCTGTATCCAAAATCACATCCGGGTTTCCTTTTACTGACTCATCTACGAAGCTATCTTAATCTGATCTCTCTCTTTA
>CM042159.1:27888848-27903840 GCA_023376005.1 Doryteuthis pealeii | reverse complement strand
AGCACCTTAAGGTCTATTCCGTTGGTTAATTATTTTGATATTCACTTGCAGAAAAAAGTTCTCAACAAAAGATATCAAATAAAAGAAACCTCTTCAGCATAAATAACTTGAAAGACTTAAAATTTATAGATTCTTCATACAAAATGCAACAACACTAGATAACAACATCCACAATAATCTTCCTAATCAAACCCACTTTGGGAGGCTGATGAGACCAAATTTTAAGAAGTCTAAGCAAAGGAACAAGCTCGTTACGCATGGCCAACAAGACTACGCATTCGCTATATACATGCAAACAGAAAAACAACCACATGCGAAAATGTTCAAACACATTTTGACTGTTAAACACGGTATTCTTAGAATGATAGGAACGTTATTTTAAGTACAATAATTGAGAGACCTTTGAAAAAGTCAACATAGTAAGACATTCTGTCTTTTTTATTGGAAATAAAATATTACCATAGAATAGGGTTGAGCCTAATCCAATTCATACAAATGATCCCCATGTGATAACACTTTATTAAAACCAATTGCTATAAACTTGTAAATATCGTTACACGACATATTACTTCCTAACCGCTAGCAGACATGAACTCCAGCGGGTTGAAGTGCTGTTAAACCAACCAACATCGCATGAAAAACAACATCCATCGGTAAATATGCCGTCAAAATAACACAACAAACCAACCAACACCAAACCAATTAACTATGGGGGAGGAGGCGATTGGAGAGTAGGACTGACCAACAATTTCATCAGTAACTCATACCACTCTGCCAAATTATTAACATTAAGACCGGTGGGAAAGGCTAACTTGCCAAACCGTTCGATTAATGTCTCTCCCGCGTAATCAAATAACTGAAATTGAGGACACCAGACTTGAATTTTACATAATTGTATAATATATATTAATAGCTAGTCTTCAGAAAATCAGAGAAAAACGTATGAGAGTGTCATGGAGTAATGTCTGTTCTGTCGCGTTAGAACATTTTTAGAACCGACTCTAATCACAGATATCTGCCAGAATTTTGGATACCAGACCTAACATTGTTTAAGCAAGTTTCTTCATACAAAACACACCAATATATATAAGATACTATATATATACGATGGTGATTCAAAAGTAATGCCATTTACTTTTCATGTTGAAGTTTTTTTAATAAAAGCCTTCATTATGAGACCGAACTCGAAGTCGTCAGACGAATCAGATGAAGTAGCCAACATTGCCAATTGACAATGCCCTCCTTCTTGTTTGACATGCTCGAAACATCTCACAACATCAGACAATAGAACAAAAATCGCCTCATTTCGGTGGAAAACTTTTACAGCATTCATACTCAGAGATTTAGCGCCTTCGGGTAACGGATCATTCTTCGGCGCCCATAAAAAGGGTTTTGAGAGGCAAACATTATCCAGACGAGAAGTGAATATGTAGTGAAGAGTGGTCAAAAAACATCACAGAATGTTACGGGGCAGGATCATGCTCTCATATTTCAAAAGTACATTGGATTGGGAGAAACGGTGATCAATGAGATAAGTAGGGATTGGATCAAGGACCAACTTGTTTGATGTATTGATACATGTGTACTTGGGTATAATATGTCCTTAAACAAAATGGTTCTTCATTTCCGTATAATATATTATATATATACCAAAAATATATATTATAATATGTATCGGAATAAATGTGGATACTTATATTAGGTTCTTTCTCCGAAGGTTGCGTATTTACGCAACACTACGCACGTTAAAAGTTGGACCCTTTTTCATCATATACGTAATGACAGAGTAGAATGATTGATCTGGCAAACCCACCTGAATCATAGAGAGGAGAATAACTTGCATCATGATGATCGCATCGCACCAAAAAATAAGGAGATTATGGTTGTTTCCAATGCTCCATGAACACTGTAAAAACAATCAGGCATGAAGTGGAGAATTGCACGAGACTATGAAGCTGTGGCTAGAAGAAGCAGCATAACAACGATCTGATGCATTTGTACAGCAGAATTCCTGGAAGATCTAGAGAATAAATATTGGATCCTCAGATGTCTACGTGGAGTTTCTTACTGTAGTCAAGCCCTGGATAACAAGGTAGCCAATTATAGGCCATATGTATGGCAGCAGGATTCGGCCCCCTGCCACACCTTCTGGGAAAAGTCAAAATGGTTGTCGGTGAATTTTACGACTACACCAGTTCCATGTTTGGCCTCCGAACTCTCCAGATCTTAACCGCATGGATTATTATGTATGTGGCTGTTGAGAAAGACAAAAATCGCCGTGCCAGTACTACAACAGCCCAGTTAATCAACAGAATTAAGGTAGTTTTGAGACTCTTCCCAGAGAATCTGTATCTCAGCTTGGTCCCGGTTCCGGAGAGAGGATTGAGGCTATGATCGACGCTAATGGTGGTTATTTTGAGTGAAACTTGACAGTAGTTGTAATTTCTGTGCCTCTTGAATTACTTTACAATCCATTAATTTGAGTTACCAAGCACTTTTTTAATTTTTCCTTATGAAACTGTCAAATTTTCCCGAAGACCCTGTATGTATATATATATTATGTATTTTTCGGAGAGAATATGTGCTTAATTGAAGTCGTACCTAATTCTGAAGTTAATTAATTAATATTAATTTAATTTGGCGGCAACCTATTAAATTTAGGCTAAACAAATCGAGAAAAAAATCAATCATGTATGTATTATTCGGCCTAATTAGGATCATCAGCAGAGCTATAGATAAAGAGCGATTATTATATATTATAATATATAATATATATATATATAATATATAATTAGAGAGAGAGAGGAGAGAAGAAAATAAATGATATGCGTGAGTATAAGTACAAGGTTTTACTATATAGCAATTTTTCTTTAAGGTGCTTTATTGTATGCATGCAGGTACTTAAACTTTGCTCGCCTCCCATGTTCTTAGATTATCTTGAAACTTTGGAAAAACCACTTTTTGGCTTTAAATTAACGACGCCAAGAATCGTTGTAATTACTCAAGCAATGGTAGTCATGTTCTTTGCTGCCTTCTCCAGACTATGTAGTCTCAGATAAAAATGAGTTATGTGTTTCAAAAAGAAAGCAGACATCTCCAAACACGCGGTAAGCCTCTAAAGCCAGTACAACAATTCACATACCTTAGGTAGTAATATCTCTTCCAATAAAGCGATTTAATACAAAAAATAGGAAAGGCATGGTCGGCAATAAACAGTTTATCAGGCATATGGAATCCGATCTTCACTGACAAACTAAAACGACAATTCTTCCATGCTGTGGTTGTAACAGTGCTGCTGTATGGCTGCACCACTTGGACTCTAACGAGGCGCCTGAGAATAAGATAGATAGGAGCTGCACAAGAATGCTGCGTTGCGGTTTTGAACACGTCGGGGAAAACAGCACAAAACAAGAAGCAGCTGTACGGCCACCTGCCCCTATCTCACAAGACCATCCGAGTGAGACGGACAATAATCGTTATTACTCAAGGTAGTAGAAATCATTTTATTCCATTAAATGAAAACACTGAAGAAAAGCGGATTTGTACAATAGAGAGGAATCAGTATTTTTGTAAAGAGTTAGATATTAATATGTATGTAACTACTTGGGATTAAATCATTCTTACTGTGATATCTTTTTTTATGGGGATACCAAAAAAAAGACGGTGAAGATAATCTCAAACAAACACATTTTAAGATTCGAGATGGAACTCAAGTGATTAAGTCATTTCTTACAAAAATCGATAAAAACACAATACTTTCGGTTCTTCTCGAATGCAAGACTCATTTGGCAGTTTGAGGATTGTTACATTGAGAATTGAGCATTTCGAAAATCTCAACCGGATTCATCGTTATATCTCGAACAGAATGAACACTTTGACGTATTTATTTCTTTCGCACTAGCAATTTCCCTCGATTTCTAGCAAGTTATGACAAAAGGTAAATAAAGATATATATTGAGGAGTCATGATATTTTTCCTTAATGAAGAAACCTAATCAAGTCTTATTAGAAAATAAATCTTTTATCCTGCCACCAGTCCATTATCTGTCATGTTGACTAAAGCGTTATGCATTCTAAGAGATTTTTACTATAAAAATACATTGAAAATGAGTTTTACTATAGAATATATATGATTGTTCTATAAAATATATTTGAAAATGATTTTACAATAAAAATGCATTGTAAATGAATTTTACTATAAAAATTGTAAATGCAATGAAGTATGGAAATGATTTTACTATAAAAAGGTAGTGAAATGATTTTTAACTATAAAAAGGTAGTGGAAATGATTTTTACTATAAAAAGTAGTGGAAATGATTTTACTATAAAAATGCATTGTAAACGACTTTACTATAAAAAAATGCATTGCAAACGAGTTTTACTATAAAAATGCATTGCAAAACGAGTTTTACTATAAAAATGCATTGAAACGTTTTACTATAAAATGCATTGTAAACTAGTTTTTCTATAAAAATGCATTGTACATGAGTTTGTTCTATAAAATGCACTGTAAACGATTTTTACTATGAAAATACATTGAAAACTTTTACTATAAAATATGTTGTAAGTGATAATAAAAATACATTAAAAGATTTTTACATAGAAATATATTGTAATTGATTTTTAATATAAATACATTGAAATTATTTACTATAGAAATATATTGTAAGTGATTTTTACTATAAAATTACATGAAAATGATTTTTACTATGAAAAATATGTAATGATATTTACTATAAAATACATTTAAAATTATTTTACTATAGAAATTAAGTTGTAATTGATTTTTTTATAGAATATATTGCATGGTGATTGTTACTATAAAAATACATAAAATGATTTTGACTTAGAAAGACGCATTGCAATGAATTTTACAAAAAATCTATAGAAGAAATATATTCTGATGTCTAAGTGGATACTGTATAATATATGAATCCGATATTAAACTGATAAAATAGAATTAGCTGAATAATTGAAATATGAAGGTTACATTAGTTTCGTTTCCTTTTACGACATGTCAACACTTTAGAGTCATTTCATGTCTAATCAAGTCGTTTTTATAAACAAAGAACTCGTGCTGTTTATTGGTTTACTTTTGTTGATTACCAAATTACGTATGAACAAACTCACCGCTGATTAAGTTATGTTTAAGTATATGTTATATAATTACATATAACATTATATTAAATCAAAGGTGGGGTCTACTACACCATGCGTATACACATATATACATACACCATACCTACATGTAAACAAATATATCCTGATAGTTCTAATCTTATTATAATGGACTGTGTGTTTCTGTCTGTAACCGAAACATATTACTATTCAAGTCACAATTCCCTTGTTTATTTACATCACATTCTCCATGAATTTTATTTATTTAAACCTCAATTATTAATAAAATTGTTTTACATTACTTACACTGTTTGACCATATCTACATACTAATGACATGCAATTGTATTTATATATACAACAAAATAGAGTTTACAGTGTGAATGGGAGGCTAATTGCATATTGATCTTAAAAAATTGATTTTAATAAATATTATGCTTAGTATTATTGATTCTAATTGTTTGGTTTTATCTTATTGAATATGAGCAACAATCTATATCTTAAAAAGAATTCCATTAACAAGAAGAAATAACTGAATATATTCTTTACTTCCTTTTTATAAAATAGTGTAAATTAGGAAAATTTACCAATGAAAGACGGGAGTAATGGAAAATGATGGAAGAGTTAGTTTCAAAGTTGTTTCTATTTTCAATCATACCCCCTCTGTTCCAAATCTTTTATCTGCATTCTTATTCAGTTTCATTAATTTGATATATTTTATTTATATAAAACTTAAATACTTGCACTCGGAGGGAGCATATATTTGCTAGTAGAGTAATCATTATACTAATCAAAATTTTGGGGCTACTACATCAATGCATTATATATCCAAAACACACCCACACGTATACACCTTTGATTAATACTAATATTATGATTAGTACTATCAGAATAACTATTATGGTTATGATAAGTAGTGTTAAAGAGCAGGATGGATGTGTAGATGTATGTATATGGTTATGAATGTTGATATCTAATAGAAAAACCCAGGCCCATAACTTAAATTAGATTAACGTAAAAAGCAATATAACTTATGCAGGTGCACCCTCCAAATAAAGAGGAAATAATATATATAATTTAAATTAGTTAAATTATGAAGTACAGAAAACAGGTTTTCTCGGATCTTCATATATATATATATATATATATATATATATATATATGCAAGTGTAAACAAATCTTGGGTATTTTCAGCCGACAGTATTTGGAGAATATGTGCTTAATGAAGTCAGACCTATAATTTTTGAAAGTTAATTCATAATGGTTAATTAGGCGGGATTTAACTACTAAATGTAAGGCTAAACAATCAATCTTGAATGTACATTTCGACCTATTAGGTCTCATCAGCAGAGCTATAGATACGAAGATCGCCTCGTGAGTTACTCGAAACCGTATGTCGAAACGACACGCAAGCATCTTACCATCACACCAAACGGAAATCGCAATTTTTCATCGCTTTGTTTAGATTAGTAGTAGTCATATTCCTCTTTAGAGACTTATCGCACGACCTTACGCAAATGTAAACAAATCTAGCTATTTTCAGCCGACAGTATTTGGAGAATATGTGCTAAATTGAAGTCAGACCTAATTTTTGAAAGTTAATTCATTAATGGTTAATTAGGCGGGTTATAGCTCTGCTGATGAGACCTAATAGGTCGAAATGTACATTCAGAGATTGATTTTTCTCGATTTTGTTTAGCTTACATTTAAGTAGTTAAATCCGCCTAATTAACCATTAATGAATTAACTTTCAAAAAATTAGGTCTGACTTCATTTAAGCACACATATTCTCCCAATATAATATATATATATATATATATATATATATATATATAATATATATATATGTGTGTGTGTGTGTGTGTGTGTGTGTGTTGTGTGTGAGTGTGTGACTTTGAAAGAAGAAAAAGAAAAAACATTTTTTTAAATTAAAAAGAATATAAAAAATAAATTAGAATAAAATAAATTAAGATAGATAGGAACATATGAAGAATAGATAAACTACTAAATAAATGAACTGGGGTGGCCCATTTAGCTGAAATCTGGAATAGATTGATTCAACAGAAATTCATAACAAATTATAGACAAATAGTCAGATATCTTTTTTACCGTACAACTGAGCAGACAGGACAATAAAAAAAATCGGTTTTAAATGCTTAAAAGTAATAAAGAATTCATTCGCATCTGATGAGCTGGGAGAATTAGACACTTTTGTCTAAGCTCCCCGAAACTCTAAGTATTTGTTATTTTTACTTTGTGTTATATATATTATATTATATATATATATATAGATAGATAATTATGAACAGAATGGAAAATATATGAACAATGAAATAGATATATATATGACCAGAATGAGAGAGAAAGTCTGTTGTATGGTTGGTTGTTTTATTAATACTTCTCAGGTCATTTAATACCAAAACAACTCATTTTGATAAACAAATGATTCACACTGCTTACAACGTCACCCCCATAAGTATTGAACAAGCTCATCGCTATGTAACTTCGATAATCTAGCGGGAACCGGTGTTTTCCCTGTAAGTAAAAAGTCGTCGGGGCGGCCTAAAGTCAGTATCAGCCAGTTAGCGAGGGAGTCTATCCCCTTTTCAATAGCGCTAGACCAAGGAGATTGTTTTGGCATCTGAGTTGGAGCACCACACCTACCATCAAATCCTTACTTTACCGCACAGATCCACGTGCTACTCATACGCTGAGTTGGCGAGGATCGGTATCGAACTAGGAACCTTGTGGTTTCTAGCCGAGCGCTCTACCGACTGAGCTAACCCGTTCCCTGTAATCTGACCCCAATGTTTTAAATTTCGTTCTCCTCATGGAAACGATTGGTTTTTCTAATTCATTGGAATTTAAAATGTTTGTTTATTTATTTATGTATGATTTTGTGAGACACTAAATTTATTATTATGTTCTCAAAATAATGGTGTGATATCTAATGGACCACAGGGTTTACTTCTACGTTTTTTTTATTTCCTATTTGTTTGATATTTCTGGAAGCGATATCGAAAAAAACACCGATTGATATTTTGTATGTATGAACTTTTTTTTACGACGTCAACTTTTTTTTTTCGTGTGTCTTTTAAAAAACAAAAAAACATTTCTACAAAGGAAGTAACCTCGGGATAATAAAGGTAAACAGAAATTTAAAAAAAAATGTCTTCTCTGTTTATATAAAAGAAAAACGCAAGAAAATCTGATAAATCTATCTGAGATGAGTATTTATTTCAATTTATAGTTCAAAAGATTAGTCAGTCGACCCACGATGCAACTTGATTTGTTGGTTGGATGGTTCAATTTTACGGCGTGTCAACCCTTGTTTGGTTATTTTATGTCGAAATCCTTGTGATTTATCCTTTTTTAATGGGTACTCAATTTTTTTAAACTAATTTATTTTTAAAACTCAATCCTTTCTAAACTCAGTTTTCTATTTAACCCATAGACGGCACCCCAACAGTCACTCCCACTCCGGGTCAGAGTGGATCTGGGAGTAATAGTGATGAAGGGGTGCTCCACATTCCCCAGAGCTCAAGAATTGGAACCTCGCCGTCAGATAGAGTTTAATGTCATACCCAGAACATTAAAACCCTCAGTCACTTCCTTCTAGCGCATATTTAATAACATGTTTTGGGGATTGCCATAAGCGCAATAGGGTTGGGACAATCCTGTAGGTGCTATGGTTTGACGTGACCAGCCGATTGATCGCAAATGGTCTCTCCGACCACCCGTCTAGCCTAATTAAGGGACAAAGGGGTGTGTTGTACGTCATGGACTGTGCAGCTACCAGGACTCCATCCTTAAGCGACACTGGTCGCTTCCCAATGTCCAATAGGTGGCCCCATTGGGAGGAGGTGTCTTACCCCTCTACAGAGATGCAGTCGGTGTATTCTACAGCCTCAGATGGCCGAGCGGGTTTATATGAAAGAAAACTCATAAAAATCTGATAAAACTATCTGGAAGGAGTATATATTTCAGTTCATCATTCAAATTATTTGTCAGTAGACACACAGTACAACCACATTTGAAAAAGCTGAGTGATAACGAAAAACATTACAATCTGTATATAGAATACGGCCTCTAGGAGTAAAGTTGTAAAAAAATGTGACACACTGACATACACATTCAATTATTAAAGATACATTTGTATAGCAGCATTCACTTAGGCAAATTTTGCATGTGTTTTTTGTTTTTTTTTAATTTGCTCTCAGAGTCAGTCTGATAACAAAATGACATGGTGGGCTACGTCCTCTAAGAATAAAAAAATACAAAATTAAAATAAATAATAAAATGAAATAAAATTAGTTCCCGAGTCCGACAAGAAATATCTGAAGAAGGCCGGAGGGTATATCGGCCGAAACGTTGTACAAATAACAATGAAGATGGGGACAATAGTCCGAATAACGCTGATAATAAAAAATTACAATCTATATATTAATACTCGTGTTCTTCAATTGTACAATTCATTGTTTTGCTGAAGAGACGATACACATAAGAAATAAAAATCCGACGGATAAGCAACACAAATAAATCAGAATTTATTTAATCTTGGACGGTCTCATTATTAACCTGAGGGAGTTGCAAGATGATTACGATCGTACAATTAAGGAACATGAGTATTGATATATAGATACTATTGTAGTTGGTGCACTTGGAGTGTCCCCAGACAACAGCATTGTTGAAATCAGCTAAAATATTCAGAAGAGTCCTGGAGATCTGAGGTGACTTGTTGTCACCCAGGCTCAATTTAATGGCCATTAGCTAAAGCTGGTATGAAATGTATTTGGCGCACTTCGAACGGTCCCCCAAAGTTTAGAAAACAGACTAGAGACCAAAGAAAGACCAACGGTCATCCAAACAACAGCATTATCAAGATTGGCTAGAATACTCAGAAGAGTCCTGAAAGACTATGAGCTTATGCTGGGGTGAAAAACTCACAATGAGTGAAATAATAATAACAATAATAATGATAATGATTATTGAACATTCTGGAAGAAATAACACTATTCAAAATATCAAATTGATTATACTTACCACTGTTTTGAGATTTTTATATCGATTTCCAATTGAGAATTCTCTCCTGGAAAAACAACAAAAAAGAAAAACAGGTAAGAATTCAGCATTCATACGAGTTTGCATAATTGCCTCCCAAATTAAAGGCGCGTAAATTTGCATTAATCATTTTCTCAAATTAAACAAGGGAGATATTAAAATTCCATTCAACACTGATACTAATTTCGAAGAGAATATATATATATATATATATATATATATATATATATATATATATATAGGTTATTTGGTATTTTCTCTAATTGCCTCCACATAAAAATGAATTCAATCCGATTTTTTTACCATACTTGAAAACAAATAGAATTATATGAAGTTATCCTTTTTCTTATTCCCTTGAGTATTTGGATCGTTTCAGTTCGCCCTCATTGACAGTTTAATTGCAATTGAGTAATTTGACCCCGAACCCCTAACAAG
This sequence comes from Doryteuthis pealeii, assembly GCA_023376005.1. Lineage (NCBI taxonomy): Eukaryota > Metazoa > Mollusca > Cephalopoda > Myopsida > Loliginidae > Doryteuthis > Doryteuthis pealeii. The sequence continues at coordinate 27,893,228 of CM042159.1, read as the reverse complement.
ATTAAATTAAAATAAAGCATCATCCTTTTAAAATTCGTTGTCTCATGTAATTTTTAGTGATGCTGGGTGTTAACACATCCACGTCACCAGATAAGCCAAGACGTGCCTGATGGGGGGTGCCAGATTAGTCGCCGACAACCCGACCATAGAATGTTGTATACTTTTCTTTTTACTTCTATTTTTCTCTGCTCATCATTGTTATCTTACGTTCTTCTTCCAGTGTCTAGACCTAGTATTGGGGACTTCGTGTCTGGTCTTCTAGGTCAGTCTTGTTGCCAAGACATTCATCAACCACAAAACCATATTATTTATTTAAACCTTTATTTCTTAACTAAACATATTTCTCTAACTAATCACAGCGAGCGTGCGCAGTGAGTCTCAGCTAAAGCAGTAACATCTTATCTGCCTGACGACCAAGCTGAAACTGAAGACCCAACCAGGTCCCACGTGACTTCACGTATTTCGCGGGCTTTCTGTAATATTCCATGGAAAGTCCCGCCCGTGATATGAAAAGGGACCATCCCTTCAGAAATACAGGGGGTTGACAATAATCTATGCATAGACTATGTAACAAGAACAGGTAGTACTTGTTTACATGGTAGTAGTAAAAGTAAAGTAAAGTCGACGGGGCGGCCTAAAATCGTTATCAGCCAGTCAAGCGAGGGAGATTGTTTTTAGCATCTGAGGTGCTGAGTCACACCTACAATCAGCTCCTTACTTTACCGCACAGATCCCTGTGCTACTCATATGCTGAGTTGGCGAGGACCGGTATCGAACTAGGAACCTTGTGGTTTCTAGCCAGTAGTAGTAGCAGGTAATAAAGAAGAACAGTCTTGTTCTGACCTGATTCTAAGGGTGGATGATCTCCAACGGCCTTCCACACCGATAGTAGTAGGATTGAGGTACTACTCATAAATCCCTAAATGAGGTTGATGAGTCTCTTCAGTCTTGGAGGGTAATCCATCTATACAACCCCCGCTACGTAACGGCTATATCTCATTCCATAGAAAGGCTAGGCGAGTAAACCCTGAATTAAAATCCAGGGTTGGAGTCCATAAGGTGGGTTGATACTGAACATCTGTGCTATCCAGTAACAACTGCGACACTATCGTGCACAAACTGCATTGTTTTGTGTTTTTTTTGCGTTTTTTTGCGCCTTTCCTTTGAAACACAATGACAGTAGAAAGAGGGATACTTGCTGCTTTGGTGTCACCTCATCCTCCATATCAACCCGATTAGGTTACGTAATTTCCACGTTTTGGATACTACATCATTGTCTCTAGTAGACGGATGGATACCAATGACACATTATTAATTGTACATTCCCGACAGAATCCAGTGTTCCGGCCTGTCGGTGAGGCTCAGAATATGCTGACTATCACCGGAAGCGGGGTAAGTCTCCCCACCCCTAAAAAATCTGAGGTCTTCGGTATAAAACTAGAATGCATTTAGTGATGAGCTTCCAGTTCTGGGAAGTATGGGATACCCTATAATTACCATTCATCATTATCATGCCGCGCAATTAGCACGGATATCCATGACAATCTCTCGCCAACCCTCCCTATCACTCATTGTCCCAGGGTGGTCCTCTGCGCAGCATCCAGCATCTTCGCATAGTTGGTCAATGTAGGTCCTTGGTGGGCGGCCCACACTAGCATGTCCGTGTGTTGTCTTCCACAGGAACGTCGCTTATGAGCTCGTCCTTGCTTCTCCAGCAGTGTCCTGCATGTCTTATCCGTCTCACTCGAATTGTTTGTGAGATGGGAGGCAGGTGGCCATACAGCTATTTCCTCGTGGGGTGTTGTTTCCACGATTTGTTTAAGACTGCACTCAGCATTCGTGTGCAGCTCCCATCTAGCTTATTCTCAAGGCGCCTCGTTAGGGTCCAGGCGGTGCAGCCATACAGCAGTACTGATATGACCACAACATAGAAGAATTGTCGCTTTAACTTGTCAGTGAGATCGGATTTTGAAATTTTTGATATTTTATTAATATATTGAAATTCTATTTAACGACACCTCGCAAAAAAGCAGCTTTACGACCCTTGCATCCGATCACAAAAAAAAAATAAATAAATAAATAAAAATTAAGTAAGATAAACAAGAGATGATGTGTACTGAGGGTGACGTTCAACTGGATATATCACACAAGACACATCAGTGTTTTCCCACCAGCAAAAACGTATATTCATCAACGCTGTATGGACACTGCATGCCGCACAGAGAGGATACCATGATCGATTGGAACCGGTGGCGAAAGAGTCAGAGAATTAGCGGTTTTGAACAAGTCGTGGAAACAGCAAACCACTAGTAAGCAGCTCTACCGCCACCTGCCTTCTATCTCTCAAACCATCTGAGTGAGACGGATAAGACATGCTGGACACTGCTGGGAGAGCAAGGAATAATTCATAAGAGACGTTCTCCTGTGTAAGCCAACAAATGGACATGCTAATGTGGGCTGCCCACCAAGAACCTACATTGACCAACACTGCGAGGATAATGGATGCTGCGCAGAGGACCCCCCCTGGGATAATGAATGATAGAAGGTTGGCGAGAGATTGTCATGGAGATCCGTGCTAATTGCGCGACATGATGAGGATGAAAGTGAATACATCATTGTATCCATATTAATGTTTTAACAAAAGTAACGTCGTCGGGGCGACCTGAACCCCCTTTTCAATAGCGCTAAGAGATTGTTTTGGCGTCTGATGTGGAGCGTCACACATACCATCAGCTCCTTACTTTACCGCACAGATCCCCGTGCTACTCATACGCTGAGTTGGCGAGGACCGGTATCGAACTAGGAACCTTGTGATTTGTGAACAATTTTAGCCGAGTGGCCTATTGCCGGTATCAGCCAGAAAACGAAGGAGTCGAACTCGTTTTCGCTAGCACTAGACCACGGAGATTGTTTTGGCTGAGGTGAAGAGCCACGACTATCGTCAGCTTCCCACTTTAATACACAGATCAGATTACCCAATCTGTTCTACTCATACGCTGAGTTGGAGGGGAACGGTATTGAACTTAGAACCTTGCGATTCCTTGGCAGATATTCTACCGACTGAGATAAACCGTTCCCCTGATTTATGTTATAGTCTCCCCCCAATATTGTTAATCTTAGTTATGTTGGATTCTTCCTCATTAAAAAGAAATCCAGCTGATTTGATAAATTGTGCAAATAATTGAAAAAAAAATGTATAGTTATCATTATGCAGTTTTTCATTTTTTTCATTTGTAAAATTTTATTGATATTTTTTAAATTCATATTTTCTATAACAAAAAATAATTATGTTTCCTATTAAACAAACTACTGCATCCTACTTATAACAAAAAAGAGAGAGAGAAAAAATTGAAATTTTCTTGTAAAGACATTAATTCATAAACTGCCACTGGTATCTTTTAAATTAAAAATAATGTTTTTTTTCTCTTCCATCTAACAAGAAATTAAAAAAAAAAACGTCACACTGGGAGGCTTTGTTACCGCGAAAAACTTTGAAAAGCATCCCCATTAATCATTTTTTTACCTCCTTTTGTGGAGATCTCATGCAATACTTTATGCTGTTTACAACATACTGAGTGAATCAAGATAATTATCTGCATGAAGATATCACATGCTGAGAGATCAGACATGAATACGATTGGAGTTATATAGATATTGGTTAAACTATCTAACACAAAACAAGGCATACAGTAGTAAATCTTTGAAATAAATGTTTTTTTTTATTGCAGCCAATATGTGTGTGTGATATATATATATATATATATATATATATATTCACAAATACATGTATATATTTTCTACCAATTAGAAATATATATGTGTGTATATATATAATATATATATATATATATATATATTATATATATATATATATATTATCTACTAATCATAAATATATATATATATATATATATATATATATATATATATAAATAAATAATCACTACTGTTCTTGTAGAATGACACACTCTCTCTCTCTAATATATATATATATATATATATATATATATATATTATATATGTGTTGTTCTGGTTCCAACGGGAGAAAAATCTAATATTTTATAAAAATGAAAAAGATCCGCAAAATGTATTATATTCTCAGAAAAAATGTTTTATTCTTTTTATCTTATATATGCGACACGTGTTTCTGATCTGTTGTCTTCTTCAGGCATTGAGTTATTAATTTGGCAGTATATGTCCGATATTTGATAGGTTGTGTGTGTTTCTGCAATTTTTCTATTATTCAATAGACACACGTGTAATCGGCTGCAATTAATCGGTACCTCGATTAATTCAGTGGATTTAACCCTGAAGATCCTTATGGTGAAACTCGAGTTTTTATATTGTATCCATTTCTTTCATATATATATATATATATAT
>CM042159.1:27868848-27886348 GCA_023376005.1 Doryteuthis pealeii | reverse complement strand
AGATGTATTTTTGTTTGAGCACGGTACTGTATGTACACATAGAAATACTTAGACATGCGCATATCTGTATCTGAACTCACACGCGCAGAGTCACATATACACACACATTTTAATGATCACTGAACCCGGAATTTCTTTCTTTACCGGTGTGTCCGTGTGTTTTCACTCTATGGACAGTCCTTTCGTCTCAGGTTCGTTAGGGCAAATTCCACGTTTAGCCAATTTGTAAGTATTTTCTTTTACAGAAACAACCTTCTCCGTACACACTATTCTGTAGATTAACTTACAGGAATGTAACAGTCTAAAGCAAGTTCGAATCTCAGAGCATTTATGTTCACTTTTTGTCTAATAAATGTATAAACCTCTCATCTACCCAGATATGTGTTAAATAGTAACAATACTATTCTTCTACAAGGGTGGCTTTGACATTAATTACACAACGTTGGTTTATATGCAATTAAACACACAAACCAAACATATAGAAAGATATTCAAAAGTACAGCGAAATTAAAATGTTCAGTTTCAACCAAATTCTGACCATGTTTCAACAACACCATTTTTTCTGCTGGCAAACGTTACCCAATCCCACACATTCAAGAAATTAGTAGCCTATTGTTAATAAGATTAAATTCACAGATAAACAGGTCGCTACAACCTTATTTAAGTCCTATATTTCGATCTAATAATCTTCGTTTTAACGCGCTAATTCGAAAATCTCCATATTTATTTCTGTTCGCTGTAAAGCTATCTCTTTATTATTTCTCTTTCCTTATCTGATTTCCGTTGATGGCAAGATTCTATTTTTAGTATTTCCATTGATTCGGAACAAAAGTTCTCTCCGAATATAAATGAATCGATCGGAAGTCATGATTAATTTGCACTGTATTTTAAAACAAATATCGGTAATTAAAAATTCTAAACCAAAAACGAAACCAAAAGAAAAGAAAAAGAAAATAGAAGAAAAAAAATACACAAACAAAATTGTAGACTATTTTCGTATGTTGAAAAGACAGAATTTTTCTCACTCTGATTTTTTTTTTTTTATTTATTTTTTTGTTTTTGTAATTGTTCTTATGTTTTTAATGCAGTTGTTTGTGTTTTTTTATGTTTTTAGTGTAGTTATTTGTTGTTGTTTTTTGATTTTAAAAATATTTTTAGTGCAGATGTTTGTTTGTTTTTTTGTTTTGTTTTATTTTTTCATGTGTTTAGAGCAGTTGGGTTTTTTTTATAGTTTTTTTATGTTGTTAGTGCAGTTCTTTGTTTTTATCTTTTTATGTTTTTAGAACAGTTGTTTTTTTTTTGTTGTTATTTTTTAGTATTTTTTATGCAGTTGTTTTGTTTCATTTATAAACTCCTAACGAAAGAATCAATCGCTTTTGATTTGACGTTATGTGCTGGTGTAGTATAATATAACAAACAAAACCAACAAACAAAAACTAACGAAATAAACAAAAAATAAAAATAACAAAAAATAACAAGAAAAAAAAACCAAGAAAGGTAAAGAAAGAAGCAGCCATGGTCGAAAAACTAGTAACAAAAATAGTTGTAAAGTAACAAAATTAACTTTGACCCGTTGGAAGTTACGATTTGCACGGAATTTAAGAAGGAAAGAAAGAAGGAAACAAACAACTCCAAAGTTCTATTTGGTCTTCACTGTTGTTATTGTTACTGTTGTTGTTTTTGTTCCTTTTGCTGTTTTTGTTACTGTTGTTGTCTATTTACAGGTTTGCTCGAATTTACATTAAGTGTTGTTCATTAAAGTGTATACGATTTTTGATGTTTTATATTTTTCGTGGGGGGTGTGGGCAGAGAGAAACGATGAAGCAGAACTTCCTTTTTCTTGATATTTAAATTAACAGACAGATGGTGCGGTGAATGTGCTGGGTGGGTGGGTGTCTGTTGCTGGCAGAATCTCAAGGGAAATATTCAAATGAGGAAAAAGGAATAAATGATGGATGGGTGGAAACATCGAAAGAATTCAACACAAGACGGATAAAGAAAATAAATAAAAATAAATATGAATCGACCAAATAGAGGAAACAATGATAATGATAGATATATTGATAGAGAGACGGAGAGAAAGAGACAGAGAGAGAGAGAGGAGAGAGAGATAGAGAGAGAGATAGATAGAGAGAGAGAGATGGGGATAGAGAGTGAGTAAAAAGAAATAGATTAAGAAAGGAATACTGAGATATATTATATATAGATATATTGATAGAGAAAGAGAGAGAAATGGAGAAAGAGAGAGAAATGGAGAAAGAGAGAGAAATGGAGAAAGAGAGAGAAATGGAGAAAGAGAGAAAAGAAATAAATAAAGAGAGAAACGAGGATAAAGATATATATATATATATATATATATATATATATATATATATAGACAGAGAGAGAGAGAGAGAGAGAGAGAGAGAGAGAGAGAGAGGGTGAAAAAAAAATAGATAAAGAGAGCAACAATGATGATAAATATAGATATATTGATAGAGAGAGTGAGATAAAAGAAAGAAATAAAGAGAGTAACAATGATTGTATTTCTCCCTCTTCCCTAACCCCTCTCTCTCTATAGAGAGGGAGACGGTAAGAAAAATAGATAATAAAGAGTGGGTGAGGTGTTGAATTCGGTGGGAGAGTATAGAAGAAAGAAAAGTGAAATTTTATTGACAGGTCTGTAATCAATTGGCAGAATATATATATATATATATATATATATATATATATATATTCGTATGTTTAAATATGTTAGCTGATTTTATATATATATACATGTATATATATTGGTGTCTAGGTGTATTTAAATACGTTAGCTGATTTATATATAAATATATGTGCGTGTGTGTGTGCGTGGCACACACACATTATATATATATATATATATATATATATATATATTATATATATTATATATATATATATATATATAATACTATCTGTCCTGTCATGGTTAAAAGCAAGAGATTTTACTAAAGTAAAATTATGTTTGATTTAAGTGAATTGAAATGTCAACACTCAGAATTGAAATACGATAACAAACGCCAGTTTATTGAAAAGGCACAAAAATAATTAAAAGAGACAGAAAGATAAAAAAAAGAAAAAAACTAAATTAAGCTTGAGTGAATTGTAGTCATGGCAACCGATGAAGAGAATTTGTAATTCACAATCTGTGAAATCGACGTCCATAATGTGTGCTTGGACGCACGTATCCGTACGCACTATAACAGAAGCGAAAACACTGCACATACTCAGAAATACGCACACACACACATTATATATATATATCTAATGTAGTATATTAAGAAAGAATGAAAAAAAAACAGGTTTAAATGAGTTGAGTGGTGAGTTTATTGGCCGACGCTGCAGTGTTTCGATCTATCAATTAGATCATCTTCAGAGCATTTGTTGGTATATGGAAGGTAATAAGACATTTTTATCACAGAATAACGAGAAAAGCGAGTGGTAGTCCTTGTTATTCAGTCTGTTTAGGTTTTGAGGTTTTTGCAGCGTCGGCCAATAAACTTATCACTCAACTCAGTTAAACCTGTGTTTTTTTTCATTCTTTCTTAATATACTACATACCGTCGGATTCACTTCCCTTTCTTCACACACACACACACACACACACACACACACATATATATGATAATTATTATTATTATTTATATTTTTTGCTTGAAGGCAATTCGAATGCGTATATCGCATAAAATTCGATAATTATATAAAATAATCATGACAAGTGAATCTCAGCAAAGGATCGCCCGGTGTGTAGAACATCGTACAGACTGTTTCGAAAAATCGAAAGTCTGTACGATGTTCTACACACCGCACAATTCTTTGCCGAGATTCACATGTCATGATTATTTTATATAATTATCTAATTTTATGCGATATACGCATTGTAATTGCCTTCAAGCAAAAATATAAATAATGATATATACTTTATTCAACAATGCTTCTAAGAAACACACATCCCAAAATCTTATAATTAATTAATATATATAAGAAATGGATACAATAGAAACCTACTCGAGTTTCATCGTTAGAATAATCAGGGTTAAATCCACTGAATAAATCGAATTACCGATTAATTAACTCGATTAATTCAGTGGATTTAACCCTGATGATTCTAACGATAAAACTCGAGTAGGTTTCTATTGTATCCATTTTTTAATAAATTTGCTCTACTTTGTATTGAGCACTTTGTTTTATCGCGAACTTAACCCCTGGATTCTGTGCACCTCCAACGACCGTGCCCATATTGACCGGTAAGCCCCCTCCTTATATATATATATATATATATATATATATATATATATATATATATATATATATTATCCAATTGCCGCTTTAACTTTTATGTTGCGGTGGAATTAGTAAATTATCCAAAGTGCTCATTATATCATAAACAGAGCAATACTAATAGTAGTTCTAGAAATAGTGACAAAAGTGTTATGAGTCTACCAGGGTTTCGATCTAAATGATCTCATCAGGATCTTACCTCTTGCAAGATGATAACGGTCGTACTTTTAAGGAACACGTGTATTATTAAGTCCTCGGGTTTACCTAAATCCGGTATCAGCCAAACAGCGAGGGCGTCTATTCCCTTTTCACTAGCACTAGACTAGCCGTGGAGTGTACCCCTCCTGATCAATTGGCTGGTTATGTCAGACCGTAGCATCTATATGCTTATCCTGACCGTATTGCTCTTATTGCCGAAGAGTTTCCTGTGATGCTAGATTGTTTTTTAGCGTCTGAATCGGAGCACCACACTTACCATCAGCTCTACTTTTTATCGCACAGATCCTTGTGCTAATGTTGAATTGGATACGCGAAAGAGGAATGTTACACATTATTTAAGAAAAATAAAGTAATCGAGTAAAGAAATGATAAAATAAGATAATCTAGATATAACCCGCCAATTAAATAATACACTATTGAAGTCAGTCAGTCTACTATTGGTTTGAACAATGTGACTGGCCAAGTACAACTGAACCAGTGTCAAGACAACTGGTACTAATGGGAATTCAGAACAGTCCACTCATGCATTTGGGTGATTCCATTCCCTGATTGGCTGCTTGGTTTGTAGAATCCTCTGAGGCTCCATAACTCCTGCCATTTTGCAGTAGTCTTTACAGCATACCAGAATCGTATTTCAGTTACGACTGCTTGCTGTCTTGTCTTGCCAATTCGACGGTAATTGGACTTAGTATTATTCTACATACACATCTTATTATAATTTTAGAATTTGATAGAACAAAAAAAAGTTTACCTGTTAAATGGAGAGATAACGTGTTTGAAATTGTATTTAATCGATTATTTTTAATAATAGAAATAAACTGGAAAAATATGTCCAGTCAAATTTTTTCTAAACGAATATCTCTCTATATAATGGAAATCCAGAGACTATTTGTCTGTAATAGAAACTACGTCACAGGAATTTAATAACTTTATCAAAGAGTAGTTAATTTATTGTCAATATCATTATTACATAAAATAATGAAAAGCCGTATTATTTATATATACTCTGCATGTAATACGATGTAAAGGATGGTCCCAATGTTTTATAAAAACAAGTTTTAATAAATACACACACACATATATATTAGTTTGCTTCATGGTAATATATATTCAAAATTATCTAACATATAGAGTTTTACGAAAAACTTATATAAAAGTAAGAAACCACAAAATGATATTTTCCTATTAAATATTCCGACAGAAATATTAAGATTTTTCATAAATAATGATTACAGTCTATAATAAATCACAGGGTTACGCTCAGTCGATAAAGCCTCCCCCAAAGAACCACAAGTTTCCGGGTTCGATACCGGCCTTTTCCAACTCAACCCACGAGTAACAGAGTAACCAGAGATGTTGATAAGTGCGCATCCTGCGTCCCTGACGCACAAAAATCTAAAAGGACGCAGTAATATCATGTCCATGCATCCTAGTATTTTTGTTTTGTTTTTTTCCATGACCATTTCAAGCTAAATACATTTCAATAATTTCTCAGAAACGAATTACACAGCTTTAGGTTACAGGAGTTAGACGGCTTTAGTTGGAACTAATGTTTTCCGTGGACTCATTCAAAACTCATTCAGCATCACAGGAAACTCTTCGACAATCAGAGCAATACGGTCAGGACAAGCGCATAGGTGATACGGCCTGATATAATCAGCTAATGACCAGTGAGGTGCACCCCCCATGTCCTGTCTCAGCCCTAAGAGCCAAGTGGAGTGATGCCAGTATTCCATCCTTAAGCATCATGGGTCACCACCACCGGCTAATAGGTTGTACCCATCAGAAGAGGTGCAGTCGACGTATACTTCTACATCAACCGACAGGATTCACTATATTCTGCCAATAACACTATCATAGAAGTGCAAACAGCGATGAGTGTTTTTATTACAATATTGAACGGTTAGAGAATCAAATAAAATTCACAATACTGTTTAAGAGGCGAGGGTTTATCGTTATGGAGCAGAATGAGGGAAGGTTAAGCTTTAGGGTCGAGTAAAATATGGTAAAGTAATTGCTATGAACCATCGTCAAAACAAGTTCAGAGAAAAGTTCTAAAATAGAAAAGGAAGAAATAAGGAAACATATTGAGATGAAAAAGAAAGTATACAACAAAATATAAAAATAAAATTAATATAGAAGAAAAATCTAGAGAAAATAAGGAGAGATTAAACTGGGGACAAAGGAAAAACCTCTTTGCATACATAAATCTCTTTAAGAAAGAACACAGCCCAACCCCATAAACGGGATGATTGATTTTTCCTAGAGAGCTGCTTTAAATCAGCCGCTTATAATGGAAACCAGAGCTCACCATGAATAAAACGTAAGTATTGGCTACTTTGATTCTTACACAAAAACGTTCTGAATATAGTTTGGCGAAGTAGTTATCGTGAATGTTTCAAACCGTAATATGCGTAGATCAAAAGGATTTTGTAGAAATGTAGAGTGTGATTCACTTCTATCAAAGAAAGATGGTGTAATAGAGTCGCATATTTCACTCACTCTGTCAAATTCTGACCAGGCTTTCCTTGAACTTAGTTTTATCTTTTTTATCACTCGTTATCTAATATATTTCGACCGTTAAATACGCGCGAGGATACAAAAAAGTAAAAGACTTCCGAGGAGATATGAAAGCAAATGCAAGTCTGTGATAGCGTTTTATGGCCGGGGCTCTATCCAATTTGACAACAGACCGTGCAGTTATATGTGTAAAACATCTACATGTCATTTACTATCAGCTTTTCAACACTCATCTGTTACATAAAGTTATATACACTCCTGGTGTAGTTGGTGGTACGTGGTGTAATGGTTAGAGTCGTTGGAAATGGACTCGGCAATCTGAGTTCAAATCCTGGACGGAGCCCTAATACCCTTGGAAAAGGTATGCATCCAAATACTCTCGTTCAAGCTATGGGTAAATAATAGGAGAGAATGGGCTCTTTAACCTGGACTAGTTAACTAGTCTAGGAAAAAGAAAACTCCAAATTTAAAACTGTTAAACTCCGCTTCAGAAATTAACCTTGTATCACAACCTGCTCGTGCGGAGGGGTTGGTGTATATATATGTAATATATCAAACTTGTTGGTAAATCCTCGCGGTGAGAAAGAAACCAGAAATAGTTTGATTGTAAAATATACTACCAAACATCACCTGGGAAGAAAAAAAAGATAATCGTACCAACCAAAAATAATTTATTGGTAAATATATATATATATATATATATATATATATATATATATATATATATATTCATACAAAACTGCCAGGAAATTAAAGCTAATAAGTAAAAAGTGCTCAATACCTAAGTAGAGCAAATAATAAAGATAAACCTAATGAGTTAGATAAACCTACTAAAAGTTTCGCTGTGCTCTTCAAGGCTAAGATCCGACTCCGATCTTAGCCCTGAAGAGCACTTAGCGAAACTTTTAGTAAGTTTATCTGACTCTCTCTCTCATATATATATATATATATATCTTATTATAATGGAGATTGTGTGTTTTTCTGTCTGTAACCGAAACTATATTCCTACTCAAGTCACAATTCTCTTAGTTATTGACATCACATTCTCGATGATTTTATTTTTATCTAAACCTCAATTATTAATAAATTGTCTTACATTATAATACTGTTAACTATGTCTACATATTGACAACATGCAATTATTTATATATACAACAAAATAGCGGTTTACAGTGTGAACGGGAAGGCTAATTTGCATATTTATATTGAAAATCGAATTAATAAATATGTGTTAGTATTATTGATTTCTAATTGTTTGGTTTTATTTTAATGAATTAAGCACAAATCTCTTCAATGAATCTTAAATGAAATCCATTAACAAGATAAAATAACTGTCATTTTATTCTTTACTTCCTCTTATAACTAAATACTTAAACTCGAAAAAATAACAATGAAAGACGAGAGTGATGGAAGAGTAAGTTTCAGTTGTTCCATTTTTTATTATACTCCCTCTGTTTCAAATCTTTTATTATACTCCCTCTGTTTCAAATCTTTTTATCTGTATTCTTATTTAGTTTCATTAGCCTTTCTAATTTGATACAATATTTTATTACATTAAAACTTAAATACTTGCACCCGGAGGGTGCACATATTTGCTAGTATATATAAAAGAGAGAGAGAGAGAGAAAAGGGGGACAATGGCAAATTTAGGTTTTAGACACATGATGCGGAGGTCACACATTTTAGTTAGCAAGACTAAGAAATGAAATTTGATTTAATTGTTAAATTTCTCCCTTGTCTAAATCTTCCAACAATTCCACAATACTGCGTTTGGATGATTCATTTCAGGAGACTGGTAGTGATATGGATCGAAATGTCTACAATTGTATGTCTTTGTACTTTAAGTTATCAATAAAATATCCGGATGCTTTATTTTCTGACCCATGAAATATCTTAGAACTTTTATTTTGAGAAATTTAGGTACAGAAGATATTAAATTTGATTATAACGTATTAATTAAGTTTACTTTTTGTTTGTAATCTTGTGGTTACTAGCCGGATGCTCTACCGACTGAGCTAAACCGCATATATATATATATATATATATATATATATATATATAAAACACTTTGATCTTTACTGTTTTGACAATAGGATAATTTTATATTTTTCTAGATTTTATTTCTTGAAAAAAATTAAAAGAAAAACCAAATTAAAAAAAAAAAAAAAAAACGAAATCATTATCTAATTGGTGGAAAGTAGCACTGGAGAGTATCAGGTGGGCTCGACATTACACCGTCCAGTGGGGCTGGTAACTTTCCAGATCTTGGCATCTTCATCTGGAACAACCGAATGTTTCATGTAACCACATATTGCAAAACATTTGACTCATCCTAGTCGATTATTAAAAAAAAAAAAAAAAAAAAAAAAAAAAAAAAAAAACGGGTGAAAAATGATATTAACAGTACATTACAATATACGTTTTATCTTCTAACTTGTTCATATATATATATATAATATATATATATATATATCGGTGTCTGGTTAACAATTTGATCTTTAGTTTATTGACAACAGGATATTATTCTATTTGTCTATTTATTTAGTTCTTTTTGGCTGTTTTTGCTTTTCTCAAAAAATAATGAAAAGAAAAAAAATTGCTCAAAAAAACAATAAACAATCCAAAAAACAAAAACGAAATAATTCTTTTTCTTAATTGGTTGAAAGACGGGGTATATATCCATGCGTCGCTCGTGACTAAGTCTCTAAATATTTGCAAGACCCACTTCAGACAATGGAAAGATTTTGTCTAGAATCGGATAATTGATTTAAATTGTCCAACACGTGTATATAAGTACTTGTCAGCTTTTCACGTGACCACTTCGTAAAAAATAATAAAGTAGAAAAACAAACAAAATGAAACAAAAAGAAACAAAACATAGGTTATTTAATAAGGGTTTATTTGAAAGTTAAACGATGATTTTAACACATATGTTTATATATTTATGTTTATATATACACACACACACTACATACACATATACACATACACACATACCTAGACATACACATATATACATACACATATATACATACACAAACACATACACATACACAAACATATATATATATATATATATATATATATATACATATACACACATATATACACACATACACAAACATATATATATATACATATACACACATGCACACATATATACACACATACACAAACATATATATATATACATATACACAAACATATATACACATATACACATATATATACATACACATATACACAAACATATATATACATACACATATACATACACACACCCATACGCACACCCACATATTTACACACACACATATATATTATATATATATATATATATATATATATATATATGCTTAAAGGTTGTCGTCTGGATGCTAATAGTTTTTTGGTTTTATGTTTTATATTTAAATTATATACGAGTAAATTATTGGTTATTTCCTAGCCGAGTAACATAACTGACCCAGAAAAAACAGAACCCAAATTATTTATTTATTTTCCCATCAAACTAACCCTAAACCCCAACCCTTGTTGGACTTAAACTTCAAAAGAAAAAAAAAAGAAAATTAACAGTTTTATTACGAAATTTGTGGGTTCTGTTTCTCTGGGTCACCCTGTAATATTATGTTACTCAACTAGAGCGGGGTTAGGGTTAGTTTAATGGGAAAATAAATAATCTGGGTTCTGTTTTTTCTTGGTCACAGTGTAATATCATGTTACCCAACTAGGAAATAACCAAATTATTTATTGAAAAGAATATATTGAATAGCAGTCGGTTTAAATTAATAGACTGAGTTTAACGGCATGTCAATCAGTCTGGGGTTATTCTATGCCTACAGGTGTAAAGTAGAATGTTACATAATTGGTGGGTTGCCTATTTATCACGTACAGTAGCATATATTTTAAAATAACGGTTAATGGAAATATACAGGGACTTTGATTTACACGATGTAACCCTGTTTTGACCTCCACACCCAGTTCACCAGGGCGAACATGGGATGTCAGATAGAAAAAAAAATGTTTGACTTACGACTGGACAAGTTGGACCGCCATGTCGTCTTCTCGTCCCACTTGTCTAATTGCCGTGTGTTGTTGATCAGGGATTTTAAATAAAATGAGCTCAAAATAAAACAAACTCTTGAGCCGTTGATAAGAACAAACACACAACACATATCGAGATTTTCCCTAATCTCGTTAGGTCGAGATCTCAGTACACTACAGGGTTCTTAATTTTCAATAGTGTTTTCAACAAAAAAAACATAATTCGATAATAAATTAAAGTATTCATTAAATAAATATGTTTTCAGAATCTAAAAATATGCCATTTTAAAATTAATATCATGATATTCTTATTTTAAATGAATGATATATATTAATTTTGTTAGGTTTCAGTTGAAAAGGACTTAAAGTAAGTAAGTCCTGAGCTATAGAATCCTTTGGTAAGTGAATAAGTCCTGAGTTATGGAATCCTACGTAAAGGTCCAGTGATATAATCCTATGCTCTGTCGTCCACGAAGCTTCAAAGCAGTATGCGTAGGTATGACCAGAACAGCCAGTATAAATAACAATATCAGCAGCAGAGTACTGCCAGTGATTGGCCAAGAGCTTGGTCACGTGATTATCGCCGAGTCTATAAGAAGAAGCGGGCGTCTAGCACACACATTATATTAGGAAAACACTGGGCACCTCACGTGGTGTAATGGTTAGCAAGCTCGCTTCGCAAACCATTGTTAGTGAGTTCGATTCTCATTGGGAGCCCCATACTTCTGGCCTTGTGCCATATCTAAGCTAAGCTTAGTAAATAACTATATTAGGAAAACACTGGGCACCTCACGTGGTGTAATGGTTAGCAAGCTCGCTTCGCAAACCATTGTTAGTGAGTTCGATTCTCATTGGGAGCCCATACTTCTGGCCTTGTGCCATATCTAAGCTAAGCTTAGTAAATAACTATATTAGGAAAACACTGGGCACCTCACGTGGTGTAATGGTTAGCAAGCTCGCTTCGCAAACCATTGTTAGTGAGTTCGATTCTCATTGGGAGCCCATACTTCTGGCCTTGTGCCATATCTAAGCTAAGCTTAGTAAATAACTATATTAGGAAAACACTGGGCACCTCACGTGGTGTAATGGTTAGCAAGCTCGCTTCGCAAACCATTGTTAGTGAGTTCGATTCTCATTGGGAGCCCCATACTTCTGGCCTTGTGCCATATCTAAGCTAAGCTTAGTAAATAACTATATTAGGAAAACACTGGGCACCTCACGTGGTGTAATGGTTAGCAAGCTCGCTTCGCAAACCATTGTTAGTGAGTTCGATTCTCATTGGGAGCCCCATACTTCTGGCCTTGTGCCATATCTAAGCTAAGCTTAGTAAATAACTATATTAGGAAAACACTGGGCACCTCACGTGGTGTAATGGTTAGCAAGCTCGCTTCGCAAACCATTGTTAGTGAGTTCGATTCTCATTGGGAACCCCACACTTCTGGCCTTGTGCCACATCTAAGCTAAGCTTAGTAAATAACTATATTAGGAAAACACTGGGCACCTCACGTGGTGTAATGGTTAGCAAGGTAGATTTGCAGACCATTTTTAGTGAGTTCGATTCTCACTGGGTGCCCCATACTTCTGGCCTTGTGCCATATCTAAGTTAAGCTTAGTAAATAACTATATTAGGAAAACACCAACAAATTTATTATAGCAGAAATACTTAATTAAATCAGAAAGTTTTGAAATAAAATTAATGAAGCATTATAAAATCCATTCATTGATAAATCAACACAGCAAGTTTCATTAAAATCGGATAATTCCTGATTTTTGGTAATTTTTTTCAAGTGGGAAAGTTAAAGATCCAGCTTTAAGAAAAATCTACCAGATCCAGAACAACAGAAGATCCAGCTAAGATACCAACCTTACTTAATATGGAAGACAGCAAGAGAGAAGAAACATCAGCTAAGTATTGTTAAGATTATTGTGGACATTTTAAAACTGCAGGTGTACGCAATTTACAGTGGAGATCCGTTTTGAGTGGAATCCTTGGTTGATCATCGGTGTTAAGGAGAATCCTTGTTACATAATTATTAGATTCTTAATATTTATGTACAGTTGTGTAGAAACCAAAATGGTTGTTATAAGTTGCAGCCCATGGCCTTGAATGATTTGAATGACAAGGCTTGACCTGTCTTGATCCTTCCTTCCGGTGGATACCTTGAGAATCGGTGAAGAAGACCCTCTTCCGGTTTAGATTAGAAATAGATTTTAGGAAGTCGGCCAAAAACCACGACGGTGGTAATGTGTTATACATGCTCCGACTCAATCTGCGCAAGTAGTATGGTGGGGATTTCGGAATAAAATATGATCTAAGTAAATCGAAGTCTTGTGTTATCTAAAAACTACCAATGACACAGGGCTTCTGATAAAGAGAAATCCCCAATGGAAGACCAGACATGAATACCCCAAGACGAAGTCCAGACGCTAGAAGAGACGCTAGAAGAACTTAAGATATCAAAGACGCCAGAAGAAGAATAGAAGAAAGTAAGGAAAGAGGTATGCAACACTTGGTTGTTCATTAGTTCGTCCGCGTTAAGCACAAGCAACTGAACGATTTTTTGTGTACGCTATAGTAAAAGTAAAAAAGTCGTCGGGGCGGCCTAATGTCGGTATCAGCAATGCAGCGAGGGAGTCTATCCCCTTTTCACTAGCGCTAGACCAAGGAGATTATTTTAGCGTCTGAGATGGAGCGCCACACCTATCATCAGCTCCTTACTTTACCGCACAGATCCCTGTGCTACTCACGCTATAGTAATGTGGTGTAAATATACAGAATGAGCAATGCCTTTTTGTTGGCTTGTTAAAAAGTTATTGAATAAAAATTCAAATGTATAGCGTATGTATGCGAGAAAGTTATAAGGTGATTATAAGCGTGGTGTTGTGAGAGATTCCATCTGTGTATATGTACGCAATATTAATGTGGACACAAAGAATACGTGATAAAAATTCAAACCTTACTGTTGAATGCAGCGCCATGTATCTGAAGCAATTCATTTGAATTTAATTACTGTTGTGGCAAGCAGTGCTTTCAAATGTGGACGTGAAATATCTTCGTTTACCATCAGGCATGCATCTCTGTGGCTTCTGTGAACCTGTGATTATGGGGCCAAAGTTCATGGTTTTTTATATTGTGTTTCGTTGGAAATCAGCTCCAGAATCATATTTTATTTATTTCTAATTAATTCGGGGACACCACGTGATATTTTGGGGATATATACTTAAATTATTATGACTAACTAGAATCGGCTATCTGGCGTTGCTTGGGTAGAGCGGGTATAATAAAAGTTAGTCTCGCAGATCCATTGATTGTTTTGGTATTACATAACGTATTCATGTTTTTATCACGAACGCAACTAATGACTTGCCCTTTTCTTACTATTAAAATCCTAATTTTTAAATATCTTTCCAGATATAAATACAATCTTCATTTTTGCACAAAAAGCAAGTTCTGGGGATAGTGAATGTATATATATATATATATATATATATACACTTTTTCATTAATTGTTTTATTTTCGTAGTTTCTTCCGGACATACGTACATACATACACACAACTGCCCTATATATATGTATAAATAGATAAAACAATATTTCTGATTTGTATTCTTTGTTTTTCTTCTTTTTTGGTGTTTTTTGTTTGTTTATGTTTTAACATTTTTTAAAAGGTATTTTAATGAACACAATACAATGTACAGTGGTATACATTGTACATTGTATACTGTCTGTCATAACAAAGTAAGCAAATATCTTCACTAGAAAACCTTGAGAGATTACAGCACATCTGGAAACATGAGCCTCTACCAATAACATCAAATGGAAAGGTGACTGTGTTCTATGATAAAGTAATCCATACAGACAGATATATAAAAGACAAAGCTATTAAACCAGATATTGGAATAAGAATTTTAAAAACTGCTCTCATTATTGATGTAGCAGTCCCAAATGATTATGGCCTCAATAGAGCTGAGAGGGGGAAAAAAATTACAAAATATCAAGACCTCAAACGTGACCTAAAACAAATTGGTCATTGAAATAAATAAATATCATACCAGTTGTGATAGGGGCAACTGGGTTCGTGAAGCAAAACTTGAAAAATACCTTGAAACAATACCAGGTAGACCAAGCTGCTATGAAGTACAAATAGCAGGTATCAAAGGAACATGCTCCATCTTGAAACAATCCTTAGGATACAAGTACTATTTATAAAGAAATCAAGTGTTCAACCCGGACAGGGGCCCATTGGCTTCTAGAAAGTGTTAAAGGAAAATAACACAAAAAGGAGTATAGTTTTTTCTCTAGGCATATCGCCACGGGCAGAATGTAACACAAGGTCGTATATGGTGAGCATTGAAGGTGTGGCGCTCCACCCCAGAAGCCAAAACATATGAGGCGCGTGGTCTAATGGTTACAGTCGTAGGAAATGGTCTCATCAACGCGAGTTCCATTCCAGGATGAAGCTGTTGGAATTTCACATGGCGCTAATACCCTTTGGAAAGGTATGAATCCAATTCTCCCTCCAGCTATGGGTAAATAGCAGGGTAGACTGGACTCTTTAACCATGGCTAGGTAACCAGTCTAAGAGAAGCAAAACTCTGAATTCAAACCTGCTAAACTGTTTAAGAAATTGACCTTGTGTCGCATCCTGCTCGTGCGGAGGGGTTGGTAAATATATATATATATGGTGAGCATTTAGCGAGGATCGAACTCGATTTAAATAGTAATGATTCTGCTGGACTAAAAATTGGGTATATCTGGTATTTCTATTTGAGTGAATCCACTTATAGATGATTTCTGGTAGGGCCGATTTAGCTCAGTCAGTAGAGTGTCCGCTTAAGAATCACAATGTTCCTGGTTCGATACCGACCCTCGCCAACTAAGCGTATGAGTAGCACAGGTATCTGTGCGGTAAAGTGGGTCACGATTGAAGGTGTGGCGCTACACCTCAGAAGCGAAAACAATCTCCTTGTACTAGTGAAAAGGTGATAGACTTCCTCGCTTTCAGGTTGGTACCGACTTTAGCCACCCGACGATTTTACTTATGGAACTGGTCTGTAGTAAATATAAATGCCAAAACTTCTATGTGCGCGTCACGTGAATGCCATGATCAATCACAGAAAAGGTCTTCCCTCACTTAACTCCACACATAGAAATAAACGTATTTTACTGACCCTACTGATACGATGATGCGCCCCGTAAGTTATAGATTTTCTTGCTGGAAAAAACAAAATATAGTTTGGATACGATGTTATTCTATGCAAGAACTTAATGAGGCAGACCGTATTTTTAACGTGCACTTATTTTTTTAACGCGTGAACTCACTTCAGAAACTACGGTGGGGCTGAATCGATAAATTCTTCAGATCTTAATGAACATTATGGATTACTGTAGTTCATTACGTGAAGAAAAAAAAAATGAAATGCTTTAATTTAAAATCCTTTGTGAAAAAAATACTAAATTAGTTTAAAAAATCAATTAACCAGGCGATGGTGGTGACCTAAGAGTTAAAAGCATGGGGAAGTGATTGATTGATTTGAAATTTTGATTTGGAATTTTGCCAATTCAGAGTAGCAGAGTTGGGGTACTCTGATCTGTGTGGTAAAATGAGGAGCTTATGTTAAGTGTGGTGCTCCAACTCAACAAAAATGTCCATGGTCTAAATGTACATGTCAAAAAATTTATAATATAAAATCTGACAGGACTTTCTTTCCAGTGTGTGTTTATGAAGGTCCAATATGTACCATCACCTTAATGGGGCAGCCTTTCTTGAGAGCCCCAGATGGGTGGATCCATATATTTTTTATGAATACTACTCCAAGAAAATTGACAGGTAGAATGGTGGGTGCCTTGTATCATAGATTTCGGGTGTGGCATGAGACCCTAATACTGGGCCTGTATGGGTGTGCGCATGTGTGTGAATAATTATTATAAAAATTGTTTGTTTTTCTTTAAGTATTGAAAAAGTACTCTCAGTGATCATATCAAAATTATATATACTAGCAAATATATGCACCCTCCGGGTGCAAGTATTTAAGTTTTGATATAATAAAATATCATATTAAATTAGAAAGGCTAATGAAACTGAATAAGAATGCAGATAAAATGATCTGCAACAGAGGGGGTATAATCGAAAAATAGAACAACTTTGAAACTAACTATTCCATCATTTTCCATTACTCCCCTGTTTCATTGGTAAATTTTCCTAATTTAACTATTTAGTTAAAATAGGAAGTAAAGGATAATATTACAGTTATTTCTTCTTGTAAATAAATTTCTTTTAAGATTTATCCACGAGATTTTTGTTTATATTTCTTAAGATAAAACCAAACAATTAGAAAATCAATAATACCAAGCACATATTTATTAAAATAAAATTTTAAATATCAATATGCAAATTAGCCTTCTCGTTTACACTGTAAACCGCTATTTTGT
>CM042159.1:27803848-27858848 GCA_023376005.1 Doryteuthis pealeii | reverse complement strand
TGTTAATATTAACTAAGGGGGTTTAGGTTTCGGTTTTAGGTTAGGGTTGAGGGTTAGTTTAATGGGAAAATAAATAAATAATTTGGGTTCTGATATTTCTGGGTCACCCTGTATACAGGGTGACCCAGAAAAATCAGAACCCACAAATGCTGTAATAAAACTTAATTTTAACTACGTGGGTTAGGGTTAGGGTTTGGGTTTGGGTTTAGGGTTAGTTTAATGGGGAAATAAATAATTTGGATTCTGTTGATATGCCGTAAAAAAACCAAGCAACCAACCAACGTATCAGTTTTACTTTATATCTTTACATTTTTTCACAACTTACAAGCGGTGTACACTTTAACGGGGCTTTCAATACACTGACCTAATCCCCTGTACACATAAAAATGTTTCCTCAGAATAGGGCGTACTGTATATGACACTATTTAATAAGTACATTTGGAGAGCTTATTGTCGGTTTCATCCGAACAGCCAAGGAGTCTATTCCCTTTTCGTTAGCACTATACCATGAATATTATTTGTGCTGAAATGGATCGACTCACGTACCGTCAGCTCCCTACTCTACCACCCAGATCAGATTACCTAAGCTGCACTACTCATACGAAGATTTGGCAGGGAGCGGTATCGAATTCGAAACCTCGTGGTTCCTAGGCGGATGCTCTACCGACTTAGACGAACAGCAATAATGTCGTAAGACTTCGAGTCTTATCGAAAGTTACTTTATTTTTCAATTTTCTGTATGCTGTCTTAACTGTCCGAAAGTGTATCGACCCAAAAGATTTGTGATAAAAAGCAAAAATGCCGATATGAAGTAAAATAAGTTATCATGTAATAACTGTATATAAGACAAGAGAAAAGAGCAAAAGGTGACTTCATATGTCCAGGAAAAAAATAGATCGATCGCATATCACTTTTCCACAAGGTCTGAAAACAAGGACAGAGAGAAAAAATGGCCTCCAGCTACGGATTGGCGCTCTTTTTGTGAATAGCCCGAAGGCAGAAACCAAAGGAAAGATAATAAGATGAAACGCTACAACTATCCCCTGCAACTTTCAAATTCCAACGGAATGAAAAAAATTGATGAAGTCGCAAATGACGAAACAAGGATTGAATTCGATGAGAACCTAAACTGGCACCCCGAGTTCAATCTCAGGGAAGTTTTAAAACCGGATACTGTATGCCTCAAATTCACTGAAAAGTACATTTCTGTCGTACCGACGGTGCTTTAAATACAGTGTCATCAACTTAGCTAAATAATAAACCATTCCATTTTTATTTTAATGAAAGAAAGACAAGAAAAAGGACATGATACACTGAAGAAATATAATAAAAAAGAAAGAGAAAGGAGGTGAGCGTGTGGAAGCGATAAGACTAATCTGTTTCAATCGAACATATTGAAAAGAAGCAAAGAATGCAAAAAAGTGTGAGCAGAGAGAGAGAGAGAGAGGAGAGAGAGAGAGAGAGAGAGAGAGAGAGGGGGGGGAGAGAGCAAGAGAGAGGGAGAGAGCAAGAGAGAGAGAGAGAGCGAGAGAGAGAGAGAGAGAGCGAGAGCTAGAGAGAGAGAGCGAGAGCTAGAGAGAGAGCGAGAGCTAGAGAGTTAAATCAAGATTATTAATACTTTTTATAGACTTAACTCTTTTTACAATAGGCATAAAGTAAATATATCAAATGTTGTAAAAATTAAATCATCACACTGGGGTATATCCACAGGTCCCGATAATTGTATTTAATTCCCGTACACGGAAAAATGTTTCCTCAGCTTAAGGCGTAGTGTGTATGATACTAGTTAAAAAGTAAAGTTGGTAAAGTGGCCTATTGGCAGCGTGGGAGT
Source organism: Doryteuthis pealeii (assembly GCA_023376005.1). Lineage (NCBI taxonomy): Eukaryota > Metazoa > Mollusca > Cephalopoda > Myopsida > Loliginidae > Doryteuthis > Doryteuthis pealeii. The sequence continues at coordinate 27,857,017 of CM042159.1, read as the reverse complement.
CTGTCCCCTTTCCACTAGCAATATACCAGGGATATAGTTCTTGCTGAGATGGAGCCCTACACATAGCGTCAGCTCCCTGCTTTACCTCACAGATCAGACTACCTAAGCTGTGCTACTCATACGCAGATTTGGCGGGGACCGGTATCGAACCCGAAAACTTGTGGTTCCAGGGCGATGTTCTACCGACTGAGAAATTATGTAATTCGGGAGATGAATATAGATGTACAAGTGGGGAGTAAAGAAAAATATATTTTGTGCAAAAAAAAAAAAAAAGTTCAAGGAGCTATATCCAACGACGTACTGGGGTTTAAACTTGCAGTAAAAACATACTGAGTAAAAAGGCGTCTTTCCCCTTTTGGAGAGGTGCAATCGGTGTATTCTACAGTTCCAGCCTACAGGACAGTCAAGTATTTCTCAAGTTTTCTTTTGAGATTCTGAGATGAAGTATATTAATACACTAGTGCGTAACTACATAACTATCTAACTATCGTGACCCACGGGCATGTCACGTTGGTAACATCGGTTACAGGCAGATATCCAAAGTTAAGCAGCGATGAGCTTGTTCAGCATTTAGATGAGTGACCCTATTGTTCCAGCAAGTATAGTAAGCTACCGAAGACCTGTGTACCCCACAAAGCAAAGCTTAGCAAATAACAATTACCTGTACAGAGATGCTGATAGGTACGTGTCCTGCGTCACTGACGCACAAAAATCTAAAAGGACGCAGTAAAATCATATCAATACGCTCCAGGGTTTTTTCTTTTTTATTCTCCCTCATTTCGAGCTAACTGTAAATGCATTTCAATATTTTCTTAGAAACAAATTGCACAAATAGGTTTCAAGGTAGGAGTTAGACTATTTTAGTTGTTTCGTCAGATTATAAATAAAAGCCCTACAATCTATTAAGAAACTTTAGTTGGAACCTATTAATTTTCCCGGGGACTCATTCAAAGCAATTATGTACAACACAGGACGCACTAAATCAAAATAGAGTAAAATACAAAATAGGTCTCAATGGTGTCGCGGACTGTATGTAGAATTTATTATATATCACTAAATATCGTAAAAAAACAGCAAATGAGTGGGGATAATGAATAGAACAAAGTGCTTCATACAAGATTGTAGAGTCGGTTTAAGGATTTAGATCTGCATTAGAAGCCATTTACCCGGGGTTGCCGGAGAATGAATTTATCTCTTCGCAACACTTAGATATGCATGCTCTATCAAAGTTATTGAGGGCTCTTCTCATGAATATAATGAAGTATGTTACTATATATATATATATATATATATATATATATAATATATATATATATATATATATATACACACACACATATGAGATGTGTCAAAAGTATTGAGATTGAAGCTGTATTTACCTTGATAGAAATGAACAAAGAATGGAACGTTAATTTTTTCAAAATACTAGGTGTGTCAAAAAGTACAAAAAATGTCGATACTTTTTGACACCTTGTATATTAACACAGTCTGTGGGTAACACTATCTCAATTGAGGAGGAGGTAGTAAGCCAATATATACGGTATTATTAAGAGAGTGCTCAATGTCTGTTATATAATAATAGTAATAATAAAAATAATGGTAATCTTATTATAATGGAGATTGTGTGTTTTTCTGTCTGTAACCGAAACTATATTACTACTCATGTCACAATTCCCTTAATTATTTACGTCAAATTCTCCATGATTTCATTCTTTTAAACCTTCAGTTATTAATAAAAATTGTTTTACATTATTAATACTGTTGACCATATCAACATACTAATAACATGCAATTGTATTTATATATACAACAAAATAGCGGTTTACAGTTTGAACGAGGAGGCTAATTTGCATATTGATAATTTAAAATTTTATTTTAATAAATATGTACTTGGTATTATTGATTTCTAATTGTTTGGTTTTATCTTAAGAAATATAAACAAAAATCTCGTGGATAAATCTTAAAGAAATTTATTTACAAGAAGAAATAACTGTAATATTATCCTTTACTTCCTTTTAACTAAATAGTTAAATTAGGAAAGTTTACCAATGAAAGAGGGGAGTAATTTGGAAAATGATGGAATAGTTAGTTTCAAAGTTGTTCTATTTTTCGATTATACCCCCTCTGTTGCAGATTTTTTTATCTGCATTCTTAGTCAGTTTCATTAGCCTTTCTAATTTAATATGATATTTTATTATATCAAAACTTAAATACTTGCACCCGGAGGGTGCATATATTTGCTAGTAATTATAATGATAATTTAATTACATGGATGCAATTTCAAATCACAATGTACAATCTTTTTTCTAAAAATTATTTCCTCACTGCCTAATGATCGGTCTGTTAAACGAGCATGAAATCAAATTGTATAAGATAATATAATATAATATATATATTATATATATAATATATATATAAACACACACACACACACACATAATCTATTAGTAAACACTTGCAGTAAGAAAAAAAAACCGGCAAGTAATTTGTTAGTAAAAATATACTATAAAACTTTCCTTAATGAAAATGAAAAAGAGAAAAGACCAGGAGAGTCACACCAACAAAAAGTAATCGATTAACACTATCACACTTAACTAAAAGAAGAATATATATATATATATATAAGCCACTAAGATAGTCAAAACCTAAAATGTAAAATGTGCTCGATACTAAAGTAGAACAAATAATGATATTAATCAAAATAAGTCAGATATACCTACTAATCGTTTCTTTTACTAGTTCATCAGGGCAAGCATCTGAGTCAAGTTCTTGGCCTGATGAGCTAGTAAACGAAACTATTAGTAGATATATCTGATTCATTACGATTAAGATTATATATATATATATATATACACACACACATATATATATATATATATATATATATATATATATATTACTAGAGCTCTCTAGGAGTGACTTTAATTAACTTTCACCGCTGGTGTAATAAAGCAAGGCTCGTCTGTTTTTTTTACACATTTGAGCTCTCTGGTTATCGTAAAATATATATATACAAATGCATGTACTTAACTGGTAAAACACCTCTCCTTACTAGCAGCTACCTATGGCCGAGAAGTTAATGAACTGGGCTGATGAAAGGTTAGGTTCCCTCCAGGCTAAAAGTAATTGCTTAGACAACCCACACTGAAGAGACGTGAAACATCTAAACACGGTGTCTATGGATGACTACACACTCACTCTCTCTCACACACACACAAACACATATATATATATATATATATATATATATATATATATTATAAAAAAGGTCCGCAAAATGTATTTTGTTCTCAGAAAAAAATGTTTATTCTTTTTGTTTTACATGTGCTCTCTCTCTTTTTATGGGGGTGGAATGGAATTTCATTTTTAACATTAGTCTTTTAAACAGGTGTTTTTGTTTTGGGGTGGTTTACCAATAAAGTCATTAGCTGAATTTTTATAGCTTTTTTTTATAACTTTACTATTTGGATTGTCTTGATAAAGTTCATCAGATTAGATTAGCTAACAATAGAAACCTATACGTATCGAAACATATCCACGAATGTAGCCAGGGACAATTTAGAGTGATACCAATATATCAAACTGATGACTATACTCTACTCCTAATTAAAGAAAAACATTTCATAGATAAATACAAACCCGAATTAAATCGAATTTAACCACACACACACAATAAAACTACTCCATAAGCAAATATGATCTACTAAATAGAATCCACAACCTATGTGTATGTGTAAAACACATATGTAGGAACACAAATAAGCACCCAAAACACACAAACTGAACCTAACCAAGCAAATACATATACACAACAATAAAACAACTTCACTACACAAACATGTAAACCACAAAACAAAATATACAAATTATATAATATTAAATATAGAACAGACCAAGATACATACATACATATATTAGATACATGGGAACTGACTGGGGTAGATAGATAGATAGATAAAAATGAAAAGAATAAGATAGATATGTACAGAATAAGATAGATAGATAGACATATAGATAGACAATATGAAAAAACAGAGATAGATAGATATAAACACATTGAAATAGAATAGATAGATTCATAGATCACCATATATAGATAGATATGAACAAACACAGAGGGATATAATAGTTAAATAGATTGATAAAATATGAACAGACTGAGATAGATAGATAGATAGATAGATAGACATAAACACACTGAAATAGATAGACAGATGGTTGCTATATCATTAAAAAAAAAAATGTATATATATGTGTGTGTATGTGTATATATATATATATTATATATATATATATATATATATATATATATATGTATGTGTGCATGTATATGTATGTATATATATAGAGAGAGATAGATAGATATCAACTTACTAAAACAGATAGATAGATATCAATTGAATGAAATAGATATATAGATATGAACAGACTGAAATAGATAGATAGATAGATTAAACAGACTGAAATAGATAGATAGATGGATATAAACAGACTGAAATAGATAGATAGATGGATATAAACAGACTGAAATAGATAGATAGATGGATATAAACAGACTGAAATAGATAATAGATGGATAAACAGACTGAATAGATAGATAGATGGATATAAACAGACCGAAATAGATAGATAATGGATACAAACAGACTGAAATAGATAGATATAACAGACTGAGAGATGGATAGATAGATAGTTATAAACAAAGTAAGATAGATAGATAATAGATAGTTATGAATAGACTTAAATTTAATTCTTAATTCAAAATTCAACTCTTAAGTATGTATATATATGTACACATACACACACCAAGTACAACCATATACATACGCACGCACGCACACACACACACACACACAAAAAGTAAACATAGACACATATACGTAGGCACACACATACACACACCCAAAAAGTATAAATATAAGTAGAAAAACATAGAATGTCTTCAGAACAAAGAACAAAAAACAAATTACAAACACACACACACCTGATATATCAAATGAACATCTGATGAACTTTATCAAGACAATCCAAATAGTAAAGTTATAAAAAAAAGCTATAAAAATTCAGCTAATGACTTTATTGGTAAACCACCCAAAAACAAATTCCATTCCACCCCCATAAAAAGAGAAAGAGAGCACATGTAAAACAAAAAGAATAAAAAAAATTTTCTGAGAACAAAATACATTTTGCGGACCTTCCTTTTTTTTATAAAATATTGAATTTTCTCCCGTTGGAACCAGAACAACACTTATATATATATATATATTATATATATATATATATATAAGAGAGTTTTATAATTTGAAGCATTGTATATATATTGGTTTGGAGGTTGATATTGAAGGCTATCACATTGCATTCATGTAAACATGCAACACGAGAATACAGTATAAAAAAATACCATCATAAAAAAAAAAAAAAAAATCATTTAACTAGAAATGCCATAACGAGACGACTTCAGTTCCAGTGATCCTCCGAAAAAGAGATTTTATCTCGAAAATTCAAGAATAAATACTGGTTGTCGCACAACACCATTGTTACCTTTTTTTTCTTCAAAAATCAACCTCCAAACCTATATATATATATGGTGTTGTCTAAGAGTCTCTATATGCTTCTAGTAAGTATATATATTTGTGATTATTTTGGCATATGTATCCGTTTGTGGGATGTACATATATCAGGTTTGGGCATTTGTATGAAGCATTAAAGACAAATATCAGAAACTCGGTTGATTTTGAGTAGAGTTTCGTTTATTTAGTAGTAGTAAATTTTCAAGATTTTTATAGCCCCCTTCTTCAGACTGTGCAAGGACAGCAGTTTTTACTGGCTGCTGTTTGTTTCTTTTAGTGGGGGTATCTGCTTTTTTGTGGTAGTGTAGTTCTCATCTTTGTGTGTGAGTGTACATGGTGCTGATTGGTCAGTTGGTAATTTAGAAGTTTGTACTATGTGTCCAAGGGATACAGAGTACAAACTCCTAATTTACCAAATACACTACCACAAGAAGCAGCTACCCCCAATAGAAGCAGCAGCCAGCAACACGATTGTCTTTACACAGTCTGAAGAAGGGAGCTATAAATATCCAGAAAATATACTACTTCTGAATAAACGAAAATCTACTAAAAAAAAAACCCCAAAAAAAAACAAAAAAAAAACAACCGAGTTTCTGATATTTTCTTTAATGCTTCATACAAATACCCAAACCTGATATATGTACCTCCCACAAACGGATACACATACCAAAATAATCTCATATATATATATATATATATATATATATATATATATATACACATATAAATGGGGGGGGGTCCGCTGAGGGTCGCTAATTCAAGCGTAAACGCAGCGCTCTCCTATATAAGGTATAGAGCACTCTATGACGGCCTTTACATACAAAGCGATGTGTGTATGAAAATAATTAAAATCTCCTTCGCATTCCATATGTGCAGACAGCCTAATGGTTAAGAAGTCGGACTGAAACCCAACCGATCGGATTTCTATTCCGGTTGTAGGTAGCTTACAAATGTCTAGCCACACTGAAGAGACTTGATAAATCGAAACACGTGTTTGTGGATGACTCTCTCTCTCTCTCTCTATATATATATATATATATATATATGTGTGTGTGTGTGATATTTTATACACTATTTGTAATGATTGGTTTTGTTTGTTTTACGGCATATCAACCTCAGTGGGTCATTTAATGCCGATAAAGTTTTGAAATAAATCAATTCTTAATGGATAATACAATTTTTTTATAAATACATCTTTCTTTTTAACCCATAGACAGGACCCTAACAGGTACTACCACTCCGGGTCAGAGTGGACCAGGGAGCAATGGTGATGAAAGGGTGCTCCACATTCCCCAAACCTCCAAAACTGGAACCTCACCATCAGATAGAGTTTAACGCTATTCCCAGGACATGTAGACCCGCAGACACCGCCTTCTAGCACCCACATGATAAAAAGGGGTTGGGGCTTGCCATGAGGGCAATAGAGTTGGAAAAATCATGCTAGGGATTGACGTGACCAGCCGATTGATCGGAGGGGGCCTCTCCGGCCGCCCGTCTATCCCATATTTGTAATGAGCCGTTACTTTAAACTAGTGCGACATCAGAGAGTGGCCATTTTGATTCTGAAATGCTGATAAGCAATCATCAAAGCCAAAAATTATTCTCCATCACGAAATATCAGAATTGAAGAACAATAGAAAAGTTGTTATGTTCATTACAGCAAAACAAAGAATCGATAATATCTTGTTAGATTTAAAGTAAATGTTTATGGCTAATTCATAAGAGGCAGAAACACGAACCTCATTGAAATACTTGTGTAAAGTTAATTTGTATTTGCTTTTCATTTATTGCCCAATTATTACTTGTGTTCGACTCATTGTAAAACTCTTCTGTAGATATTTATTTAACGTGTTAGATAAATGAGTTATGAGATGTTGGCATATCTATATATAATGATGATTCGGCATCTATCAATCTGTAACGGAAACTACTTCACAATACCGCCAAAAATTTGAAAGTTTATCAAGGAATATTCAAAATTGTAAAACCCTCCTGTAGATATTTATTTAACGTGTTAGATAAATGAGTTATGAGGAGATGTTGGCATATCTATATATAATGGTGATTCGGCATCTATCATTCTGTAACGGAAACTTCGTCCCAATCCCGCCAAAAATTTGAAAGTTTATCAATGAATATTCAATTCATAGTCAACATCATTAATACATAGAATATCGAACAAAACTTTATTATACAAGGTATGTCAAAAGAGTATCGAGATTGAAGCTGTATTTACCAAAATAGAAAAATGAAACAAATTGTTCTAGTTTCTAATATTATTATTATTATTATTATTATTTTAGTTTTTCACACCTGCCTCAGCTGGTGGTTCACTGGAGGCTGAGTGACAGCAAGTCTCCTCAGGTCTCCAAGACTGAGTATTCTAGCTGACCCCCAATAGTGCTGTAGTTTATTGCACTCCTTGTGAATTTTTCACACCAGCGTTAGCTGATGATCTGTTACTGGAGTCTGAGTAACAACAAGTCACCTCAGGTCTTCAGGACTCTCCTGAGTATTCTAGCTCATTTCAACAATGCTGTTGTCTGGATGGTCTCATTTCTTCAATTACTATCATTAAATTAAATTATTACTAGTACTTTACTTTTTGCGACTTCTTCACACCAACTTTAACTGGTAGTTTTGTCACTGAAGTCAGAGTGATAGCAGGTCTCCTTAGATCACCACCAGTCTTCTACAAATCTTTTCTCCTCACAAATCTTCTGTACTACCATATCCAATGCCAAATCCTCCAAACTCTCATAAGTGATAGTCCGGAGTCTGCACAATTGTCTAATACTTGTATTGTTAATAAATAATTTTTCTTGCATTGCAAATGATAGGTGAAACGCTTTCATCAAATTCGCGCTCAGAATTAAAGCGTCTGTATCAAAATCACATCCGGGTTCCTTTTACTGACTCATCTACGAAGGTATCTTTAATCTGTATATCATTCTCTTATTTAGTGTTAATACCTTCAAGGACAGATGAGCTTGGGGGGGGGGTCAACGGCAGACCACACTGAGAGTAGTAAGATTGGGGTTCTTACCACTCACACAAATATCCAAATTGGTTAGATGGGACTCCTTAGCCTTGATTGGCAACCCATCTAGGATAAGGAAAATGTAAAACCACCACTGCCTTTCGCTTTTACCTTATCACAAGGAAAAGCCAAGGGAGTAAACCCCGAAAACAAATCCAGAGCTGAAGTCCCTATGCTGGTGTGATGCTGAATTTCAGCACTACACAGTAACTCCTACGACAATGCCGTTGCCATACTGTATTGGAGAGGGGAGTTGTTGCTTGGGTGACAAGCTCCCCTTCCAAAACAACCTGTCCAGGCTACTACATAGAGTTAATCCCACAAAAGAGATCTTGTTCATCCAAATTTAATAAATCTATTTCGTATTTGTTTCTTATTTACACCATTGCTGCTCAAATAATACATCGTCTATTAAAATGGATGGATTTCTTTGCAATTAAGCCTCTTACTCAATATGAGCATCACAGGAGACACGCTTACATGATAAGGAACGTGATGCAATGGTTAGTGTCGTAGGAAATGGACTTGTCGACCCGAGTTGAAATGCTGGAAGAAGCTGGTTACATTTCATATAGCGCTAATACCCTTGTGAAAGGTATGCATCCAACTCTCCATGCATCTATAGGTAAAAATAATGGCAGACTGAGTTCTTTAACATTGGCTAGGTAAATAGTCTAGGAGAATATATATATATATATATATATATATATATTTATATATATACACACAAGATATATTAAAACAGTATCGATATTTTGTTCAATTGAGGTAACCATTAATGTTCATATCAATCTTGCTAAATACAGCTTCAATCTCGATAGTTTTATTTATATATATATATATATATATATATATATATATATATATATATATATATATATATATATATATATATATATATATATATATATATATATATATATATATATATATATATATATATATATATATATATATATATATATATATATATATATATATATATATATATATATATATATATATATATATATATATATATATATATATATATATATATATATATATATATATATATATATATATATATATATATATATATATATATATATATATATATATATATATAATATATATATATATATATATATATATATATATATATATATATATATATATATATATATATATATATATATATATATATATATATATATATATATATATATATATATATATATATATATATATATATATATATATATATATATATAGTATATATATATATATATATATATATATATATATATATATATATATATATATATATATATATATATATATATATATATATATATATATATATATATATATATATATATATATATATATATATATATATATATATATATATATATATATATATATATATATATATATATATATATATATATATATATATATATATATATATATATATATATATATATATATATATATATATATATATATATATATATATATATATATATATATATTATATATATATATATATATATATATATATATATATATATATATATATATATATATATATATATATATATATATATATATATATATATATATATATATATATATATATATATATATATATATATATATATATATATATATATATATATATATATATATATATATATATATATATATATATATATATATATTATATATATATTATATATATATATATATATATATATATATATATATATATATATATATATATATATATATATATTATATATATATATATATATATATATATATATATATATATATATATATATATATATATTATATATATTATAGTATAATAATGGTACACAGTAATAACCTACTCGAGTTTCACCATAAGGATCTTCAGGATTAAATCCACTGGATTAATCAAGATATTGATTAATTGCAGTCGATTGCACGTGCAAACGACTGCAATTAATCAATATCTTGATTAACCAGTGGATTTAATCCTGAAGATCCGCATGGTGAAACTCGAGTAGGTTATTACTGTGTACCATTATTATAATAAATTTGCTCTACTAACGTATTGAGCACTTTATATTTATTATATCGCTGACTTATCATTGTGAAACTTGTATTGTGCATTGTAACCTTTTCCACAAATACCATATATATATATATATATATATATATATATCGAATCTACAATTATTGATGAAGTTTTAATGGTCTTAAAACGTTATGATGGACGTGGAAAAAAGTGGAACTTAGATAATAGTTAAATATGGGGCAAACAATTACAGTGTCTTCTTAGGTACAAATCTACGCAAGCAGCGAATTCGATTTTCGCAGTACTTCTGGTTTTATGACAAACCGTCTAATCTTAATAAATGGCAACTATAGCCACAGTCCTTTGAAATACAAATAGCCTAAATTAAGTTGGGTAAATATAATTCCTCGAATTGCATGATAAACTTCCCTATGCAGCAATTTCCAAAAGGAACTCTGAAAACATTTCTCTCTTATCTTCGCATTTATAAAATATATGACATTTATTTGCTGCTTGTAGTACAGCTTTCCTAATACTTGTACAATGGTTTATGAGACAATAAAATAATACATATTATATTTATTTAACTACGTCCGCTTAATCGTGCAAATGGTTACAAATGTGAGGCATCACTTATATGAGGAACACATTATAGTTTTAATGGGTTGATCGATTAGATTGCAAATTTTTCCCCAGCTAACCTCAAGTTAGTACAGTACAGCTTGATTTATGGGTATTCTATTGAGAAACCTAGTAGTAATAGTCTGTGGCGTATGTTAGACATCTAATGGTCAACAATAAGCTCTACTAGCAGGACCTGCAGATATACCACTGTATGATAGTTTAATTATCGTAACGTTTTATATGCTTAAGAGCTCTTGCATATAGTTCAATATGTAAAAAGTATAATAATCTTGATTATTTCTTTTATACTTTTTACTTACTTTCCTTTTCATTGTGTTGAAAAAACTCGCTTGGAGTGAAATAATAATGATAACAACATGTGAAACATGAAGGTGAGGCCGTGCCAATTTTAATTGGAGTCCTTGAAACGGTCCCCAAGTTTCTGGTAAATAATCTTGGCGAATTGGACCATCCAAACTACTACACTGTTGGGATCGGCTTCTGGGTATTCTACTCAGAAGATTCCTGGAGACCTGAGGGTATTTGCTGTCACTCAGTCTCCAGTAAATCACCAGCTAAGGCGAGTGTACAAAACTCGAATAGAGTGAAATAATAATAATAATAATAATAGAATGGTATAAGAATGAAACACATAAAATTCTCTGGAACTTCGAGATAAAGACGGATCACCCTATCCCAGCCAGGAGACCAGTCCTAGTATTGATTAACAAAAAAAAAAAAAAAAAAAAAAAAAAAAAAAGGAAAAGAGAACGTGTCAACTGGTGGATTTTGCGGTCCCAGCAGATCACAGGGTGAAGCTGAAGGAAATGAAAAAGATGGATAAATACCTGGACCTTGCCAGAGAATTGAAAAAGCTGTGGAATATGAGAGTGAAAGCGATACCAATTGTAGTTGGTGCACTTGGAACGGTACCAATAAATTTGGAAAATTGACTGGAGAATCTAGAAATCAGAGGAAGAATTGAGACCACCCAGACTACTGTACTGCTGCAATCGGCTAGAATACTCAGAAGAGTCCTGGAGACCCAAAGAGACTTGTTGTCACCGAGACACCAGTGAAATACCATCAGCTAACGCTGATGTGAAAAACTCAAAACGAGTGAAACTAATAATAATAATAATGATAACAACAACATGTGGAACATGAAGGTTAGGCCGTGCCAATTTTAATTGGAGTCCTTGAAACAGTCCAAGTTTCTGGTAAATAATTTTGAGGAATTGGAAATCAGAGGAAGAATTGACAGCATCCAAACTAGAGCACTGTTAGGATCGGCTTCTGAGTATTCGACTCAAAAGAATCCTAGATACCTGAGAGTATTTACTGTCACTCAGCCTCCAGTGAACCACCGGCTAAGGCGAGTGTAGAAAACTCGAATAGAGTGAAATAATAATAATAATAATAATAATATCAAAGCAAAAATTGATAATAGACAACAAATCAGTAAATATAGACTATGCAGTAATAGAGATGAGACCGTAAACCATGTACTATGCGAATGTAGCAAACTAGCACAACGAGAGTACAAAACTAGATACGACTGGGTCGGGAAGGTGATCCACTGGGAATTATACCAAAAAATAAATTCTGACCATACAACAAAAGTGTATATGCATAAACCAGAATCTGTTCTTGAGAACGAAACGCATAACATTATCTGGGACTTTGAGATAAAGACGGGTCACCCTATCCCAGCCAGAAGACCAGACCTAGTGTTGATAAACAAAAAAGAAAGAACTTGTCAACTGGTGGATTTTGCAGTTCCAGCAGACCATAGGGGGAAGCTAAAGTAAAATGAAAAAAACGGACAAATACCTGGACCTTGCCAGAGAACTGAAAAAGTTATGGAATATGAAAGTCAAAATGATTCCAATTGTAGTTGGTGCACTTGGAACGGTCCCAAAAGGATTGGAAAAGGGTTTGGAAAGTCTGGAAATCAGAGGAAGGATTGATAACATCCAGAATAATGCATTGCTGCAATCTGCCAGAATACTCAGAAGAGTCCTGGAGAACTGAGGAGACTTGTTGTCACTTAGTCTCAAGTGAAAGGCGATCAGCAAACGCTGATGTGAAAAACTCAAAAGGAGTGAAAATAATAATATTATTATTATTATTAATAATAATAACAATAATAATAATAAATGCCCGAATCTTCAAAGAGTATCAGAGAATATATTTTAGTATCACATTGTCATGGAGAAGAAAAAACATAATGCATAAAGAATCCAATAAAACTGCTCTTGTTTATAAAGCATTTTGTGAGCAAGAAGATTTAAGACGCTAATCACCTTGTCCATTCGTCGTTTGCCGTAAAACATTCCGGAAAAAAGAGAGCATTTTCTTCGGGAAGTTTCATCATCATAAAACAGTGTTTATGGAAGCAATTATTCCAAGAGGGAATCAAACTAGTGCTTGATTAAATATTTTGCTGTGTGTTGGCTATTTCCTTTCGGCAAAAACAAATTAATGAAGTGCAAAGGAAAACGTAAATGCAGTTTTTTTTCTTTGCTGTTGTTTAGAAAATGTAAGACCTGCTACTAAAGAAGAAAAAAAAGATGGAGAAAATATGAAAGAGATAAGGAATTATAAAAAAGTATTCCACGATAATGACGCCACTTTCTATATATTTATAACGTGTGAGACCAATCCAAACAAAAAACCACAAAAAAGCCATAGATCTATACGAGGTATGTTCAGAAAAGGTGGCGCCAAGGAGCTAGTTTATCAGACTTGTCTGATTAAAGTGGTCGGTTTGGCTCAGTCGGTAGAGCATAGGCCTAGGAACCAGAATGTCCCTGGTTTTATACAGTTCCCTGCCTATTCTGTTCATGAGTAACATAGATTGAGTAACCTGCGGTAAAGTAGAGAGCTGACGATAAGTGTGACGTTTTATCAAAACAAAAAACAATCTCCTTGGTCTAGCGGTAGCGAAAAGGGGATAGATTCCCTCGTTGTCCGGCTGATACCGACAATAGACCATTCTGCCAACTTTTCTACGTTGTGGGATTACTGTGCCTTGCTGGCTGTAAGACTATTTCAGCTGCAACTGGGAAGCAATACAATTAGTTGTCATAGCTATGCCTCCCAGATGCAACATTAACCTGATTGATCGATTGTATTCAACGACATATCAACCCGTCCAGGATAATTTCATAGCTAGAAGTTAGGGTACTATATTTTGAGACGAGGCTTGATAATTAGTATTATTTGTATTATTCGGACTATTGTCCTCAACTTCATTGTCATTGCCGAAACGTTGTACAGATAACAATGAAGATGAGGACAATAGTCCGAAAAATACAAATAATACTAGAAGTTAGGGGTTTGCCTGCATTGTATATTTACAATTTTGAATTGTTGTTTCTCAAGATTGATTGATTTTAATGACATTTCAATCCGTCGAGGGTTATTGTATGTCTAGATGTTAAAGAATGGCGTTCATTGTTTATTTTTGTGTAATTTCTTCTGAAGATTGATCGATTGATTTTAACAGCATATCAAGCCGTCTCGTATTATTTTGTCTAGAAGTTAGTGTATCGTCTACCTTGAACGTTTATATTCAGATTTTTGTGTAGTTGTTTCTTAAGATTGACTGATTGATTTTAACGGTATGTCAACCCGTCTGAGTTATTTTATGCATAGGGCTCAAACCTTATTTGTACGTTTATGTTTACATTTCTTGTGTAAATGTAATGTTTGTTGTTGCATTTTTGTTACATTTTGTATATCTGAACTTTTTGTGTAGTTGCAGTTTTGAATGTAGTTGTTGCGTAAGGAAGGCGGAATTCTGGCAACTCCTTTCCAACAAATATGCATAGTGATAAGGTGTGTATCAGTTGAACAGTTTTGTTTCACCAAGCTTGTCTCTATACAGCACTAAAATAAGAATATATAAAGGAACAAGTAATTCCTTTTTTTTTCTCTCCTAGAATCACGTCCTTTTTCTTCACGTCCTTTTATCTTTATGTAACTTCATTTCCCTTGATTTTTCTCCGGCAACAAAAAAATGGTGACTTGTACGGATTCGTTTCCTCTGTATTCTTTAGGCTATTCAAAATGATAGCGAATCAAGCATAGTTCTCTAGGCATTTACAGAGGATCCTCATAAAATCTTTGGTCACTGAAAAGTACAAACCATGTTATATTTCCTAATAAATATTTGATGTATTCAGATAAGTATGTTGCATATATATATATAAGAGAGTTTTATAATTTGCTTGAAGCATTGTGTATATATTGGTTAGGAGGTTGATTTAGAAGGCTATCACAATGCAGGTGTAAAGAAAAAAAATAATACGGTAACAATGGTGTTGTGTGTTAACCTGTATTTAATTCTTGAATTTTCGAGATAATATCTCTTTTTCAAAAGATTACTGGAACTGAAGCAGTCTCTCTCTATATATATATATATACTAGCAAATATATGCACCCTCCGGGTGCAAGTATTTAAGTTTTAATGTAATGAAATATCGTATTAAATTAGAGGCAGACAAAAAGATATGTAACAGAGTGGGGGTATAATAGAAAAATAGGAATGAAACTTACTCTTCCATCACTCCCGTCTTTCATTGCTGAATTTTACTTATTTAACTATTTAGTTAAATTAGGAAATAAAGAATAAAATGACAGTTATTTTTTCTTGTTAATGGATTTCATTTAAGATTCATTGAAGAGATTTTTGATTATATTCATTAAAATAAAACCAAACAGTTAGAAATCAATAATACTAAGCACATATTTAATAAAATCATATTATTAATATCAATATGCAAATTAGCCTTCCCATTCACACTGCAAACCGCTATTTTTTGTATATATAAATACAATTGCATGTTATTTGTATGTAGATATGGACAACACTAATAAAAAGGTGAAGCAATTTTATAAATAATTGAGGTTTAAATATAAATAAAATCATGGAGAATGTGATGTAAATAACTATGTTAATTGTGACTCGATTAGTAATATAGTTTCGGTTACAGACAGACAAACACACAATCTCCATTATAATAAGATATATATATATATATATATATATATATATATATATATATATAGAGTACCCAAGAGGGGCTTTAATCTTTCCATTGCAGAGGCATCAGTAAAAAATTCAAAATTCCTCAATATATTAAGAACATAGAGCAATAATAATAATATTAATAATAATAATAATGTGTCAAGAAAGGAATGGGGAATAGGTCTTGCCAACATAGAGGACTGTGTAGAAACCATAATCCAACAACATGAAGACTACACAAGAAAGAACAAAGACAGATTACTCATGGCGACCAACAATAGTAGATGTGACAGATGGACAAACAGAAAAACATCAAAGACTAAAAAAAAAAAAATGGGAAGAAAAACAATTATATGGACACTTCAAACGACAAATCGGAGAGGTTGCACATGAAAAAACCTGGACATGGTTAAGAAAAGGAAACCTTAAGAGAGAAACTGAATCACTAATGCACAAAATAATGCCATAAGGACAAACTATATCAAAGGGAAAATTGATAAGATCCAACTAAATAGTAAATGTAGACTATGCGGTAATTTAGATGAGACTGTAAACCATGTACTATGCGAATGTAGCAAACTAGCACAAAGGGAGTACAAAACTAGACACGACTGGGTTGGGAAGGTGATCCACTGGGAATTATGCAAAAAATTAAATTTTGACCATACAACAAAATGGTATATGCATTAACCAGAATCTGTTTTTGAGAACGAAACACATACAATTCTCAGGGACTTTGAAATAAAAACGGATCACCTTATCACAGCAAGAAGACCAGACTTAGTGTTGATTAACAAAAAAGAAAGAACTTGTCAACTGGTGGATTTTGCACTTCCAGCAGATCACAGGGTGAAACTGAAGGAAAATGAAAAAATGGACAAATATCTGGACCTTGTCAGAGAAGTGAAAAGTTATGGAATATGAAAGTCAAAGTTATACCAATTGTAGTTGGTGCACTTGGAACGGTCCCAAAGGGATTGGAAAAGGGATTGGAAAATCTGGACACCAGAGGAAGGATTGAGACTATCCAGGACACTGCACTGCTGCAATCTGCCAGAATATTTAGAAGAGTCCTGGAGACCTGAGGAGACTTGCTGTCACTCAGACTCCAGTGAAAGACCATAAGCTAACGCTGATGTGAAAACTCAAAAGAGACCCTCGCTGTAAGGCTTATACCGACATTTAGGCCGCCCCGACGACTTTTTACTTATTTATCTAGATAAGTATTTCATTCACTTATTAACGTTTTTTTCTTTTTTTGAAGTTACTTTAATCCATTTCTATTAATGACGTTTAAATTCATTTCTATTTGTCACGTCTTGAATTTTAACATATATTTCTATCATTTATTCATTTAAGCTGTTTCCTACCATTTAAGTAACCTAAATTGCCACGACTTAATAGAAACCAATGGTAGTAGACTTGTTTCCATACAAATACATATCTACTAAAAATATTTTTAGTATTTATCTATTAACGCTCTATCGCAGACATTGAACACTCTCCTAATAATACTGTATGCTGGCTTACTACTGACTCTTCAACTGTGATAGTAGCAACCATACATAAACACACACACACACACATATATATATATATATATATATATATATATATATATATATATATTTCAATCAATAATTTATTGGTATTTGTGAGGTGTTGCCTGCAGTCTGCTTTGCGGTTATGTATTCAGAACATAGGTGCACTTCTTTTAAACATTGCCGTTTGCACCAATCGATTTCCTTAGCGCATCGATGACACAGTGTTATTCGTGCGTTACAAGCGATATTTGTGTGACAAAGCGAGCAGTGGAGCACGTCAGGAAAATGGTTAGGGGATTTCGCCAAACGCCGCTTTTGGATAAAATGGCGACCCAATAGCGCTTGGCGCTAATGTTTCTGCAGATATTCCAGCTGCTCAATCTGCAGTATTGGAGTCTGCAGGAATGGTCGGGACGTGATAAGAATTCGCAGACACTCATTTGCCTGTACATACGTACTTTCTGACTGACTGAACCGAGTTTTGAAGAGAATGAGGATTTGTGTCGATGATAAAAACGAGGAGGAAAGTAAAGAATTTAGCCCAAACGGATGGCAGTAAATAACAAAAAAGAATAGACACTTTGAAAGATTCAGAACAGAATTTATGAGGAAGGATAGTAATTATAATACTCTTGTTCCTTAATCGCCCGACCGTTATCATCCTGCAGCACCCCCTGGTTAAAAATGAGACCGTCCAAATCGTCCAAGATTACATGCAAAAAATCTAAATCCTGATTATCTGGTGTTGCTTAATGGTTTGGTTTGTTTTGTTTTACGCCATATCAACCTCAGTGGGTCATTTAATGCCGATAAAGTTTTGAAATAAATCAATTCTTAATGGATAATACAATTTTGTTTATTAACTCGTGTTTTTCTATTTAACCCATAGATGGGACCCTAACAGGTACTACCACTCCGGGTCAGAGTGGACCAGGGAGCAATGGTGATGAAGGGGTGCTCCACATTCCCCAAACCTCAAAACTGGAACCTCACCATCAGATAGAGTTTTAACGTCATTCCCAGGACATGTAGACCCGCAGCCACCGCCTTCTAGCACCCATATGATAAAAAGGCGTTGGGCTTGCCATAAGGGCAATAGGGTTGGGAAAATCACATAGGTGCTAGGCTTGACGTGACCAGCCGAATGATCGAGGGGGCCTCCTCGACCGCCCGTCTAGATAGGGCCAAAGTGGAGTATTGCATGTCATGAACTGCTCATCCACCTGGGCTCTATCCTTAAACATCGGGCGGCCCACGGCCAACAGGTGGCCCCATTGGGGGAGTCTTACCCCTCTGCAGAGGTGCTGTCGGTGCATTCTAACGCCCCAGCCGACAGGGCGGTGTTGCTTAATGGTCAAATTCTTATTGCATATACAGTTAAATAATGGACAATTCCGTTTTTATTATACAGAAAGTAAGGGAAGAAAGAAGAAATTGTATTTCTATTTTAAAAAATACGCGTAGCTGGCAAATCTAAATATTGAGAAATATTTTCTTCTTATAAGATAAATTAATTGATCCTGTTTAATTTTATTGGGATAGTTTTAAATTATTTTAGTAGCAATATAAGAATATTCGGTTATTTCATATAAGTCTAACATGATCAAAGGGAACCACCCTTGACTGATAATGTTTTATTTATTTTCCCATTAAACTAACCCTAAGCCCTAACCCTAACCACATCTTTTTTCCTAGTAGATCAATAAATGATTAAATAATTAATCAGTCAAGAGTGGTTCCTCTTTGATCATGTTAGACTTATAGGAAACAACCGAATATGCTATGTATTGATACTCGTGTTTATACGAACGTTATCATCTTGCGACTTCCTCTGATTGAAATTAAAACCGTCCAAATCGTCGAAGATGAAATGCAAAAATGTAAATCCTAATTAAATGGTGTTGCTTATCCACATAATTCTTAGTTCTTATGAGCTTCGTCATCTCACCTATGAAGAATAATTAAAGTCCAGTTACCGTCGAACTGGGAAGACAAGGCAGCAAACGGTTGTAACCCAATACAATCCCGAAAGCTACAAAGTCCACTGTAGAATAACAGAGTATATATAAGACTCCACAATGTCATTCAAATCAAGCAGTCAAACAGCCAATCAGAACTCAAGGAATGGAATTACCCAAATCACCCAGATTCATGGATGGATCATTCTTGAGTCCTATTTATATCAACTGTCTTGGACACTGTTTCAGTTGTACTTAGCTGCTGTTATTCAAACCAACAGTAGGCTAACTGACTTCAATAACCTAAATACGGGACCATTCCTTTTAGTATAAAGAAAGAAATGAAAGAAAAAAGAAATTGTATTTCTATTAATAAAATACGCGTATGAAGCAGAGTTAAATCTAGAGAAATCTTGTTTTCTTATAAAATAAATCAGTGTATCCTGTTTAATGTTATTGTTACATTTAATTATTTTAGTTGTTATACAATATAATAGCAACACCTGGGAATAGACTACAGTATTATAGTTTTATTATAGCGTTTGATATATTAACCTAAGAGCTAAATAATGGACCATTACGTTTTTATTATAAAGAAGGAAAAGGAAAGCAAAAGAACATGAAACACAAAAAAATATAATAAAAGAGAAAAAAGGGGTAGGGGGAAATAGAGAGATAAGGTGAGTGCGCAGAAGCGATAACGCTAATCTGTTTCAATCTAACATAATAAAAAGATTAACAGAAAATAATGAGAGAGAGAGAGAGAGAGAGAGAGAGAGAGAGAGAGAGAGAGAGAGGGGGGGGAGGGAGAGAGGGGAGGGAGAGAGAGTTAAATCAATATTATTACATATTGAACTATTGATATAGCTCTTGAGTATACTTATCAAACGTTGTAATAATCAAATTATCATACTGTGGTATATCCAGAGGTCCTGCTCTTAATTATTGCATGTGTAAAGTGGAAAGAATATTACTGTTATTATTATTAGCAGAACCCGTGGATATACCACAGTATAATAATTCAATTATTACAATTTGAACTTGGATTGCGGTTTGAGTATATTGTAAGATAAATTATGATAATGACTGATTTATATTTATAGACGTTTCCAAAACAGTGATGACTGTATTGGTCAATCCGAAATACCCATATATGTATTTACTATCCAAAGGCGTTGATAAATTGTTCTCAAATTACTCACTCGAAGGACAGACCAAAAGACCAGGATTATACAACTCTCTATTTCAAACCAGGATAAACTCTGATACAACTCCTTCTTTAAGGACAAATCAACAGACAAGGATTAAAACTGACACTACTTCTTTCTACTTCAAGAAAGGATAACATTTTTAGGCCACAACGAAACTCCATTATAAAATAATTTTTTTTTTTAAGTTAAAAAAAAAAATAAAACTAAGGCCTACATTTAGAGCCTATTGAGGCTCAGAGCAAGAATCCGACCAGTAACCCCCAACTTGCCAAACGTCAATGCCCTCCTTCTGCATGACAATGCCCGACCACATACAAGCATCAAGTCAAGAGAGAAAATCGCCCCATTCTGGTAGACAACTTTCCGCTTCTTCCATTCTCATTAGATTTAGCGCCTTCAGACTATCATATATTCCGCCCCATGAAAGAGAGTTTGAGAGACAAACTCTATTCCAGTGACGACGAAGTGAAATCTGTAGTAAAGACGTGGCTCAAAGAAGTCAACAGAATTTTACGGGCGCAGGAATACATGTTTGTATTCGAAAGTAGGACATTGCTGTTGAGAGATATGGTGACTATGTGGAGAAGTAAGGATGTGATCCACAGAGGACCAGCTTCCTTTTTTCTCTCCTAATTTTTTAATTATGGCAACGTTTGATATGTTATAAGAACTATTGCAAAATAATTCAATACGTCAGTTTGTTGCCTTTGAAGAAATTTGATCGTCAGATTGCAGGTCAGTGTATGATGACTGCTGTCAACTAAAGTTTGTGTACCACGGGGACTGGAATATTTCTGTTTCTAAACCCACCCCTTCTTTAGTCACTTCTATACACCATACACCTAAGAGATCCCCTCTTTATATCCCTTACCCAATTACCTTTTCAGTATAAAGCAGAATGTAAAAGCATTTGACTCAATAAATTTTGAAGAAGCCTCAACTACACAACGAGGGGAACTATGAAATACATTTAGTTGCTGTGTTGTTTTATCCACTTTTTCCTCTATTTTTAACCACATTTTGTCGGATTTATTCAATCCTTCACTTCTTAAGGGCTGGGTTAGCTCAATCGGTAGAGCGTTCAGCTAAAAACTACAAGGTTCCGGGTTAGATACCGGCCCTCGCCAATTCAGCGTATGAGTAGCACATAGATATGTACAGTAAATTAAGGTGCTAATGGTAGGTGTGGCGCTCTACCTCAGGCGCTAAAATATTTTTCTTGGTCTAGCGGTAGTGAAAAGAGGATACACTCCTTCACTGTATGGCTCATACTAACATTAGGCCGCCCCGACTATATATAAGGTATCCAAATGACTTGTAGTATTTATTATGTAATATTTATGTTTTATATGTTTATCTCTTTATATTTTTATATTAGATATTAGTTATATATTAAATTATAACATTATATATACTAGCAAATATATGCACCCTCCAGGTGCAAGTATTTTAGTTAAATTTTATAATAAAATAAGATATTAAATTAGAAAGGCTAATGAAACTGAATAAGAATGTAGATAAAAAGATTTTGAACAGAGGGGGTATGATTGAAAAATAGAACAACTTTGAAAGTAACTCTTCCATCATTTCCGTTACTCCCGTCTTTCATTGGTACATTTTCCTAATTAAACTGTTTAGTTAAAATAGGAAGTAAAGAATAATATTACAGTTATTTCTTCTTGTTAAGGGATTTCTTTTAAGATTTATCCCCGAGATTTTTGCTCATATTCAATAAGATAAAACCAAACAATTAGAAATCAATAATACTAAGCATATATTTATTAAAATCAAATTTTTAAGATCAATATGCAAATTAGCCTTCTCGTTCAAACTGTAAACCGCTATTTTGTTGTATATATAAATACAATTGCATGTTATTAGTATGTAGATATGGTCAACAGTATTAATAATGTAATACAATTTTTATTAATAACTGAAGGTTTAAAAGAATGAAATCATGGAGAATTTGACGTAAATAATTAAGGGAATTGTGACTTGTATAGTAATATAGTTTCGGTTACAGACAGACAAACTCACAATCTCCATTATAATGAGATATATCAAGCAGGGTGCGCGTATATTTGTCTTTATGTGTTAATATATACATCAGCCAAAACTACTTATGTAATCTTCTATGAAATATATCCGATTCTTTCATTTACTTAAGCAAACACTATTAAACCAATGTCTCAGCAAAATATGACAAATGAAATCAATGCGTAATTTATGTCTGGTTTATCTTGCATAAATTTATTGATGTTTCTTCCTCTTTCATTACCATTAACACAGACAATTTATATTTGTACATATTGGAACACATTCCACAGGACCACATTGTGCCAGATACGCTTATTAATCATGTCTGTCTCTCTCGGAGACTGTGTTGTAATATATTCGACAGGTTGTCGCCATTGTGGCGCTATAATTTTGAAACATGGACCAATGACAAGACTATATGGCCCGGTTCCGTGAAATTAAGGATTCGGGTAATTATGTGTTTTATACAAGTATATTATATTAAAGAGGATATGCGGTCTATCAATCATGGAAATTTAGGAATCGTTCGACATTTTGGTAATTTGAACAGTAAGTACTCTTAACATCTAGCTAGAAAGAGCAGATATACGTTGTCATCAATTAAAGTGATATTTAAGTTCTACGAAGGTGAGTCAAAAAGTAATGCATGGGCCGGTTGAGCTCAGTCGGTAGAGAGTTCGTCTAGGAACCACTAGTTCGATACCGGCCCTCGCCAACTCAGCATATGAGTAGCACAGGCATATGTAAAGTAAAGTAAGGAGCTCCACCTCAGACGCAAAAACAATCTTAAAAAGTGAAAAGACTCCCTCGCTGTCTGGCTGATACGGAAGGCGAGTCAAAAAGTAATGCATGGGCCGGTTTAGCTCAGTTGGTAGAGCGTTCAACTAGGAACCACTAGTTCGATACCGGCCCTCGCCAACTCAGCATATGAGTAGCACAGGCATATGTACTGTAAAGTAAGGAGCTCCACCTCAGACGCAAAAAATAATCTCCATAGTCTAGCGCTAGTGAAAAGTGGATAGACTCCCTCGCTGTCTGGCTGATACGGAAGGCGAGTCAAAAAGTAATGCATGGGTCGGTTTAGCTCAGTTGGTAGAGCGTTCGACTAGGAACCACAAGGTTTCTAGTTCGATACCGGCCCTCGCCAACTCAGCATACGAGTAGCACATGGATATGTACGGTAAAGTCAGGAGCTCCACCTCAGACGCAAAATCAATCTCCATAGTCTAGCGCTAGTAAAAAGGGGATAGACTCCCTCGCTCTCTGGATGATACGGACTTTAGGACACCCCGACGACAACTGTTATAATTACCAACACATGTACATGTATCATACATCAAAATAAAGCTCGCCCTCTGTGGATAACATCCTTACTTCTCTACATAGTCACAATTTCTCTCAATAGCAATGTTCGACCTTCGAATGAGAGCATGTACGAGGGTGAGTCAAACCGTAATGCCATTTTGTTTATAACAGGTATAATTACCAACACAGGAACATGTATCATACATCAAAATAAAGCTCGACTTCTGTGGATCACATCCCTACTTCTCCAGTGTTACCATTTCTCACAATAGCAATTTCCCACCTTCCCCCTAAAATTCTGTTGACTTCTTTCAGCCATTCCTACATTACCGATTTATGTTTGCCTCTCCAACCCCCATTCATGGTGGCCAATTTTATGGGGCTGGGACACATGCTCTCATTCGAAGGTGGAACATTGATATTGGGAGAAACACTATGTGGAGTAGTGACTCTTCAATGTTCATACATTCTGTTCAAAAAGTCTGTCTTTCATAGGATTTGATTTATGCCAAATCAACGTAAAAAAACATTATTTAAAATAGACAGACTCTAATTATGAATTATGGATATAATAATGGAAACGCGTGGTGTAATGGTTAAAGTCATGGGAAATGGATCGTCGCCGCAAGTTCAAATCATGGATGTGGTAATTTCACTTTCACTTAGCGCTAACACCCTTGGGAAAGGTATGAATCATACTCTCCCTCCAGCTATGGATAAATAGTAGGGCAGACCGGGCTCTTTAACCTTGGTTAGGCAACCGGTCTAGGAGAATGACAACTCTGAATTCAAACCTATTGAACTCCGCTTAAATAAATCGAGCTCGTGCGGAGGGGTTGGTAAAATATATATAATGATATTGGGAGAGGGAGAGAGAGAGAGAGGGGAGAGAGAGAGAGAGAGAGAGGGGAGGGGGAGAGAGGGAGAGAGGGGGAGAGAGGGGGAGAGAGAGGGAGAGAGGCGGAGAGAGAGGGAGAGAGGGGAGAGAGAGGGAGAGAGGCGGAGAGAGAGGGAGAGAGGCGGAGAGAGAGGGAGAGAGGCGGAGAGAGGGAGAGAGGCGGGAGAGAGAGGGGGGAGAGGGGAGAGGGAGGGGGAAGGGGGGAGAGAGAGGGGGAGAGAGAGAGAGAGGAGAGAGAGAGAGAGAGAGAACAACGTCAATATTTGATTTTAACCTATGAAATTCCACTGCTAGAAAAATGTCAGATATGCTAGTTTTGAAACGATGTACATCTCAAGTCCAATTAGACAGCGAGGAAGATTACAGTATTTCCAAAAATAAGCGGTTATTTTATTGAGCTTTTCGTCGGAACAGACAGTTCCGTTGAAAGGTGTATTTTCTCTTGTTGAATTTCATAATGATATATATTTTTTGTGAAATTTGTTAAATTGTCAGAGCGTTGAAATATTCTGACAGTTTAAAAAAACAGTTAAATGTTGCCAATAAAATTCGATCTTTGATTGGTTTTGTGCATTTCCACTCGAATAAGTTTATCAGTTAGGAAATTGAGAAGGGTTGATCGATTGAACAATCATTTCATAGTTTTGTAAACACATCTTATTATATTGGAGATTGTGTTTTTCTGTCTGTAACCGAAACTATATCACTACCCAAGTCACAATTCCCTTAGTTATTTTCGTAACATTCTCCATGATTTTTTATTATTTAAAAATCAATTATTAATAATATTGTTTTACATTATTAATACTTGTGGCTTTATCTACGTATTATGAACATGCAATTGTATTTATATATACAACAAAATAGCGGTTTACAGAATAAACGGTAAGGCTAATTTGCATATTGATATTAAAAATTTGAATTTAATAAATGTTTGCTTAGTATTATTGATTTCTAATTGTTCGGTTATATCTTAATGAATATGAGCAAACATCTCAGGTTTGGTTTTGATTTGTTTTACGGCATATCAACCTCAGTGGGTCATTTAATGCCGATAAAGTTTTGAAATAAATCAATTCTTAATGGATAATATAATTTCTTTATAAATACAATTTTCTATTTAACCCATAGATGGGACCCTAACAGGTACTACCACTCCGGGTCAGAGTGGACCAGGGAGCAATGGTGATGAAGGGGTTCTCGATATTCCCCAAATCTCCAAAACTGGAACCTAACCATCAGATAGAGTTTAACCTCATTCCTAGGACATGTAGACCCTCATTCACCACCTTCTAGCACCCAGATAATAAAAAGAGGTTGGGCTTGCCATAAGGGCAATAGGGTTGGGAAAATCATATAGGTGCTAGGGCTTGACGTGACCAGCCGATTGATCGGAGGGGGCCCCCTCTGATCGCCCGTCTAAAAATCTCTGGAATCAATCTTAAAAGAAATCCATTAACAAGAAGAACTAACCGTAATTTTATTCCTTACTTCCTAATTTAACTCAATAGTTAAATTAGGAAAATTTAGCAATAGATACGAGAATGATGGAAGAGTAAGTTTCAGTTTTATTTTTCGATTATACCCCCCTCTGTTAGAAATCTTGTTATCTGCATTCTTATTTAGTTTCATTAGCTTTTCTAATTTAATACAATATTTTATTATATTAAAACTTAAATACTTGCATCACGGAGGGTACATATATTTGGTAGCTTTATTAAACAAAAGAGAATACTTAATAAAATTAGCAATGAAAGACGGAAGTAATGAAAGAGTTAGATTCAGTTCTTCTATTTTTCAATGATACCCCTTTGTTTCCAATATTTTTTCTGCATTCATATTTAGTTTCATTAGCCTGTATGTAATTCACGCTGGTGTTATAGTTATTATAGCGTTGAGTGAAATAAGAGCAACGAGTTCGAATTCCAGTAAAAACCACTTAAATTTTTAAAAGAATGGTCGGTTGCTTGGTTGATTTTATGACGTCAAACGTTCTTGTATTATTCTTTTCGTTTTGATTGATTCATTATATATACTAGCAAATATATGCACCCTCCGTAGGGTGCAAGTATTTAAGTTTTGATGTAATAAAATATTGTATTAAATTAGAAAGGCTAATGAAACTAAATAAGAATACAGATAAAAAGATTTGAAACAGAGGGAGTATAATAAAAAATGGAACAACTGAAACTTACTCTTCCATCACTCTGTCTTTCATTGTTAATTTTTTCTAATTTAAGTATTTAGTTATAAGAGGAAGTAAAGAATAAAATGACAGTTATTTTTATCTTGTTAATGGATTTCATTTAAGAATTCATTGAAGAGATTTTTGCTTATATTCATTAAAATAAAACCAAACAGTTAGAAATCAATAATACTAAGCCACATATTTATTAAATTCGATTTTTTAATATTAATATGCAAATTAGCCTTCCCGTTTACACTGTAAACCGCTATTTTGTTGTATATATAAATATAATTGCATGTTGTCAGTATGTAGACATAGTTAACAGTATAAATAATGTAAGACAATTTTATTAATAATTGAGGTTTAGATAAAAATAAAATCATGAAGAATGTGATATCAATAACTAAGAGAATTGTGACTTGAGTAGGAATATAGTTTCGGTTACAGACAGAAAAACACACAATCTCCATTATAATAAGATTATATATATATATATATATAATATATATATATATATATATATTATATATACTCATTTTTTTTCTATTTAACCTGTTAATGGGACCCTAATAGGTATTATCACTCCTGTTCAGAGTTGTTAATGATAATGAAGGGGTACTCCACATTCCACTTTGAATTTTTTAAAACTTATATTTAAACCCATTTTTAAACTCATTTTTCCAATTTAACACATACATGGCAACCTAAAAGATACAACCACTCTCCGAGTCGAAGTAGCCCTGGGAGTAATTGTGATGAAGGGGGTACTCCACATTACCCATAGGTGAATTCTTTTACCTTTATTATATATATATATATATATATATTATATAATCCAAAAGTCCAGAGAAGAAATCTTCCTTACGGCACAAGAGTTTTATTTAAAAAAACCTGTTGCAGTTTGAGAGCTCAATGTGTGCTCTTAATGTTAGAGTCACAGAGCACGTATATAAGTAAAGAAATAACAAAAGACTTATCGAAACAGACCGAAACCGTGCAGCGTAGGATTATTAAAAATCATTCGTTAATGAAATGTATTTTTCAATTTTTACAGAACATATTACCGGATTTACTTCTACTTTTTCTTCATATATATATA
Organism: Doryteuthis pealeii; assembly: GCA_023376005.1. Taxonomy (NCBI): domain Eukaryota; kingdom Metazoa; phylum Mollusca; class Cephalopoda; order Myopsida; family Loliginidae; genus Doryteuthis; species Doryteuthis pealeii. The sequence goes on along the minus strand of CM042159.1, from coordinate 27,828,458 downwards.
TTATATATTATATATATATATAATATGAATTAAACATTTTTTGAAAAAAACAAATTATGTTATTAGTTCGGTAACAGAATCTGTTTCGCCTTTTTAAAAAATTAAAAAAAAAAAAAAAAAAAAAAATTCCGTCTCCGAACATGAACGTTCGTTTGTACCCTCCTGTTTTTAACGGTTTACTTATTCCGTAGCTCATTCATAAATATTTCGCTCTTGAAGAAGACCGCTTTATTAAAAGGTCGAAACAGATTCTCTCAGCAAACTAATAACATTTGTTTTTTTCAAAAAAATGTTTAATTCATACTGTCGGATTCACTTCCATTTACTTCATTCATTCATATATATATATATATATATATATATATATATATATATATATATTATATATATATGTATCCATTGCCGCGTTAACCTTTTCATTACAGTGGCATCAGTAAATAAAGCAAAAGTGATCTTTGTATTTAAAACCTATAGAAGAAATTATATTAGAGGTTCTACCCATGTTTTCCATTCACATGTTTTTATCAGGACCCCACCCTACGCTTATCTAAGTCGATGTAATTCCTTTTTATATTATCACGCATATATATATATATATATATATATTATATATATATATATACAATAATAATGTTAGTTAGTTGGAGGCATAATGATTAGAGTCGTAGGAAATGGACTTGTCGACCCCAGTTCAAACCCTGGGACAATGCTGCTTGAATTCACATGGCGGGTAATACCATCGGGAAGGGTATGAATCCAATTCTCCCCCAGCTATGGGTAAATAGTAGGGCAGACTGGGGTTCTTCAAACCTTGATGTAGGCAATCTGTCTAGGGGGAAGGAAAAACTCTTAATTCAAACGTCTGTTAAACCGCTTAGGAAATTGACCTCTGTGTCGCATTCTACTCGTGCAAGGGAGTTGGTATATATATAATATATTTATATTATATATATATATATACACCACATGTTTTACGGAGATTAACATGAAAATGAATAAAAACATGGATGAGTCACATATGTCTACATTAGTTGTTAAAATTCATCATTTTTCGAAAATAGATTAATAATACATACATTTTATTTTGCAAAACTGAATATAGGATATATAGTTCTGGAAAACTGCTAGCCTTCCATGATTTTCTCCCACACTCATTATCCTGCCGAAAGTAGAAACAGATAGCAAGATACATTTAGTTGGGAGTTACTCAGTGCCATCTATGAAAACTGACAAAAAATATATTCTATAAATGAAGCATTCCCATAATAATTCAGCATTATATTATTGAGTGAGCTATATCTCTAGAATTATTTTAACATTCCTGCTGGGTGGGAGATGGCTTGCGTCTCCATATATATAGGCGAGAGAGAGAGAGAGAGAAAAAACGAAAGAGAGAGAGAGAGAATTCTAGACAGAGAGGAGCATGGTATAATGGTAATCCTCGTTGGAAATGGATTGGGAGACACGAGTTCAAATCCTAGGTGTATCTGGTTGCATTCCACGCTAATAGGTACGTATCCACATATGCAAAATAGTTCAACAATTAAAAAGTATAATAATCTTGATTTAACTCTTAACATCCTGTTGAGAATTTTCCAGAGCCCCATTCCTATAAGGATTTATTGATAAATGGCTAAAGGTGGCCTTTTCATTTAAAGTTACCCGATATTTCCTGTAAATCAGACTTCTAAATATGTTTAATATTAAATTTAAACAAAGGCTATAATTTCGGACAGATTTGGAAAACAGATGTAACTTCTGGACAGGTGGAATGAGGTGGTATAGGATGTTAAGAGTTAGCTCCCTCTTATTTTCTTTCTTTCCCTCATTTCATTATGTTCGATTGAAATATATTAACGATTACCCCCTCCCTCTATCTTTCCTTACTTGGTGAACTATTCCAATAGCACTTAAGTAAACAGATCAAACGTTGTAATAATTAAATTATCATATTGTATTATTTTCCACAACTCCTCTTAGTTTCATATAACTGCTCACTCCCAATAATATCCATCAAGCAATATTTTTTTTCTCTTAAATCGAACTTGATTCCATCTTCTCCTCTTTAACTTCTCAATACAACAATACAAACACCACAATATCGTCTTTATTTCTCATATAAGGTATCTCATAGGCCCAACGTTGGGATATTCATTTGATTTCAAAATGGAATAGATTACTATCGTAGCGGCTTTTCTTTGGGTTGTTTCTGACAGGAACCTGATTATATTCTATTATTCGTGTTAAGAAATATATTTTGTCTCGGGAAAAACCGCGGCATATTTGGAAATCTCGGAAAAATTAAATAGTCGGGGAAGAAAGGGGACATTCAGAAGGAAAATAAGATTTTTTTAAAAGTCAGATATTTATTCAATACTAAGAAAGATGAGCGATGAATGAAAGAAATCTACTGAAAAAAAAGAAGGAAGTATGAAAATAAATTGAAAAAGAAATGTTAGAATGAATATCGAATTGGATGAAAAAAGAAAAAATAGCGATGAAAAATGAAAGAGATAATGATTGACAAGTAATGAGAGAGAGAGAGAGAGAGAGAGAGAGAGGAGAGAGAGAGAGAGAGAGAGAGAGAAGAGAGAGAGAGAGAGAGAGACAAATAAGAAAATCAAAGAAAGAAAGGGAAGAAGAAAGAAACAATGAAAAAGTAAGAATGAAAGAAACAATGAAAGAAAGAAACAATGAAAAAAGTATGAATAATAAGAACCAGTAAAGATTGCATCAGTGGGTGAAATATATCTAGTAAAAGAAAGAAAGGATGAAAGCAAGAAGTCAAAGAAGATAAACAGAGGAAAAGAAGGAACATAAAAACATAAATAAAGAAGAAAGGACAATATAGAATAAAAGAAACAAGGAAAAGAATGACAGAAGGAAAACCACATAAAAAAGAAAGAAAAAAGAAAGAAAAAAAAACTAAAAAAGGAAAGGAAAGAAAAGAGAAAGCAAAGGAAAAAAAAGGGAAAGAATTAGAGAATGAAAGAAAAGAGAAAGGAAAAAACAAAGAAAGAAAGAAGGTTAAATAAAGAAGAAATAAAAAAAACACAAAAAGAATGACGGAAAAAGGAAAAAATGAAAGAAGGATAGGCAAAAAAGACATCCAACTCAGCGTATGAGTAGCACAAGGATCTGTGCGGTAAAGCAAAGAGCTGATAGTAGGTGTGGCGCTCCACCTCAGATGCAAAAATAATCTAATCTAGCGCTAATTAAAAGTATATAGACTCCCTCGCTGATTGGCTGATACCGACTTTAGGCCACCCCGACGCCGACTCTATGGATAAATAAAGAAATTTAAAAAAAAACAAGAAACAAATAAATAGATTGCGAAAATGATAGAATATTTATCATAGCTTAACACGTGTATCTGTTTATGTTTAAAGGAATGAGAACAATTTACCTCAATGGATTAAATAAAGGGTTTGGTTCAAAGTTCAGAGAAGCCTCCCGATTAAAACAGAAAGGCTCATAAGTTCGACAAGAAACACCTGAGGAAGGTCAGAGGGCACATCGACCCAAACGTTCTGTACATCTTATTATAATAGAGATTGTGTGTTTTTCTGTCTGTAACCGAAACTATATTACTATTCAAGTTACAGTTCCCTTTGTTATGTGTGTCAAATTCTACAGGATTTTATTTTTATTTAAACCTCAATTATCAATAAAATTGTTTAACATTATTAATACTGTTGACAATATCTACACATTAATAACATGCAATTGTATTTATATATACAACAAAATAGCGGTTTACAGTGTGAACGGAAAGGCTAATCTGCATATTGATATTTAAAATTTGATTTTAATAAATATGTGCTTGGTATTATTGATTTCTAATTGTTTGGTTTTATCTTAAGAAATATAAACAAAAATCTCGTGGATAAATCTTAAAAGAAATTTATTTACAAGAAGAAATAACTGTAATATTCTTTACTTCCTATTTTAACTAAATAGTTAAATTAGGAAAATTTACCAATGAAAGACGGGAGTAAGGGAAAATGATGGAAGAGTTAGTTTCAAAGTTGTTCTATTTTTCGATTATACCCCCTCTGTTGCAGATCTTTTTATCTGCATTCTTATTCATTTTCATTAGCCTTTCTAATTTAATATGATATTTTATTATATTAAAACTTAAATACTTGCACCCGGAGGGTGCATGTATTTGCTAGTATATAATAATAATAATAATAATAATAATAATAATGAGGAAAAATAAAGAACGAAAAAATGAGTTTAGATGGAAATAAGAAAGGAAGGAATATAGACAGACCAATAAATAAGAACACAGAAATAAAGAACTAACAAAAATAGAGCAATCAAGAAAGATTTATGAACTGGGGAATTAGAGAAGAAAAATCAGGGTGGAATGAAAATAGATGATTAATAAAAAAATGGTTGATAAACAAAAAATAAGAAATGAAGAAGAAAGAATATATAGATTGGGATGAAAAAATATTAGAATAACATTTTTAAAAGTGTTATCTGAAAGAACCAAAAATACGAAGTTTCACTCGGAAGAAAAAAAAAGGATAAAAACTCATGATAACCCGATTTACAATGCACAAGAGCAATAATAGTTGGAATATATGAACTAATAATAATAATACTCTATTATAATACTACTACTACTATAATAATAATAATAATACGGATACTCTATACACAATAAGTAATAAGGATACTCTATACACAATAGCAGTAATAAGGATACTCTATCTATACACAATAAGTAATAAGGATACTCTATACACAATAGCAGTAATAAGGATACTCTATACACAATAGCAGTAATAAGGATACTCTATACACAATAGCAGTAATAAGGATACTCTATACACAATAGCAGTAATAAGGATACTCTATACACAATAGTAGTAATAAGGATACTCTATACACAATAGTAGTAATAAGGATACTCTATACACAATAGTAGTAATAAGGATACTCTATACACAATAGTAGTAATAAGGATACTCTATACACAATAGTAGTAATAATGATACTCTATACACAATAGTAGTAATAATGATACTCTATACACAATAGTGATAATAATGATACTCTATACACAATAGTGATAATAATGATACTCTATACACAATAGTGATAATAATGATACTCTATATGTAATAATAATAATACTCTATATGTAATAATAATACTCTATATGTAATAATAATACTCTATATGTAATAATAATAATAATAATAATAATAATAATGATAATGATAATAATAATAATAATCTATGCACTATGAAAATCCTAAAAAAAAAAGGCATTGCCATTTTTAATGAAATAAAACTGAAGGAAAAAAATCTTACCTGGCCATAAAACCGATTTTTGCAAAATAGATTAGACCACAATAGCTAAGAAAACACCTAATCGGGTCTCATAAAGATTAGCTTCAAAAATAAAAACAATAGATAAAATACAAAAAAGGAAAAATCATAGAAAGCTGAGGTCGCAGGTAAAAGCCAGACATTAATCTGATAAAAAATCTCTAAATACTACCATTTTGATTATTTTGCAGACAGAAAAGAAAAAAAGGAAAAAAAAATAAGGAAGTAAGAAAAAAATATTTCAAAGCCCAATGAAGGAAAGAGTCAAATCTTTTTTAGATTTCTGTGTGTTCTTACCTGATTAAAGCGATAACAGGCAATTGACGTAATCAAATTATCTCGCTTGACACAAGGCCAGCGACACATGTGTATATATAGACAAGACGATGGTTATCATGTGTTAGACTGGTCAATGAGAGTTCCCATTTGTGTTATCTTGAAATACTTCTCAACAACAGTGACTTGCCAAAAACTTTCTTTTATGTTCGATAAAAGAAATTCATAAATCTTAAAGGAATTAGAGTATTTTTGGGTAATAGATGAAGTGTTTTTCAAGAGTTTTCACACCAAATTATTTCGGGTACACACATTACAGACACACACATACAAACTTATATTATTATTATTATTATTATTATTATTATTATTATTATTATTATTATTATTCACTCTTTTTGAGTTTTCACATGAGCGTTAGCAGATGGTCTATCACTGGAGTCTGTGTGACAGCGAGTCTCCCCAGGTCTCCAGGACTCTTCTAAGTATTCTAGCAGATTGCAGCAGTGCAGTATTCTGGATGGTCTCAATCTTTTCTCTGATGTCCAGATTTTCCAATCACTTTCCTAATCCCTTTGGGGCCGTTCCAAGTGCACCAACTACAATTGCTATCACTTTGACTTTCATATTCCATAACTTTTTCAGTTCTCTGGCAAGGTCCAGGTATTTGTCAATTTTTCCATTTTCCTTCAGTTTCACCCTGTGATCTGCTGCAACTGCAAAATCCACCAGTTGACAAGTTCTTCTTATTATTATTATTATTATTATCATTATCATTATATTGGGGATTGTGTGTTTTTCTGTCTGTAACCGAAACTATATCACTACTCAAATTATAATCCCCTTAGTTATTTTCATCACATTCACCATGAATTTATTTTCATTTAAATTTCAATTATTAATAGAATTGTTTCACATTAATACTTTTGGGCATATCTACTTACTAATAACATGCAATTGTATTTATATATACAACAAAATAACGATTTACAGTATGAACGGGAAGGCTAATTTGCATATTACAATCAAAAATAATTTTAATAAATATGTGCTTAGTATTATTGATTTCTACGTGTTTGGTTTTATCTTAAGGACTATGAGCAGGGATAAATCTTGAAAGAAATCCATTAACAAGAAGAAATTACTGTTACTCTATTGTTTGGTTCCTATTCTAAGTAAATGGTTAAATTAGGAAAATTTAGCAATGAAAGATGGGGATGATGGAAGGGTAAGTTTCAGTTGTTATATGTTTTGATTTTACACCCACCTCGCGCGTTTCAAATCTTTTTATCTGCATTCTTATTTAGTTTCCTTAGTCTTTCTAATTTAATATTTTATTACATTAAAACTTAAATACTTGCACCCGAGGTTGTATATATTTGCTAGTATATATATATATATATATATATATATATATATATATATATATATATATGTGTGTGTGTGTGTGGAAAAATAACAAGAGATTTAGGCTGAAAGCATAATTGAATATTTCAATGAACCTAAATGAATTAACTTTCGGTTCCCCTCTTCAAATGCAAAATGGGGAATATTCTATTATTCTGAAATCGGTTGAAAGCAGATCTCTTTTTAAATAGATAAATTTAAAAATTAATTAAATTATTAACCAGCTGATCGTCCGCTTTCCGTCATTGTTTAAGGGTAGGGCTCACTGTTAAATTAATCCATTCGAACTTCTAACTTGACACTATCCTTTCAACCTTAATTTTCTTTTGTCATTTTTCCTAATATAATCTTGCTCTGTGTCTCTGACAATAGGAGCACGCATTGAGCTCTGTAAATTGCGACAAATGAAAAGAAAACTACTACGTCATTAGGAAGATTTCCTCACTCAATCTTTGGATTGAATATACTACGAAATATATGCACCCTCCGGGTACAAGTATTTAAGTTTTAATGTAATAAAATATTATATTAAAGTAGAAAGGCTAATGAAACTAAATAAGAATGCATGTAAAAAGTTATGAAACAGAGGGGGGTATAATCGAAAAATAGAACAATTGACACATACTCTTCCATCACTGCCATATTTCATTGCTAAATTTTCCTTATTTAATTAAATTAAGAATTAAAGAATAAAATTACAGTTATTTCTTCTTGTTGATAAATTTCTTTTAAGATTTATCAGAGATTTTTGCTCATATTCATTAAGATGAAACCATACAATTACATTCTACTAGTCTTAATATATTAGAAAGACTAACGAAATTAAATAAGAACGTATATAAAAAATTACACTTATCTTAATTATATTTTAATTGGTTTCTACATAAAACTATTCATAGGATCGGTATGAAAAGTTAGAGAATAGAACAATATTATTCGAGATCAATGAAATCAAATAATTATCTATTTACCCCGGCCTTGTTAAAACCAGTATGTAAATTGACCACACAATTTATTATATAAACCCTTATTTTTTAGTGATATATAAGACACATTGCAGGATTTTAAATGTATTAATAACATGGGCTGTTTTGAGGGAAATCTAACTTAGATTTTCATAGTGACATCATTTATAGATATGATTATTCTATGTATTAAGGATTTTGACTATATACTAAATACTCATTGGTATACGTACGCAATTCCTGATCAAGGTCGACAGTAACAGAATAATTAACGCAAAGATTTACACATGTACCCAGTCATGGTTAACAGAATGAGAACGGTCTATCTCCGTATATCTCCTATCTTGTATAGGTTCGGAGAAGGCTCCCGATAACGACTACAAGGTGGCAGAGTCCGACAAGAAATGCCTGAAGAAGGCCGAAACATTGACTATATATTAAAGACTCATTGATAAACTTACACTATTCCTGAAGGTATTGTTACGTAAGATATACATTATAATAGGATGGTATTTTATGACGAGATGTCACAAAATTCGCTATGATTGTTACACTTTTTTTGTACCGTCAAAACGAAATGCGGTTCTTATTTGCGGCGTGAAAAAAAAAAAAAAAACCCGAAAAAAAAAAAAAAAAAAAAAAAAAACGCGATCTCGTCTTGGGTATAAATAATCATTTCTTGGAGCTCAAATCGAAGAGGAATGTGCACCATTGTTGACCCGAAAAATGTATATTGGAAGACAGAAAAGAAAAAAAAAAAGAAAAGGAAAAAAAAAAAAGAAACATTCTCTTTTGTGCCTGTCTCCCTGGTATTCATAACGTAAACTAAATCTTGTTAGCCTTGGCTGGCGAACAATATGCCAGCATCTCCCCGCTCTCTGGATTTTGGTCATCATTTTTCATTAGCAAACCAAGCGACTTCTTCGAAGTTGGCAATGGCCCCAAATTCGATCCACCCAAAACCTGACCTGCAGATAGCTGTAACCATTTTCCCCTTATTATCCACACAAATTTTCATCGTATTTTAGAGAATGTTTCTTCCATCTGGAAACAGCGCGGTTATACATAGAACAAATATAAACATAAGAGATCATTGTACACTCACTCAATACTGAATGTTATTTCTGTGTTACTGTTTTATTATCTTGACTAAACGTACATTCTTCTAGATTATCATATTTTTCTATAAGGCTTGTATTAACCCATAATTGTTAATATCTTATTATAATGGAGATTGTGTGTTTTTCTGTCTGTAACCGAAACTATATTACTACTCAATTCACTATTCCCTTAGTTATTGACATCACATTCTCCATGATTCTATTTAAACCTCAATTAATAATAAAACTGTTTGACATTATTAATACTGTTGGCCTTACCTAAATAATAATAACATGCAATTGTATTTATATATACAACAAAATACCAGTTTTCAGTGTAAACGTAAAGCTAATTTGCATATTGGTATTAAAAAAAACTGATTTTAATAAAAATGTGATTGGTATTATTGATTTCTAATTGTTTGGTTTTATCTTAATGAATATGAGTAAAAATCTCTTCAATAAATCCTAAAAGAAATTCATTAACAAGAAGAAATAACTGTAATTTTATTCTTTACTTCCTATTTTAACTAAATAGTTAAATTAGGAAAATTTAGCATTGAAAAACGGAAGGGATGAAAGAGTAAGTTTCAGTTGTTCTATTTTCCGATTACACCCCCTCCGTTTCAAATCTTTTTATTTGAATTCTTAATTAGTTTCATTAGCCTTTCTGATTTAATCTAATATTTTATTACATTTAAACTTAAATACTTGCACCCGGAGGGTGCATATATTTGCTAGTATATGTAATATCTTATTATAATAGAGATTGTGTGTTTTTCTGTCTGTAACCGAAACTATATTCCTACTCAAATCACAATTCTCTTAGTTATTGACATCACATTCTCCATGATTTTATTTTTATCTAAACCTCAATTATTAATAAAATTGTCTTACATTATTAATACTGTTAACTATGTCTACATACTGACAACATGCAATTATATTTATATATACAACAAAATAGCGGTTTACAGAGTGAACGGGAAGGCTAATTTGCATATCAATATTTAAAAATCAAATTTGATAAATATGTGCTTAGTATTATTGATTTATAACTGTTTGGTTTTATTTTAATGAATATAAGCAAAAATCTCTTCAATGAATCTTAAATGAAATCCATTAACAAGAAAAAATAACTGTCATTTTATTCTTTACTTCCTCTTTTAACTAAATGCTTAAATTAGAAAAAATAACAATGAAAGACGAGAGTAATGGAAAAGTTTCAGTTGTTCCATTTTTTATTATACTCCCTCTGTTTCAAATCTTTTATTATACTCCCTCTGTTTCAAATCTTTTTATCTGTATTCTTATTTAGTTTCATTAGCCTTTCTAATTTAATACAATATTTTATTACATTAAAACTTAAATACTTGCACCCGGAGGGTGCATATATTTGCTAGTTTTTCTAAATTATCGTATTTTTCTATAAGGCTTGTATTAAACCATAATTGTTAATATATATGTAAGATAATCCAAATGACTGGTAATTAAGAGATGATTCTATTTGGGATCATCAAGATATCACTGTACAACCGTATTATATACTCTTGTAGCTACAGATATATTCATACAATATTTTCCATAAACCCCTAAGAGAGCTCAATGTACAATAACCAATAAATTAATTATATACAGAGTAATATTTAACGTTCAAAGAAAGAAAAACTTAACAAACCGCCATTATACTGTTATAATTTAATTCGACCAGAAACTCAAATGATTTAATTCTGGTGAATAATTTTTCTATTGAGATTCTCTGTGTTTGTAATATCTGTCTGAAGAGGCTAGACTCATTTGAGTTTCTGGTCGAAATAATTTATAACAGTATGATGACGGTTTGTTAAGTATTTCTTTGAAAGTATAATATATATATATATAATATATATATATATATATATATATATATATATATATATATATATATATATAAACTGTCAAAGAAATACTTAACACACCGTCATCATACTGTTATAAATTATATAAATTATTTATTCATTGTAACTTAGAATTATATAGCTGTGTGAAAATTATTTGTATTTGGTTTGAGTACTTAATATATAGCGCCCATGTCGGCTGCACCTCTGCAGGTGGTAATATCCACCCAATGAGGCCCCCTTTGGGCCGTGGGTGGTGATCCGTGATACTTAATCCAGGTGGCTGAGCAGTCCATGACTTGCAAAATTCCATTTGGCTAGACAGTCGGGTAGAGAATCTCTCTCCCATCAATCAGCTAGTCATGTCAAGCACTAGCACCTATATGATTGTCCCATCATTATTGCGCTAATGACAACATAAACCCTTTTTATGTGCTAGAACGTGGTAGCAGGGGTTTTAGTGTCCTGTGCATGATATAAATTCAATGAAGTGATGAAGTTCCACTTCTATAAATCTGCGCAATGTGACATTCTCCTTTATCACCACTACTCCCAGGTCTACCCAACCCCGGAGTAGTAGTACCTGTTATCTATGGGTTTGATATATAAAAAAGTGTATTAAAAATGTGCTTAAAAAGTTGAGATTTAAAAAAATAAATACCCAACATCAAGGAATAAAACAAAATGTCTTCAGCATAAAATAACCTAATAAGAATTGAGGTGCCGTAAAATCCAACCAACCAATGAACTTTGATATCATATAACTCTGTGCAATTGAAAAAAAACTTTTGAGATATAACAACACACACACAGATATATATATATATATTATATATATATAGATATATATATATATTATATATATATATATATATATATTTGAATTATTGTCCTCATCTTCCTTGCTACCTGTACAACGTTTCGGCCATTATGCACTCCAGCCTTCTTCAGGTATTTCTTGTCAGACTCTGGAACGTTGTACAGATAACAATGAAGATGAGGACAACAGTCCGAATAATTCAAATAATACTAATTATCAATAATTCACACACACACATATATATATATATATATATATATATATATATATATGAACGTATAATGAACGCGATTACATAACATCTCTGGTAGGAAATTATCCTTGACTAAATATAAAAGTTTATATAGTTTACTTATGTTTTGAAACACAACATTTACACAGTATGTAGAGCAAACACAGATATACATAAATACAACTTAAATAAAGTAACTTACTTTCAGTCAACCCAGACCGAAATAAGGTGAGGTATGTGACCAGAAAAGTTTAATCATATTGTTCTCATGTATAACCCTCACGCTTAACACTTAGGCTGAAAAATAGTGCATTTCACACACAAATAACCTAAGAGACGAGTTCATGGTGAATATATGAACATACAACTCCGACACGTTTGTGGGACAAAACATTTTATATTGTAAACAGCACAGAAATATGACAAGATACATAAACAATAAAATACATGTACATAAACATATAAGAGTAGAGATAAAAAGACTGGAGAGTACGTACATACAAAATCACTTACTAGTGATGGGGGCCGAAGACCCCAGGATAGTTACATAGCGTTGGGGGCAGAAGTCCCCACCGAGAAGGGTGTGACAATGGTCTAAACCCATGTGGTCGTTCCAGAAGATGTAGCTAAAAGAGACAGAAGAGGCAAAGGGAAGATAATACCAACACTAGCAAAAATATGCACACCCTGGGCATAAGTATATAAGTTCTAATGTAATAAAATATATCAAATTCGGAAAACTAAATAAGAACGAATATAAAAGTATCACACTTACTTTAATGTTATTTTGATTTCTATAAAAAGTTATATATAGGATTGCCGATAAAATCAATCAGCCAATCAATCGATGAACAACCATAAAGAGAATTAAGTGCATTCATATAACAATGTTTCGCTTTATAAACATAACATTTTTTCTTTTAATGTATATTAGTTTTACATAAAATTACCAGACAACCTCACATTAATTTCATTTTAGACAAATTATTTGTTAGTTGCGTTTTGATATCTGATTACCGATGTCCCTCTGTGCTTTTTTTATTGAATCAATGATTAGAATACAATAATGACAGGTAGTTGAGGTCTATACTGACGGATATTAAAACAGAGAAAAAAGATGTAAAAATAACAAAAAAGATCATAGTGATGCTGTAGATAAAAATAGAAAGAAAAAACAATCGGCGGGGGGGTGCTCGATTGAGAAGACATTTAAATAAATAATGAATAATAATAGCATGAATAAGTTTGGTTTGGTTTGTTTTGTTTTACGGCATATCAACCTCGGTGGGTCATTTAATGCCAATAAAGTTTAGAAATCTATTAATTCTTAATGGATACACAATTTTTTTAATAAATACATTTTCTATTTAACCCATAGCTGGGACTCTAACAGGTACTACCACTCTGGTTCAGAGTGGACCAGGGAACAATGGTGATGAAGGGGTGCTCCACATTCCCAAAACCTCTAAAACTGGAACTTCGCCATCAGATAGAGTTTAACGTCATTCCCAGGAAATGTAGATCCTCAGCCACCGCTTTCTAGCATCCATATGATAAAAAGGGTCGGGGCTTGTCATAAGGGAAATAGGGTTGGGGCAATTATATAGTTGCAAGGCCTTGACGTTACCAGCCGATTCATCGGAGGGGGCCTCCTCGCCTGCCCGTCTAGCCCAATAAAGGGCCAAAGTGGAGTATTGCAAGTCATGGACTGCTCAACCACCTGGGTTCTATCCTTAAGCATCACGAGTCGCCACCAACGGCCAACAGGTGGCCCCATTGGGGGAGTCTTACCCTTCTGCAGCGCTGCAGTCGGTGCATTCTAACGCCACAGCCGACAGGGTGGAGCATGAATAAGAAGTAGAGATATAGTAATTTGCTAAGCTTCGAACAAGGCCGAATGTAGAGGGGCACCCAGTGAACTCACTAGTCATGGTTTCCCAGTCTACCTTGCTAACTGTTATAGGTGATATCACCTATGTACATAATAGAATGATCCTACTACTACTATATGTAGCAAAGCCAATTGTAGCTTGAGGAAGCGATGCAAATCAGTTCTGGACTGTATTGTCGGACGTAACTTCACCTTCCTTCTGTAAATTCTACTTTCTCTGTTTAATACACTTATGTCAACTTTCACCAGTTTTATGTCTTTGTTTGTGACCCTTAACAACTCCTCAACACTAACCATTACATCACGGGCGGTGCCCATGTACTAGAGATATAGAATAGCATAAAAGAAAGGGGAAAATTTTGGTTGATTCATTTTTTTCCGGCATGTCAACCTTGTGTTATTTTATACCGAAGACATTGTGTTATTCATTCTTGATGGGATCTGTGTCGTGAGTAAGGTGGCCAATTTACTAACACACAAAAAGAAGTAAGAATGTAAAATGAATCAGACACAAGTCAAGGGCTTCATAGTAGTAGTATATATATATATATATATATATATATATATATATATATATATATATCTCTTATTATAATGAAGATTGTGTGTTTTTCTGTCTGTAACCGAAACTATATTCCTACTCAAGTCACAATTCTCTTAGTTATTGACATCACATTCTCCATGATTTTATTTTTATCTAAACCCACAATTATTAATAAAATTGTCTTACATTATTAATACTGTTAACTATGAATACATACTGACAACATGCAATTATATTTATATATACAACAAAATAGCGGTTTACAGTGTGAATGTGAAGGCTAATTTGCATATTGATATTAAAAAATCGAATTTAATAAATATATGATTAGTATTATTGATTTCTAACTGTTTGGTTTTATTTTAATAAATATAAGCAAAAATCTCTTCAATGAATCTTAAATGAAATCCATTAACAAGATAAAATAACTGTCAGTTTATTCTTTACTTCCTCTTTTAACTAAATACTTAAATTAGAAAAAATAAAACTGAAAGACGAGAGTGATGGAAGAGTAAGTTTCAGTTGTTCCATTTTTTATTATACTCCCTCTGTTTCAAATCTTTTAATCTGTATTCTTATTCAGTTTCATTAGCCTTTCTAATTTAATACAATATTATATTACATTAAAACTTAAATACTTGCACCCGGAGGGTGCATATATTTGCTAGTATATATAATATACCAAACTTGTTGGTAAATCCTCGCGGTGAGAAAAAACACAGCAAATAGTTTGATTGTAAAAATATGCTACAAAACATTACCCGGGGAGAAAAAGATTTTCGGAAAAAGACCAAGATAATCGTACCAACCAAAAATAATCTATTGTTACAATATTTGACCAAAGAAAAAAAACAAAACAATTTATTTATATATATATATATATATATATATATATATATATATATTCATACAAAACCGCCAGGAAACTAAAGCTAATAAGTGCTCAATACCTAAGAGCAAATAATAAATGAGTCAGATAAACCTACTAAAAGTTTCGCTTAATTCTCTTCAGGGCTAAGATCCGACGAAGAGCATTAAGCGAAACTTTTAGTAGGTTTATCTGACTCATTAAATTTTATATATATATATATATATATATATATATATATATATATATATACACTAACTCCTCGTCTCGTCTATCTAACAACTATTCATTAGACTGACGCAACCATTATTCTATGGTATAGAGGAGAGGTAGCTAATCCTATACAACAATGGACAAACTTTCTTTTTAAACTGTATTTTAAACTCATTTTTTCTATTTAACCAATACATGGGTTGGTTATTTAGTTGGTTATTTGGCTGGTTAGTTGAGTTTAACGGCATGTCATTATTGGGTTATTTCATGCTGGCGAAATTGTTTTGTCATTCTTTATGGTACTCATTTTTTAAAAATCATTTTCATTCAAACACATTCTTAAACTCATTGTTTTTCTTCTATTCCTACTTGATAATTACAGAAAATTATTTAAAACAGTTTTTTTTCCAACACACTTAATTAACTCATTTTCTTCTATCTAACACATACACAGGACCCTAAAAGTCAATGAAGGGATACTGCGCACTCCCCAGAGCTCCGGAATTAACACTTGACTACGAGATGCAGTTTAACGTCATACCCAGGGCACTAAGACCCTCAGCCAGCGCCTTCTTACATATTTATGATAAAAAGGGTTGGGGTTGGCAATAGGGTCGGGACAATCATATAGGTGCTAGGACTTGACATAACCAGACGATTAATCGGAGGGCTCTCTCGGACAGTCCGTCTAGACTAAGTAAATGACATCAATGTTGTGTAATGGATACCATGGTAGGAAATAGACACTGTAATAAGAGTTCAAATCCTGGACGAAGTTATTAGTATTTCACATAACGCTGATACTCTTGGGAAAAGTATGAATCCAATAATTCTCCCTCCAGCTATTGCCAAATACTAGGGCGGACTCTGCTCTTTAGCCTGGGTTACCCAACCGCTCTACGAGAAGGAAAGATCTGAATTCAAACCGGTTAAACTCCGCTTGATAAATCGACCTTGTGTCGCATCCTACTCAAGTGGAGGGGTTGGTGTTTATATATATATATATATATATATATATATATATATATATATATATGGGTCCATCACTATAAATATCCTTATAAACAGCGCAATTTATGACAAAAATCCCCTTATTTATTGAATGACCGTCGTATAAAAGGGTTGCCATCAGGGCAATAAAGTCGGCATAAACATATCGGCGCTAGGGCTTAACAATATATCAGGGGGCCCACTCCAACCATCCGTCTATCTAAGTAAGGGGCATATACGGACCCATCACTATTAATTGCCTTGTAAAGAGCACAACCCCTTTGTCAAAAATCCACTTATTTATTGAATGACCCTCGTCGATAGTCCTTAGTCGTGTTTGTAAGAAACTTTGCTATTTGGACGATCGATCAATGCTTTGTTAGGTATTCCTATTCGCGCACAGGGGTTGCTTGATTATATATATATATGTATGTGTGTGTGTGTGTGTGTGTGTACAGAAATAACCTACTCGAGTTTCACCATGAGGCTTATTTCTGTACACATTATAACAAACAATCCGCTCTACTTACGTATTGAACACTTTATATTTGTTATAACGCTGACTTATCCGAATAATACTTGTACTAACCAAATATTGAGACCAACCCAATATTTTCACCGGTAAGTCATTGCTTTATATATTTGAAAGGAAGCAAAAACTCAACACCGTTATTCCATAATAAATTTATTTCGACCAAAATTGGGGCCTTTATAAATCTATTTATATTAATCTATTTGATTTAACAAAGCTCCCTAAATTCAAGTTTCATCAGATGGATAATCATCAATAATTTGAATTGCATGACAAAAATTTTCTCACTGTAGAATCTTCTTCCTCCTCAAAAATGTTTTCCTTTCAAAATGTATACATTAAAAAGACTGACACTATGGTGACAGGAAGTCAAATGAGAAAAAATAATACTTTTCAGGGCAAAATTTTTAGAGGATAGTAGTCAGTCAATTAACAGTATGAAAATTAAATAGTCTGAATAAGTATGAAGCAAAAAGTTTAATATATAAAATATATATATAAAAATAATAATGATTATATTATGAATATAAAAAATTATATTATTAAACAAATAAAAGTAGTAAAACCTTAAATAATAGATAATATATATTGTTAAAATATAAATAATAAAATAACATATCTACATAATTAAATATCTACATACACATACACATAGATATACACACGATATTATATATACACATATACATATATTATACACACATATACATTATATACCACATTTCACAGACATATTAACATATACACACATATACATATACACAGACATAATATACAAATACATATATATATACACACTTACTTACATTATACATTATATATATATTACACAACATACATAATAGATATACATTATAATATCACAACAGAATACTATACACATACATATAACAGTTATATATATACCACACAGACATATATCACATCACATATAAGCATATATACACACATAACACATACACATACATATAATATAACACTATACATATACACATACATTATATACCACTACTACATATATACGACACATATACACTATACACATACCATATATACCACATATACATATACACTACATATATCTTAACACATACATATATATACACATATACACTATACATATCACATACATCACACATAATCATTGATACACTACATATACACATACATTACACAGACATATATATACACATACATATACAAACATACCAACATATACATATATATACATACACAGTATATACATACATACATTACCATACATATACATACACATACATACACATATATATACACATACATTATACACACAATACATACACCATATACATATCACAGACATATATAACACATACATTTACACATAACTTTACACAGACATATTACCAACATACAAATTACATATATTATAACATATACATTCACAGATATATTCACATATACACAGACATATATACACATATACATAGACAATACACAGACATATACACAGACAATACAACAACATATGTACACTATACATTAGTATACCCAAATAAGGCTAATCTCCGTTTATGACAAAATGACTTTTTACAGAAATAAATTTACCAAAAATCAGGAAATTTCGGACTCCAACGAAACTCTCAGTGTTTATTTACAAGAAATGACCCCTTAATGCATTATTTTTTATTTCAAAACTCATTTTTTTCAAGTCACTTAATTTTGACCCCCTTATTGGGGCGTAACATTTTTTTTCAAGTTGGTCTTATAGTTTTCTAAATATTGCTCTGTATGTAATCTTTAAAAAAATTGCTCTGTATATAATCTAAAAAGATTATACATTGAGCTCTCTGTAGTGATTTAAAGATTCACTGTATTTATACATACTGGATCATATAATAATAATAATACAGTGTTTCTTAGATATCCAAAACTTGGTAGTAAGGGATGATTCTCTATGTGATATCTCCCACACACGCATGTGTGTGTGTGTGTCTGAGAGAGAGAGAGAGAGAGAGAGGGGGGGAGAATGCCATCACTATAATTATCCTTGTTAACAGCGCAATACATTTGACAAATATCCCCTTATTTATTGAATGAGTCTCGCATATATTCCTTAGTCGTGTTTGTAAGAAACATTGTTATTTGGTAGATCGATTAATGCTCTGTTCGGTACATTGCGTCAACATCTCGTACCGATTACACTTACATTGTTAGTCCACTTGTTATACGAAAAACTGATGATAAAACCTGTGTTTCCATCTGTTGTAAGAAGCACAACGAATCAGTCCAGACAGTGTTCATTGCAGTGTAATGACATTCCTATAGTCTATTGTTAGCAAGCTATACAATTCACGAGAAAAGGGCCAATGGATTGTTGCCAGTTTTTGTTTGATCGACGTTTGATAGCGAAAAAAAAAAAAAAACATTCATAAAAGTACGGCTGAATTTTTTAATATCCAATTGAAATGCAGCGTGCTTGAAATTTGAAATAATATTGTAGTTTAATTGGCAATAAAAACCTTGTATAACCATGACTTATAACCCGTAAACTTGTACATTGTTTGGATTAATCACCGGAGATGCAAACACAAACCACATATATTATAATATATATATATATATTATATATATATATATGTGTGTGTGTGTGTGTGTGTGTGTGTAAACTTGTATGAATTGTGAACTCTAACCCGTAATTGCACATTGTTTGGATTAGTCACTGGAGATGCGAACACACACTCTCACACGCATTATATATATATATATATATATATATATATATATATATATATATATATATGAGTTAAGAGTAAGGAAATGGATCCGACGGTATATGTATAGATAAAAGGGTATAAAAATACACAATGGTTTTAAAATAAATATAAAATGAAAATGCTATAAAAATATATTCATTTGAACAACATTGTGTGTTTTCAAACCCTTTTATCTCTCTCTCATATATATATATATATATATATATATATATATATATATATATAAATAGATAGAGAGAGAGAGATAAAGAGAGAAATTGTGTATTTTGGCAATAAGTTATGTTTTGTTAAAGACTAGGAAAAGTTTGTTTTTCATTATCTGTGTTTTTGGTTTTTTTCCTCTGGTTTTCTTTTTAGTTTCTTTGTGTGGGGGACGAGTCGATAGAGGGGATGCTTCTTCTACTATTAAATGCTTTTGATCAGATCCATTTATCCTCTTCGTTGAGATGGGGGTATCTTTTATAGGTACTAGCAAATATATGCACCCCTCCGGGTGCAAGTATTTTAGTTAAATTTTATAATAAAATATATTAAATTAGAAAGGCTAATGAAACTGAATAAGAATGTAGATAAAAAGATTTTGAACAGAAGGAGTATGATTGAAAAATAGAACAACTTTGAAACTAACTCTTCCATCATTTTCCGTTACTCCCGTCTTTCATTGGTAAATTTTCCTAATTAAACTGTTTAGTTAAAATAGGAAGTAAAGAATAATATTACAGTTTTATCTTCTTGTTAAGGATTTCTTTTAAGATTTATTGAAGAGATTGTTGCTCATATTCAATAAGATAAAACCAAACAATTAGAAATCAATAATACTAAGCATATATTTATCAAAATCATTTTTTTAAGATCAATATGCAAATTAGCCTTCCCATTCATACTGTAAACCTCTATTTTGTTGTATATATAAATACAATTGCATGTTATTAGTATGTAGATATGGTCAACAGTGTAAGTAATGTAAAACAATTTTATTAATAATTGAGGTTTAAAAAAAAAATAAAATCATGGAGAATATGATGTAAATAACTAAAGGAATTGTGACTTGTATAGTAATATAGTTTCGGTTACAGACAGACAAACCCACAATCTCCATTATAATAAGAATTGTTTTATTTTGTATAATCCGAGTGTGAAAGTTATTCTGTTGGAAGATTTTATAATAAAGCCCTTCCCCGCCAAAATTAAATCCTTAAAAAAAGAATAACGTTGGTACCAATACTTAAAACATTTTTTATATCAAGATGCACATTAGCCTTCCCCACTCTAAATAGCTATTTTGTTGTATATAAAAATAGAATTGCATTTCATTAGTATGTAGTTACAGTCAACAGAATTAATAATATAACACAATTTTATTAATAATTATGGTTTAAATAGAAATAGAATCATGGTCAATGTGACGTTAATAACTTAGGGAATTGTTACTTGAGTAGTAATATAGTTTCGTTTACATACAGAAAATAAGTCCCCATTATAAGATGTATATATATATATATATATATATAAATATATATATGAAGTGGTCAAACTGTGTTTGAATGGCGAAAGCCGACAATTTTTGGGAGATTATGTGCTCAATTAAAGTCATACCTAATTTGTTAATTAATTATAATTAAATGAATTAGGCGTGCATATCGGTTTAAATGTAAAGCGTAAACAAATCGAGAAAAAGTCGATCTCTGTATGTACATTTCAGCCCATAAGGCCTCATCAGCAGAGCTATAGACAGGGCAGTGCTTTGTGCGCGATTCGAACCCTACCTGTCAGGCTGACAGGCGGATGTTCTAACCGCTACACTAGCTGGCTTCCCCAGAATCTCTCGTTTATTTTCAACTGATATGTATATCGCACTTATATATATATATATATATATATATATATGTATGTGTGTGTGTGTGTGTGTGTGTAACGTTTTGAATCTAAAATCACCTATTTGACTATACCTGCTGGTATTTTAGGTGGCATTTTGAATTACATACTGACTAGCGTCGAACTTTATTTTTGATGTCACACAATTAGTACAAGAAACTAGAGGAGTTCAGATGTGGATATGATACTACGGAGACGTTGGAATGCTTAGGGAAATACTAGGAATGATCCGACTCTTGTTTACAACAGCAGAGATCTCAAGCGAAGAAAAGAAAATTATAATACAGAATATAATATTGGAGGTATGTAGGTGATCCCCACAGTCTATTCCCATGGCACAGCACTCTAGTCTATGTACTTGATTAAGTTTTAAGTTGAGGCAGCTAAACTAAGTACATGCATCTTCTCACTACCTCATATCTTCTGTAATCTTTTCAGCTTAAAACGACTCTATGGGGTCAATCAGGAAGTGGTCTCTACCTGGAAGCATCGCGAGATATATATATATAATATATATATATATTATATATATATATATATATATATACACTCGGTCTGTTTACAGATTTTAGTTCTCTGGTGGTTGTAAAAAACATCCGCGTAGGGATGTATCACTTAATTGTTCACTTCAGACTGACAACCGCTGAAAGTCGCAAGGGTAAGGGACTTGGTAGACAACAATTCCGTAGAGTTTCGATCTCGGCTAGAGGTAGTTGTTAAAAAAAAGTCGAGCCGTACTTATGAGAATTCGAAACACGTCTGTAGATGACTATATTTATATCTATATATATATATATATATATATATATTATATATATGTGTGTGGGTGTGTGTGCACCGACTAGTCGAATCAATAGGGTGGTGGTGTTTACTGACATAAAATCCAATGTTATATATATATACGAGGGGTGAGTCAAAAAGTGATGCCATTTTCTTTAGTACCAACACCGGAACGAGTAACGTACATCAAAATGAAAGCTGTCCTCTGTGGATCAATTTCCTCCCTACTTCTCTACATAGTCAGCATTTCTCTCAATAGCAATGTTCCAACTTCAAATGAGAGCATGTATCCCTGCCCCGAAAATTATATTGACTGTTCTTTGAGACACTTCATCACTGTAATAATGTTTGCCTATCAAACCCTCTTTCATATTTCGTATACTTCAATTATAATACTAAAAAGAACATATTTCTCTGGGGAACCACCTCAATTACAAAGAGCTGATCTCTCACACACACATTTACGCTGTTGCGCTAAATAGACTGATTGATATGTATATGAAGGGACTAGAATAAAGAGATAGAAACACACAGGATTAGGTCGAAAATTTAGATAGAATGATACATAGACACGAATACTGGAAGAGACAGATTGATAGATACATA
Source organism: Doryteuthis pealeii (assembly GCA_023376005.1). Lineage (NCBI taxonomy): Eukaryota > Metazoa > Mollusca > Cephalopoda > Myopsida > Loliginidae > Doryteuthis > Doryteuthis pealeii. Next base: position 27,805,380 of record CM042159.1, on the reverse strand, counting down.
CATATACATGAAACAAACTGAATATATATTATATATATATATATATATATATATATATATTGCCCCCCCCTTATGTTGGGGGCGTAACATTTTTTTTCAAGTTGGTCTTATAGTGTTCTAAATATTGTTCTGTATGTAATCATATATATATATTATATTATATATGATGTAATCATATATATATATATACTATATATATATATATATATATATATAGATAGGGTGTAACTAATGCATTACCTTGACAAAGGGTAGGGTAGGGCTCTTTGATGAAATCATTTGGATTTAAAGCATGGTTTGTCATTAACTCTTTCTCTACTACTATCATTATTATTGTTGCTCTATCTTTTTAATATGGAACACTTTTGGATATTTACTAATGTCAGTGCAACGGAAAGGTTAAAGCGGGATTTGAATAATATATATATAATTCTTTTTCTTTCCTTTTCTCTTTCGGGAAAAACATTTTTTGCTGATCAATAAGGTATGTCCCTATTTTTCAAAATATTATACTAATTCAGCTGTACGAAAAATTTGTATGTATATATATATATATATATATATATAAGAACATTTCTGTGTCTGTTGGTCTTTTTTTTTTCAATGACAGAGCCCAGATCCTTTTTTGAAGGAAAGTTGGTGGAGGCCAGCATATACCCACAGCCTATTTTCATCCGGCGGATGTTAAATTAAATTTTATCCCATATTTTTCATACAAAGCTAAATAATAATGTAAGGATATCAATCAATGATCCGATCTCTCTCTCTCTCTCTCTCTAGTATATATATATATAATATATATATATAATATATATATATTATATATATATATATATATATATACATACATACATACACACACACCTACAAGGTGTGTAAAACAAGTATCAAGATTTTTTGTACTTTTTGACACACTTGCATCTGAAAAAAATTAAAGTTCCATTCATTGTTATCTTTCTCATCGTCGGTAAATACAGCTTTTAACTCAATACTTTTATGACACACCTTATATCATACATATATATATATATATATATATATATATAGATAGATAGATAGATAGATAAATAGATAGATAAGATAATTAGATAGATAGCATAAATAGATAGATAGATAAATAGATATAGCATAGCATAATAAATAGAATAGATAGATAGATAGATAAATAGATAGATAGATAAAATAGATACGATAGATAGATAGATTAGCATACAATAGATAGATAATAGATAGATAAATAGATAGATAGATTAAATAGACTAGATAGATAATAGATAGATAGATAAATAGATAGATAGATAGATAGATAGAGAAGCAACAGAGAGAGCAACAAGATGTTAAAGAAATTGTCGTAGTACTGCGAAAAGGTTAATTGGATAGGACAAAATATGCAGGCTGCCTTTTTGCAATTTTTCCAAATGATAAGTGAGGTATTAATAAATATTTTGAAATCCTTTGATGTTATCTCAACTCGATGATCCCCTCTTGTTAATCGTGACAGAGTCAAACATCACAAAATTGCTTCCATCTCT
>CM042159.1:27764189-27803748 GCA_023376005.1 Doryteuthis pealeii | reverse complement strand
CGAGCGATATTGTTTATTCGCTGCTCTTTCCCGCTTCTCCTCGTTCAGACAAATACATCTTCTTAAATATCTGAAAAAAAAGCCAGCAATCAATTTCCAACCAGCAAGACAATTGTCTGGCCAGGAATTGAGGAACGTTGATAGTTGCCAGAGAAGGCTCAACTTGAACTGGCTCATCGGGCGTGGGGAGAAGATGAAAGGTTTGAACCTTGCCAAGTAGGTTTGTTAAGTGGTTGATTATTCCTGTTTAACGCTAAAATTACCTCAGACAAATTGAAGACAATTTGAGATTTAATTGACAAAGTTTTCCATAATTCTTTAGCGCACTAACAAACATGCAATGGATGAGGGCTACTTCAAATTATCTTAATTCAATAAACATTTTATATACACTTTTGTCGCCCTGTCGACTGGGGCGTAAGAATGTCCGACTGCACCTCTGCAGAGGGGGAAGACACCCCCAATGGGGCCACCCGTTGGCCGTGGGTGGCGATGCTTAAGGATAGAACCCAGGTGAATGAGCAGTTCATGACTTGCAATTCTACTTTGGCCCTATCTTGGGCTAGAGGGACGGTCGGAGAGGCCCCTCAATAACGGCTGGTCACGTCAAGCTAGCACCTATATGATTGCCCAATCTAATTGCCCTTATGGCAAGCCCAATCCCTTTTTATCATATGGGTGCTAGAAGCGGTGGCTGCGGGTCTGCATGTCTGGACTGACGTTAAACTCTATCTGATGGTGAGGTTCCAGTTTTGGAGGTTTGGGAAATGTGGAGCACCCTTCATCACATTGTCCTGGTCCACTCTGACCCAGAGTGGTAGTACCTGTTGGGTCCATCTATGGGTTAAATAGAAAACATGAGTTTATGAACAAAATTGTCTTATCCATTAAGAATGAATTTATTTCAAAACTTTGTCGGCATTAAATGACCAGCGAGGTTGATATGCCGTAAAACAAAACAAATATACACGTTTGGAGGCGTGTGGTGTAATGGTTAGAGTAGTAGGAGATGGAGTCGTCGACCCGAGTTCAATACCTCAACGAAACTGTTTGCATTTCACATTTACATTTCTGTTAAAATTCTCATTGCCATTTTTAGGCTACAGTTGAGAGCACTTTACAGTGGGGATCCCTTGTGGCATTAACATGTTGTGTAGTATCCTATAATGCTTTTCCATTGGTCCGGGTATCTTGAATCCTATGATCCTTGTGTTCCTCAGTGTTAAGCAGAATCCTTGTTTGTTGATCCATTCGTCCGTGTTAAACACGAAGCAACTGAACAGCTTTCTACTAAGGTCTTTAAATAGTTAACCAACCACGTATTCGAGCGTGTTGATTTGCCGATTCAGTCCACGCGGCATCGAAGAGTCTATAAATTAATGTTGTGACCTCCAGCACACCTTATATAGCAGAAATATTCCAACACTAATAACCCTGGGAAAGGTATGGACCCGTTTCTCCCTCCAGCTATAGGTAAATAGCAGGAGACTGTTCTATTTAACCATGGCTAGGTAACTAGTCTAAGAAACGGAAAACTCAATTAAAACCATTTAAACGCCGCATAAGAAATTGTTCTTGTGTCGCATCCTGCTCGTTCGGAGGGGTTGCTAAATGTCTATATACCGTTTTGATTTGGGTATATAAATGGTGAGTGGAGAGGTCTTAGGAAGATTCTATTTCACAAACTGGTCATCTTCTTATGGAGTGATTTCTTCCTCTGTTTAATACGCGCTTCTTTTATTCTGGGCTCCTATTGTCTTTGCTCATTCTCGTTGTTTTTTTAATAATGAACCCAAGACACATAAACACACACACACACACACACACACACAGAATTCGGAAGATAGACACAAAACAAAATGGACGGTCACTAGCAACAGCTTCAGTTTCAGAAATCTTCTGTTGATGAGATTTTATCTCGAAATATCAAGAATAAATTAGAGGTTAGCAAATAACACCATAGTTACCTTATTTTTCTTTACACTTGCAGTGTGATAGCCTTCAAAACCAACCACCAAACCAATATATATATATATATATATATATATATATATATATATATAGCTATGGGTTAAATAGTAGGGCAGACTGTGCCCTTCAGCCTTGGGTAGGTAACCAGTCTAGAAGAGAGATAACTCTGAATTTAAAATTCCTGAGGTCGGTCGTTGATTGGGTTTGTGGCAACCGTTAATGCACCAATTCTTTCCTATCGACTGTGCCTAAAAGTGTGGATGGTTCAACACAAGCTGTCACCACTATAAACAAATCACTGTGTGGGTGTTCATTGTGTGTGTGAACCCTAATGCGTCGAAAATCGACGAGAGAGTCCATAATATATATATGTGTGTGTGTGTGTGTATATTGTTGGACATTTTTGTATATAAGGCATGAGTCAAATGGTACCTCTACTTATAGACTCGCCGACTACCATGTGACCAGCATTCTTCTCCAATCACTGGCAGTGCTGCTGTTGGTGTATTTATACTAGCCGATTCTAATCTTAGCTCATTAACACTTGGATTATCTAGGACGTAGGACCTAAAGGACACTATCCCACAAGGACTTATTGATTTACTTACTTATTTACTTTAAGTGCTTTTACAACTGGAACCAATGATGGCGGCCAGTTACTCAACATTGTTATATATATTGTGTGTGTGTGTATTATTTAAACTGTGACGCTGTAGAAAAAAAAACTCGCCGCATTGTAATATGTAACTAGAGAATACAAATATCTACCTCACTTAAAAAATACATAAAAAACATATGCCCCTCTTGAAAATAATCAACCTGCACTATTGTAATGGTAAAAAGAAAAAATACCGAAAGAGATGCCTGAGTTATATAAGTTAAATGACCCTAAACAGCATCTCATAATGAGATTCAAGTTCTGCGGAGTGTGGAATACCGCTTCATTGTCATCACCTGACGAGGAATGGTAGTATCTACTTGGTTATGGCGGCAAATAGATTCCTTTAAAGATTAATCGTATTCGTATATGAAACAACTAAACAAAAATTGTAAATATGAATGTATGATGAATGCAATTTTTGTGAATGTTCGCTCTGTCAAGATTAACAAGAGGGGCTCATCGAGTTGAGATAACATCAAAGATTTCAAATATTTATTAAATACCCACCTTATCATTTGGAAAAATTGCAAAAAGGCAGCCTGACATATTTTGTCCTATCCAATTAACCTTTTCGCAGTACTGACGACAATTTCTTTAACATCTCTGTTGCTCTCTCTGTTGCTCTCTATCTATTTATCTATCTATCTATCTATCTATCTATATATATTATATATATATATATATATATATTATTATATAAAAGGTGTATCATAAAGTATCGAGTTTAAAGCTGTATTTACCACGATAGAAATTAACAATGAATGGAACTTAATTTTTTTCAGAATGCAAGGTGTGTCAAAAAGTACAAAGAATCTTGATACTTTTTTTTACACACCTTGTAGGTGTGTGTGTAATATATATATATATATATATGAGAGAGAGAGAGAGAATCATTGATTGATATCCTTACATTATTATTTAGCTTTGTATGAAAAATATGGGATAAAATTTAATTTAACATCCGCCGGAGGAAAATAGGCTGTGGGTATATGCTGGTCTCCCCCAACTTTCCTTCAAAAAAGGATATGGGCTCTGTCATTGTAAACAAAAAAAGACCAACACACAGAAATGTTCTTATATAGTATCCAATTCCCGCTTTAACCTTTCCGTTGCACTGACATAATAAAGTATCCAAAAGTGTTCCATATTAAAAAGATAGAGCAACAATAATAATGATAGTAGTAGAGAAAGAGTTAAGGACCAACCATGGTTTGAATCCAAATGATTTCATCAAGACCCTACCCTACCTTAGTCAAGGTAATTATTAGTTACACCCTATAATATATATATCTTATTATAATGGAGATTGGTGGGTTTGTTTGTCTGTAACCGAAACTATATTAGTATACAAGTCACAATTCCTTTGTTTTAACATCCCATTTCCATGATTTTATTTTTATTTTATACCTCAATTATTAATAAAATTGTTTTTACAATACTTATAACGTTGACCATAACTACATACTATTAACATGCAATTGTATTTATACATACAACAAAATAGAGGTTTACAGTATGAATGGGAAGGCTTATTTGGCATATTGATCTTAAAAAATTGATTTTAATAATATATGCTTAGTATTATTGATTTCTAATTTTTGGTTTTTATCTTAATGAATATGAGCAAAAATCTCTTCAATAAATCTTAAAAGAAATCCCTTACAAGAGAAATCACTAATATTATTATTTACTTCTATTTTAACTAAACAGTTAAATTAGGAAAATTTTACCATGAAAGACGGGAGTAACAGAAATGATGGAAGAGTTAGTTTTTCAAAGTTGTTACTATTTTTCAATCATACCCCCTCTGTTCCAAATCTTTTTATCTGCATTCTTATTCAGTTTCATTAGCCTTTCTAATTTAATATGATATTTTATTATATTAAAACTTAAATACTTGCACCCGGAGGCTGCATATATTTGCTAGTATATATAAAGTGTGTTCATGTATATGTATGTATCTATCAATCTGTCTCTTCCAGTATATTCGTGTCTATGTATCATTCTATCTAAATTTTCGACCTAACCCTGTGTGTTTCTATCTCTTTATTCTAGTCCCTTCATATACATATCAATCAGTCTATTTAGCGCAAGGGCGTAAATGTGTGTGAGAGAGATCAGCTCTTTGTAATTGAGGTGGTTCCCCAGAGAAATATGTTCTTTTTAGCATTATAATTGAAGTATACGAAATATGAAAGAGGGTTTGATAGGCAAACATTATTACAGTGATGAAGTGTCTCAAAGAACAGTCAATATAATTTTCGGGGCAGGGATACATGCTCTCATTTGAAGTTGGAACATTGCTATTGAGAGAAATGCTGACTATGTAGAGAAGTAGGAAAGTGATCCACAGAGGACCAGCTTCATTTTGATGTACGTTACTCGTTCCGGTGTTGGTATTAGAGAAAATGGCATTACTTTTTGACTCACCCTCTTATATATATATATTAAAACATTGGATTTATGTCAGTAAACACCAACCACCCTATTGATTCGACCTAGTCGGTGCACACACGCACACACACACACATATATTATATATATATATATATATATATATATATAAAGTCATCTACAGACGTGTTTCGAAGTTCTCATAAGTACGGCTCGACTTTTTTAACAACTACCTCTAGCCGAGATCGAAACTCTACGGAATTGTTGTCTACCAAGTCCCTTACCCTTGCGACTTTCAGCGGTTGTCAGTCTGAAGTGAACAATTAATTGATACATCCCTACGCGGAATGTTTTTAAAACCACCAGAGAACTAAAATCTGTAAACAGACGAGTATATATATAATATATATATATATATATTATATATATATATTATATATATATATATATTGCGATGCTTCCAGGTAGAGACCACTTCCTGATTGACCCCATAGAGTCGTTTTAAAGCTGAAAAGATCACAGAAGATATGAGGTAGTGAGAAGATGCATGTACTTAGTTTAGCTGCCTCAACTTAAAACTTAATCAAGTACATAGACTAGAGTGCTGTGCCATGGGAATAGACTGTGGGGATCACCTACATACCTCCAATATTATATTCTGTATTATAATTTTCTTTTCTTCGCTTGAGATCTCTGCTGTTGTAAACAAGAGTCGGATCATTCCTAGTATTTCCCTAAGCATTCCAACGTCTCCGTAGTATCATATCCACGTCTGAACTCCACTAGTTTCTCGTACTAATTGTGTGACATCAAAAATAAAGTTCGACGCTAGTCAGTATGTAATTCAAAATGCCACCTAAAATACCAGTAGGTATAGTCAAATAGGTGATTTTAGATTCAAAACGTTACACACACACACACATATATATATATATATATATATACATATCAGTTGAAAATAAACGAGAGATTCTGGGGAAGCCAGCTAGTGTAGCGGTTAGAACATCCGCCTGTCAGCCTGACAGGTAGGGTTCGAATCGCGCACAAAGCACTGCCCTGTCTATAGCTCTGCTGATGAGGCCTTATGGGCTGAAATGTACATACAGAGATCGACTTTTTCTCGATTTGTTTACGCTTTACATTTAAACCGATATGCACGCCTAATTCATTTAATTATAATTAATTAACAAATTAGGTATGACTTAATTGAGCACATAATCTCCCAAAAATTGTCGGCTTTCGCCATTCAAACACAGTTTGACCACTCATATATAATATATATATAATATATATATATATAATATATATATAATCTATAATGGGGATTATTTTTCTGTATGTAACGAAACTATATTACTACTCAAGTAACAATTCCCTAAGTTATTAACGTCACATTGACATGGATATTTCTATTTAAACCTTAATATTAATAAAATTGTGTTATATTATTAATTCTGTTGACTGTAACTACATACTAATGAAATGCAATTGTATTTTTATATACAACAAAATAGCTATTTAGAGTGGGAAGGCTAATGTGCATCTTGATATAAAAAAATGTGTTTTAAGTATTTGTACCAACGTTATTCTTTTTTTAAGGATTTATTTTTGGCGGGAAGGGCTTTATTATAAAATCTTCCAACAGAACTTTCACACTCAGATTATACAAAATCAAACAATACCTACAAAAGATACCCCCATCTCTACGAAGAGGATAAATGGATCTGATCAAAAGCATTTAATAGTAGAAGAAGCATCCCCTCTATCGACTCGTCCCCCACACAAAGAAACTAAAAAGAAAACCAGAGGAAAAAAAACAAAAACACAGATAATGAAAAACAAACTTTTCCTAGTCTAACAAAACATAACTTACTGCCAAAATACACAATTCTCTCTTTATCTCTCTCTCTCTCTACTCTATCTCTCTATCTATCTCTCTATCTATCTATCTATCTCTCTATCTATCTCTATCTATCTCTATCTATCTCTCTATCTATCTATCTATCTCTCTATCTATCTCTATCTATCTCTCTATCTATCTCTCTAATCCTATCTATCTATCTCTCTATCCTATCTATCTCTCTTATCTATCTATCTATCTCTCTATCTATCTCTCTATCTCTTATCTATCTCTCTCTATCTATCTTTCTCTCTATCTATCTTTCTCTCTATCTATCTTTCTCTCTATCTTCTCTCTATCTATCTTTCTCTATCATCTTTCTCTCTATCTATCTTTCTCTCTATCTATCTTTCTCTCTATCTATCTTTCTCTCTATCTATCTTTCTCTCTATCTATCTTTCTCTCTATCTATCTTTCTCATCTATCTTTCTATCTATCTATCTTCTATCTATCTTCTATCTATCTCTCTATCTATCTCTCTATCTCTCTATCTCTCTATCTCTATCTCTCTATCTCTATCTCTCTATCTCTATCTCTCTATCTCTATCTCTCTATCTCTATCTCTATCTCTATCTCTATCTCTCTATCTCTATCTCTCTATCTCATCTTATCTCTATCTCTATCTCTATCTCTATCTCTATATCTCTCTATCTCTATCTCTACTCTATATCTCTATCTCTATAATCTCTATATTCTCTCTCTCTCTCTATATATATAATATATATATTATATATATATATGAGAGAGAGATAAAAGGGTTTGAAAACACATAATGTTGTTCAAATGAATATATTTTTATAGCATTTTCATTTTATATTTATTTTAAAACCATTGTGTATTTTTATACCCTTTTATCTATACATAAACCGTCGGATCCATTTCCTTACTCTTAACTCATATATATATAATATATATGCGTGTGAGAGTGTGTGTTCGCATCTCCAGTGACTAATCCAAACAATGTGCAATTACGGGTTAGAGTTCACAATTCATACAAGTTTACACACACACACACACACACACACATATATATGTTTGTGTTTGCATCTCCGGTGATTAATCCAAACAATGTACAAGTTACGGGTTATAAGTCATGGTTTATACAAGATTTTATTAGCCAATTAAACTACAATATTATTTCAAATTTCAAGCACGCTGCATTTCAATTGGATATTAAAAAATTCAGCCGTACATTTATGAATGTTTTTTTTTTTTTTTTTTTTTTTTTTTTTTTCGCTATCAACGTCGATCAAAACAAAACTGGCAACAATCCATTGGCCCTTTTTCTCGTGAATTGTATAGCTTGCTAACAATAGGACTATAGAATGTCATTACACTGCAATGAACACTGTCTGGACTGATTCGTTGTGCTTCTTACAACAGATGGAAACACAGGTTTTATCATCAGTTTTTCGTATAACAAGTGGACTAACAATGTAAGTGTAATCGGTACGAGATGTTGACGCAATGTACCGAACAGAGCATTAATCGATCTACCAAATAACAATGTTTCTTACAAACACGACTAAGGAATATATGCGAGACTCATTCAATAAATAAGGGGATATTTGTCAAATGTATTGCGCTGTTAACAAGGATATTTATAGTGATGACACTCTTCCCCCCCTCTCTCTCTCTCTCTCTCTCTCTCTCTCTCTCTCTCACACACATATGCGTGTGTGGGAGATATCACATAGAGAATCATCCCTTACTACCAAGTTTTGGATATCTAAGAAACACTGTATATTATTATTATATGATCCAGTATGTATAAATACAGTGAATCTTTAAATCACTACAGAGAGCTCAATGTATAATCTTTTTAGATTATATACAGAGCAATTTTTTTAAGATTACATACAGAGCAATATTTAGAAAACTATAAGACCAACTTGAAAAAAAATGTTACGCCCCCAACATAAGGGGGGTCAAAATTAAGTGACTAAAAAAAAATGAGTTTTGAAATAAAATAAATAATGCATTATAGGGGTCATTCTTTGATAAATAAACACTGAGAGTTTCGTTGGAGTCCGATAATTTCCTGATTTTTGGTAAATTATTTTCTGTATGTATGTGTGTATATATATGTCTGTGTATAAATATTTATTATGTAGGATATGTGTATATTTTTATTAATATTATATTTATACAGTATTATATTATCTATTATATTTTAAGGTTTTACTACTTTTATTTGTTTAATAATAATAATTTTTTATATATCATAATATTTAATCATTTATTATTTCTTTATATATATATTTTATATATCTTATATTATTTGTTTTATCTTTGCTTCATACTTATTCAGACTTATTTAATTTTCATAATTGTTAATTTGACTGACTACTATCCTCTAAAAAATTTTGCCCTGAAAAGTTTTTTTTTCTCATTTGACTTCCTGTCACCATAGTGTCAGTCTTTTAATGTATACATTTTGAAAGGAAAACATTTTTGAGGAGGAAGAAGATTCTACAGTGAGAAAATTTTTGTCATTCAATTCAAATTATTGATGATTATCCATCTGATGAAACTTGAATTTAGGGAGCTTTGTTAAATCAAATAGATTTATATAAATAGATTTATAAAGGCCCCAATTTTGGTCGAAATAAATTCATTATGGAATAACGGTGTTGAGTTTTTCCTTCCTTTCAAATATATAAAGGAATGACTTACCGGTGAAAATATTGGGTTGGTCTCAATATTTGGTTAGTACAAGTATTATTCGGATAAGTCAGCGTTATAACAAATATAGAGTGTTCAATACGTAAGTAGAGCGGATTGTTTGTTATAGTGTGTACAGAAATAAGCCTCATGGTGAAACTCGAGTAGGTTATTTCTGTACACACACACACACACACACACACACACACACACACACACACATATAATCAAGCAACCCCTGTGCGCGAATAGGAATACCTAACAAAGCATTGATCGATCGTCCAAATAGCAAAGTTTCTTACAAACACGACTAAGGACTATAGACGAGGGTCATTCAATAAATAAGTGAATTTTTGACAAAGGGGTTGTGCTCTTTACAAGGCAATTAATAGTGATGGGTCCGTATATGCCCTTACTTAGATAGACGGATGGTTGGAGTGGGCCCCTCATATATTGTTAAGCCTAGCGCCGATATGTTTATGCCGACTTTATTGCCCTGATGCAAACCCTTTTATACGACGGTCATTCATAAATAAGGGGATTTTTGTCATAAATTGCGCTGTTTATAAGGATATTTATAGTGATGGAACCCATATATATATTATATATATATATAATATAATTATATATATAACCCAACTCTCCACTCGAGTAAGGATGCGACACAAGTCAATTTATCAAGCGAAGTTTAACCGGTTTGAATTCAGAGCGTTCCTTCTCGTGGAGCGGTTGGCTAAACAAGGCTACAGAGCAGATTCCGCCCTGGTATCTGGTCATAGCTGGAGGGAGAATTATTGGATTAATACTTTTCACTAGAGTATCAGCGTTATGTGAAATACTAATAACTTCGTCCAGGATTTGAACTCGTATTACAGTGTCCATTTCCTACGGATAGAACCCAGGTTGTTGAGCAGTTCATGACTTGCAATACTCCACTTTGGCCCTTTCTTGGGCTAGACGGGCTGGCGGAGAGGCTACTTTCGATCAATCGGCTGGTCCCGTCAAGGCCTAGCAACTATATAATTGCCCCAACCCTATTGCCCTTATGACAAGCCCCAACCCTTTTTATCATATGGATGCTAGAAAGTGGTGGCTGAGGGTCTACATGTCCTGGGAATGACGTTAAACTCTATCTGATGGCGAGCTTCCAGTTTTAGAGGTTTGGGGAATGTGGAGCACCCCTTCATCACCATTGCTCCCTGGTCTATTCAGAACCAGTGGTAGTACCTGTTAGGTTCCCAGTTAGGGTTAAATAGAAAATGTATTTATTTAAAAAATGGTGTATCCATTAAGAATCTATAGATTTTAAAACTTTATTGGCATTAAATGACCCACTGAGGTTGATATGCCGTAAAACAAACCAAACCAAACTTATTCATTGCTATTTATTATCATTATTTATGTGTGTCTCTCAATTGAGCCCCCCCGCCGATTGTTTTTTTCTTTCTATTTTTATCTACAGCATCACTATGATCTTTTAGTTATTTTTACATTCTTTTTCTCTGTTTAATATCCGTCAGTATGACCTCAAACTACCTTCATTATGTATTCTAATCATTGATTCAATAAAAAAAGCACAGAGGGACATCGGTAATCAGATATCAAACGCAGCTAACAAATAATTTGTCTAAAATGAAATTAATGTGAAGGTTGTCTGGTAATTTTATGTAAAGTAATATACATTAAAGAGAAAAAATGTTTGTTTATAAAGCGAAACATTGTTATATGATGCACTTAATTCTCATTATGGTTGTTCACGATTGATTGCTGATTGATTTATCGCAATCTAATATAAACTTTTTATAGAAATCAAAAATAACATTAAAGTAAGTGTGATACTTTTATATTCGTTCTTATTTAGTTTTCTTATAGTATTTCTAATTTGATATAATTTTATTACATCAAAACCCAAATACTTATGCCCAGGGTGAATATTGTTGCTAGTGTTTGGGATTTGCTCTTCCCTTGCCGACCACCAGGGAGGTCTGGTATTTAAGCGCGAGGTATAAACTCTTCTGTCTCTTTAGCTACATCTTCTTGGAACGACCACATGGGTTTAGACCATTGTCACACCCTTCTCGTGGGGGCTCTGCCACGCTATGTAACTATCCTGGGTCTTCGGCCCCCATCATATTAGTGATTTTGTATGTACGGACTCTCCAGTCTTTTTATCTCTACTCTGTATGTTTAGTACATGTATTTAGTGTTTATGTATTTGTCTTATTTCTGTGCTGTTAAAAAATATAAAATGTTTTCCCACAAACGTGTCGGAGTTGTATGTTCATATATTAACCATGAAACTTTCACTAGTCTCTTAAGCTGAAAAATAGTGCATTTTACACACAAATAACCTAAGTGTTAAGCGTGAGGGTTATACATGAGAAGAATATGATTAAACTTTTTCTGGTCACATACCTCATCTTATTTCGCTTGTGTTGACTGAAAGTAAGTTACTTTATTTAAGTTGTATTTATGTATGTCTATGTGTTTGCTCTAAATACTGTGTAAAAAACATAAGTAATCTATATAAACTTTTATATTTAGTCAAGGGTTATTTCCTACCAGATATGTTATATAATCGCGTTCATTATACGTTCATATATATATATATATATATATATATATATATATGAATTATTGATAATTAGTATTATTTGAATTATTCAGACTGTTGTCCTCATCTTCTTGTTATCTGTACAACGTTCCCGAGTCTGACAAGAAATACCTGAAGAAGGCTGGAGGGCATAATGGCGAAACGTGTTACAGGTAGTAAGGAAGATGAGTACAATAATTCAAATGTGTGTATATATATATATATATATATATATATATATATATGTGTGTGTTATGTAGTTATATCTGAAAAGTTTTTTTTCAATTGCACAGGGTTATATGATATCAAAGTTCATTGGTTGGTTGGATTTCACGGCACCTCAATTCTTATTAGGTTATTTTATGCTGAAGACATTTTGTTTTATTCCTTGTTGTTGGCTATTTATTTTTTTCAATCTCAACTTTTTATGCACATTTTTAATACTCTTTTTTTATAGATCTAACCCATAGATAACAGGTACTACTACTCCGGGGTAGGGTAGACCTGGGAGTAGTGGTGATAAAGGAGAAGTTCACATTGCGCAGATTTATAGAAGTGGAACTTAACTTGATGCAATTTTACGTCATGCACAGTACACTAAAACCCCTGCTACCACGTTCTAGCACATAAAAAGGGTTTATGTTGTCATTAGCGCAATAATGATGGGACAATCATATAGGTGCTAGTTCTTGACATGACTAGCCGATTGATGGGAGGGGGATTCTCTACCCGACAGTCTAGCCAAATGCAATTTTGCAAGTCATGGACTGCTCAACCACCTGAATTAAGTATCACGGATCACCACCCACGGCCCTAAGAGGGCCTCATTGGGGGGGGGGATATTACCCCCTGCAGAGGTGCAGCCGAGAGGGCGCTATATATTGATAAGTACTCAAACCTAATACAAATAATTTTCACACAGTTATATAATTCTAAGTTACAATGAATAAATAATTTATATAATTTATAACAGTATGATGACGGTTTGTTAAGTATTTATTTGAAAGTTGATATTATATATATATAACTTTCAAAGAAATACTTAACAAACCGTCATCATACTGTTATAAATTATTTCGACCAGAAACTCAAAATGAGTCTAGCCTCTTCAGACAGATATTACAAACACAGAGAATCTCAATAGAAAAATTATTCACCAGAATTAAATCATTTGAGTTTCTGGTCGAATTAAATTATAACAGTATAATGGCGGTTTGTTAAGTTTTTCTTTCTTTGAACGTCAAATATTACTCTATATATAATTAATTTATTGGTTATTGTACATTGAACTCTCTTAGGGGTTTACAGAAAACATTGTATGAATATATATGTCTGTAGCTATAAGAGTATATAGTACGGTTGTATAGTGATATCTCGATGATCCCAAATAGAATCATATGTTAATTACCAGTCATTTGGATTATCTTACATATATATTAATAATTATGGGTTAATACAAGCCTTATAGAAAAATATGATAATTTAGAAGAACTAGCAAATATATGCAACCTCCGGGTGCAAGTATTTAAGATTTAATGTAATAAAATATTGTATTAAATTAGAAAGGCTAATGAAACTAAATAAGAATACAGATAAAGATTTGAAACAGAGGGAGTATAATAAAAAATGGAACAACTGAAACTTACTCTTCCATTACTCTCGTCTTTCATTGTTATTTTTTCTAATTTAAGCATTTAGTTAAGAGGAAGTAAAGAATAAAATGAGTTATTTTTTCTTGTTAATGGATTTCATTTAAGATTCATTGAAGATATTTTTGCTTATATTCATTAAAATAAAACCAAACAGTTAGAAATCAATAATACTAAAGCACATATTTATTAAATTCGATTTTAAATATTGATATGCAAATTAGCCTTCCCGTTCACATCTGTAAACCGCTATTTTGTTGTATATATAAATATAATTGCATGTTGTCAGTATGTAGACATAGTTAACAGTATTAAATAATGTAAGACAATTTTATTAATAATTGAGGTTTAGATAAAATAAAATCATGGAGAATGTGATGTCAATAACTAAGAGAATTGTGACTTGAGTAGGAATATAGTTTCGGTTACAGACAGAAAACACAACAATCTCCATTATAATAAGATATTACATATACTAGCAAATATATGCACCCTCCGGGTGCAAGTATTTAAGTTTAAATGTAATAAAATATTAGATTAAATCAGAAAGGCTAATGAAACTAATTAAGAATTCAAATAAAAAGATTTGAAACGAAGGGGGTATAATTGGAAAATAGAACAACTGAAATTTGCTCTTTTATCACTTCCGTTTTTCAATGCTAAATTTTCCTAATTTAACTATTTATTTAAAATAGGGAGTAAAGAATAAAATTAGTTATTTCTTCTTGTTAATGAATTTCTTTTAGAATTTATTGAAGAGATTTTTACTCATATTCATTAAGATAAAACCAAACCATTAGAAATCAATAATGCCAATCACATTTTTATTAAAATCATTTTTTTTAATATCAATATGCAAATTAGCTTTACGTTTACACTGAAAACCGGTATTTTGTTGTATATATAAATACAATTGCATGTTATTATTTAGGTAAGGCCAACAGTATTAATAATGTCAAACAGTTTTATTATTAATTGAGGTTTAAATAGAATCATGGAGAATGTGATGTCAATAACTAAGGGAATAGTGAATTGAGTAGTAATATAGTTTCGGTTACAGACAGAAAAACACACAATCTCCATTATAATAAGAGATATTAACAATTATGGGTTAATATAAGCCTTATAGAAAAATATGATAATTTAGAAGAATGTACGTTTAGTCAAGATAATAAAACAGTAACACAGAAATAACATTCAGTATTGAGTGAGTGTACAATGATCTCTTATGTTTATATCTGTTTCTATGTATAACCGCGCTGTTTCCAGATGGAAGAAACATTCTCTAAAATACGATGAAAATTTGTGTGGATAATAAGGGGGAAAGTTACAGCTATCTGCAGGTCAGGTTTTGGGTGGATCGAATTTGGGGCCATTGCCAACTTCGAAGAAGTCGCTTGTTTGCTAATGAAAAATGATGACCAAAATCCAGAAGAGCGGGAGATGCTGGCATATTGTTCGCCAGCCAAGGCTAACAAGATTTAGTTTACGTTATGAATACCAGGGAGACAGGCACAAAAAGAGAATGTGTTTCTTTTTTTTTTTTCCTTTTCTTTTCTTTTCTGTCTTCCAATATACATTTTTCGGGTCAACAATGGTGCACATTCCTCTCGATTGAGCTCCAAGAAATGATTATTATACCCAAGCCGAGATCGCGTTTTTTTGTTGTTTTTTTTTTTTTCACGCCGCAAAATAAGAACGCATTTCGTTTTGAACGGTACAAAAAAAGTGTAACAATCATAGCGAATTTTGTGACATCTCGTCATAAAATACCATCCTATTATAATGTATATTCGGTGTCTGTCTCTTTTTAACTGTAATTACGTCATTGCTTACGTAACAATACCTTCAGGAATAGTGTAAGTTTATCAATGAGTCTTTAATATATAGTCAATGTTTCGGCCTTCTTCAGGCATTTCTTGTCGGACTCTGCCACCTTGTAGTCGTTATCGGGAGCCTTCTCCGAACCTATACAAGATAGGAGATATACGGAGATAGACCGTTCTCATTCTGTTAACCATGACTGGGTACATGTGTAAATCTTTGCGTTAATTATTCTGTTACGTCGACCTTGATCAGGAATTGCGTACGTATACCAATGAGTATTTAGTATATAGTCAAAATCCTTAATACATAGAATAATCATATCTATAAATGATGTCACTATGAAAATCTAAGTTAGATTTCCCCTCAAACAGCCCATGTTATTAATACATTTAAATCCTGCAATGTGTCTTATATATCACTAAAATAAGGGTTTATATAATAAATTGTGTGGTCAATTTACATACTGGTTTTAACAAAGCCGGGGTAAATAGATAATTATTTGATTTCATTGATCTCTAATAATATTGTTCTATTCTCTAACTTTTCATACCGATCCTATGAATAGTTTTATGTAGAAACCAATTAAAATATAATTAAGATAAGTTTAATTTTTTATATACGTTCTTATTTAATTTCGTTAGTCTTTCTAATATATTAAGACTAGTAGAATGTAATTGTATGGTTTCATCTTAATGAATATGAGCAAAAATCTCTGATAAATCTTAAAAGAAATTTATCAACAAGAAGAAATAACTGTAATTTTATTCTTTAATTCTTAATTTAATTAAATAGTTAAATTAGGAAAATTTAGCAATGAAATATGGCAGTGATGGAGAGTATGTGTCAATTGTTCTATTTTTCGATTATACCCCCTGTTTTCATAACTTTTACATGCATTCTTATTTAGTTTTCATTAGCCTTTCTACTTTAATATTTTATTACATTAAAACTTAAATACTTGTACCCGGAGGGTGCATATATTTCGTAGTATATTCAATCCAAAGATTGAGTGAGGAAATCTTCCTAATGACGTAGTAGTTTTTCTTTTCATTTGTCGCAATTTACAGAGCTCAATGCGTGCTCCTATTGTCAGAGACACAGAGCAAGATTATATTAGGAAAAATGACAAATATAAATTAAGGTTGAAAGGATAGTGTCAAGTTAGAAGTTCGAATGGATTAATTTAACAGTCAGCCCTACCTTAAACAATGACGGACAGCGGACGATCAGCTGGTTAATAATTTAATTAATTTTTTAAATTTATCTATTTTAAAAAGAGATCTGCTTTCAACCGATTTCAGAATAATAGAATATTCCCCATTTTGCATTTGAAGAGGGGAACCGAAAGTTAATTCATTTAGGTTCATTGAAATATTCAATTATGCTTTCAGCCTAAATCTCTTCTTATTTTTCCACACACACATATATATATATACTAGCAAATATATACAACCTCGGGTGCAAGTATTTAAGTTTTAATGTAATAAAATATTAAATTAGAAAGACTAAGGAAACTAAATACGAATGCAGATAAAAAGATTTGAAACGCGCGATGGGGGTGTAAAATCAAAACATAGAACAACTGTAACTTACTCTTCTATCATTCCCATCTTTCATTGCTAAATTTTCCTAATTTAACCATTTACTTAGAATAGGAACCAAACAATAGAATAACAGTAATTTCTTCTTGTTAATGGATTTCTTTCAAGATTTATCCCTGCGATTTTTGCTCATAAAACCAAACAAGTAGAAATCAATAATACTAAGCACATATTTATTAAAATTATTTTTGATTGTAATATGCAAATTAGCCTTCCCGTTCATATTGTAAATCGTTATTTTGTTGTATATATAAATACAATTGCATGTTATTAGTAAGTAGATATGCCCAAAGTATTAATGTGAAACAATTCTATTAATAATTGAGATTTAAATGAAAATAAATTCATGGTGAATGTGATGAAAATAACTAAGGGGATTATAATTTGAGTAGTGATATAGTTTCGGTTACAGACAGAAAAACACACAATCCCCAATATAATAATAATGATGATGATGATAATAATAATAATAAAAAGAACTTGTCAACTGGTGGATTTTGCAGTTGCGGCAGATCACAGGGTGAAGCTGAAGGAAAATGGAAAAATTGACAAATACCTGGACCTTGCCAGAGAACTGAAAAAGTTATGGAATATGAAAGTCAAAGTGATAGCAATTGTAGTTGGTGCACTTGGAACGGCCCCAAAGGGATTGGGAAAGTGATTGGAAAATCTGAACATCAGAGGAAAGATTGAGACCATCCAGAATACTGCGCTGCTGCAATCTGCTAGAATACTTAGAAGAGTCCTGAGACCTGAGGAGACTTGCTGTCACACACTCCAGTGATAGACCATCTGCTAACGCTCACGTGAAAACTCAAAAAGAGTGAATAATAATAATAATAATAATAATATAAGTTTGTGTGTGTGTGTGTGTGTGTGTGTGTGTGTGTTTGTAATTTGTGTACCCGAAATAATTTGGTGTGAACACTCTTGAAAAACACTTCATCTATTACCCAAAAATACTCTAATTCCTTTAAGATTTATGAATTTCTTTTATCGAACATAAAAGAAAGTTTTTGGCAAGTCACTGTTGTTGAGAAGTATTTCAAGATAACACAAATGGGAACTCTCATTGACCAGTCTAACACATGATAACCATCGTCTTGTCTATATATACACATGTGTCGTTGGCCTTGTGTCAAGCGAGATAATTTGATTACGTCAATTGCCTGTTATCGCTTTAATCAGGTAAGAACACACAGAAATCTAAAAAAGATTTGACTCTTTCCTTCATTGGGCTTTGAAATATTTTTTCTTGCTTCCTTATTTTTTTTTTTCCTTTTTTCTTTTCTGTCTGCAAAATAATCAAAATGGTAGTATTTAGAGATTTTTATCAGATTAATGTCTGGCTTTTACCTGCGACCTCAGCTTTCTATGTTTTTTCTTTTTTTTTTTCTTTTTTGTATTTTATCTATTGTTTTTATTTTTGAAGCTAATCTTTATGAGACCCGATTAGGTGTTTCTTAGCTATTGTGGTCTAATCTATTTTGCAAAAATCGGTTTTATGGCCAGGTAAGATTTTTTTCCTTCAGTTTATTTCATTAAAAATGGCAATGCCTTTTTTTTAGGATTTTCATAGTGCATAGAGTATTATTATTATTATTATTATTATTATTATTATTACTACTACTATTGTATATAGAGTATCATTATTATCACTATTGTGTATAGAGTATCATTATTATCACTATTGTGTATAGAGTATCATTATTATCACTACTATTGTGTATAGAGTAATTATTATCACTACTATTGTGTAAGAGTATCATTATTATCACTACTATTGTGTATAGAGTATCATTATTAATCACTACTATTGTGTAATAGAGTATCATTATTATCACTACTATTGTGTATAGAGTATCATTATTATCATACACTACTATTTGTGTAATAGTATCATTATTATCACTACTATTGTGTATAGAGTATCAATATATCATATTGTGTATAGGTATCAAATTATCACTACTAGTGTATAGAGTATCAATATTATCAACTATATTGCGTATAGAGTAGCGTATAGAGTATCATTATTATCATTATTATTAGTTCATATATTCCAACTATTATTGCTCTTGTGCATTGTAAATAGGGTTATCATGAGTTTTTATCCTTTTTTTTTCTTCTGAGTGAAACTTCGTATTTTTGGTTCTTTCAGATAACACTTTTAAAAATGTTATTCTAATATTTTTTCATCACAATCTATATATTCTTTCTTCTTCATTTCTTATTTTTTTGTTTATCAACCATTCTTTTATTAATCATCTATTTTCATTCCACCCTGATTTTTCTTCTCTAATTCTCCAGTTCATAAATCTTTCTTGATTGCACTATGTCTGTAAGTTCTTTATTTCTGTGTTCTTATTTATTGGTCTGTCTATATTCCTTCCTTCTTTCTTATTTCCATCTAAACTCATTTTTTCGTTTTTTATTTTTCCTCATCTTTTATTATTATTATTATTATTATTATTATTATTATTATTATTATTATTATTATTATTATATATACTAGCAAATATATGCACCCTCCGGGTGCAAGTATTTAAGTTTTAATATAATAAAATATCATATTAAATTAGAAAGGCTAATGAAAATGAATAAGAATGCAGATAAAAAGATTTGGAACAGAGGGGGTATAATCGAAAAATAGAACAACTTTGAAACTAACTATTCCATCATTTTCCATTAATCCCCTCTTTCATTGGTAAATTTTCCTAATTTAACTATTTAGTTAAAATAGGAAGTAAAGGATAATATTACAGTTATTTCTTCTTGTAAATAAATTTCTTTTAAGATTTATCCACGAGATTGTTGTTTATATTTCTTAAGATAAAACCAAACAATTATAAATCAATAATACCAAGCACATATTTATTAAAATAAAATTTTAAATATCAATATGCAAATTAGCCTTCTCGTTCAAACTGTAAACCGTTATTTTGTTGTATATATAAATACAATTGCATGTTATTAATGTGTAGATATTGTCAACAGTATTAATAATGTTAAACAATTTTATTGATAATTGAGGTTTAAATAAAAATAAAATCCTGTAGAATTTGACACAAATAACTAAGGGAACTGTAACTTGAATAGTAATATAGTTTCGGTTACAGACAGAAAAACACACAATCTCTATTATAATAAGATGTACAGAACGTTTGGGTCGATGTGCCCTCTGACCTTCCTCATGTGTTTCTTGTCGAACTGATGAGCCTTTCTGTTTTAATCGGGAGGCTTCTCTGAACTTTGAACTAAAGCCTTTATTTAATCCATTGAGGTAAATTGTTCTCATTCCTTTAACCATGAACAGATACAAGTGTTAAGCTATGGTAAATATTCTGTCATTTTCGCCATCTATTTATTTGTTTCTCGTTTTTTTTAAATTTATTTATCCATATAGTCGGCGTCGGGGTGGCCTAAAGTCGGTATCAGACAATCAGCGAGGGAGTCTATATACTTTTAATTAGCGCTAGATTAGGAGATTATTTTTGCATCTGAGGTGGAGCGCCACACCTACTATCAGCTCTTTACTTTACCGCACAGATCCTTGTGCTACTCATACGCTGAGTTGGATGTCTTTTTTGCCTATCCTTCTTTCATTTTTTCCTTTTTCCGTCATTCTTTTTGTGTTTTTTTTATTTCTTCTTTATTTAACCTTTCTTTCTTTCTTTGTTTTTCCTTTCTCTTTTTTTTCATTCTCTAATTCTTTCCCTTTGTTTTCCTTTGCTTTCTCTTTTCTTTCCTTTCCTTTTTTAGTTTTTTTTCTTCTTTTTTCTTTCTTTTTTATGTGGTTTTCCTTCTGTCATTCTTTCCCTTGTTTCTTTTATTCTATATTTTCCTTTCTTCTTTATTTATGTTTTTATGTTCCTTCTTTCCCTCTGTTTATCTTTTACTTCTTGCTTTCTTCCTTTCTTTCTTTCTTTTACTAGATATATTTCACCCACTGATGCAATCTTTACTGGTTCTTATTATTCATACTTTTTTCATTGTTTCTTTCTTTCATTCTTACTTTTTCATTCTTACTTTTTCATTCTTACTTTTTCATTCTTACTTTTTCATTCATTCTTTCTTCTTCCCTTTCTTTCTTTCATTTTCTTTATTTCTCTCTCTCTCTTCTCTCTCTCTCTCTCTCTCTCTCTCTCTCTCTCTCTCTCTCTCTCTCCTCATTACTTGTCAATCATTATCTCTTTCATTTTCATCGCTATTGTTTTCTTTTTCATCCAATTCGATATTCATTCTAACATTTCTTTTTCAATTTATTTTCATACTTCCTTCTTTTTTTCAGTAGATTTCGTTCATTCATCGTTCATCTTTCTTAGTATTGAATAAATATCTGACTTTAAAAAAAATCTTATTTTCCTTCTGAATGTCCCCTTTCTTCTCCGACTCTATTTCATTTTTTCGAGATTTCCAAATATGCCGCGGTTTTTCTCGAGACAAAATATATTTCTTAACACGAATAATAGAATATAATCAGGTTCCTGTCAGAAACAACCCAAAGAAAAGCCGCTACGATAGTAATCTATTCCGTTTTGAAATCAAATGAATATCCCAACGTTGGGACTATGATATACCTTATATGAGAAATAAAGACGATATTGTGGTGTTTGTATTGTTGTATTGAGAAGTTAAAGAAGAGAAGAAGATGGAATAAAGTTCGATTTAAGAGAAAAAATATTGCTTGATGGATATTATTGGGAGTGAGCAGTTATATGAAACTAAGAGGAGTTGTGGAAAATAATACAATATGATAATTTAATTATTACAACGTTTGATCTGTTTATTTAAGTGCTATTGGAATAGTTCACCAAGTAAGGAAAGATAGAGGGAGGGGGTAATCGTTAATATATTTCAATCGAACATAATGAAATGAGGGAAAGAAAGAAAATAAGAGGGAGCTAACTCTTAACATCCTATACCACCTCATTCCACCTGTCCAGAAGTTACATTTGTTTTCCAAATCTGTCCGAAATGAGAGCCTTTGTTTAAATTTAATATTAAACATATTTAGAAGTCTGATTTACAGGAAATATCGGGTAACTTTAAATGAAAAGGCCACCTTTAGCAATTTATCAATAAATCCTTATAGGAATGGGGCTCTGGACTTAGAAAATTCTCAACAGGATGTTAAGAGTTAAATCAAGATTATTATACTATTTAATTGTTGAACTATTTTGCATATGTGGATACGTACCTATTAGCGTGGAATGCAACCAGATACACCTAGGATTTGAACTCGTGTCTCCCAATCCATTTCCAACGAGGATTACCATTATACCATGCGCCTCTCTATCTAGAATGCTCTCTCTCTCTCTGTCTCTCTCTCTCTCTGTCTCTGTCTGTCTCTCTCTGTCTCTGTCTGTCTGTCTGTCTCTCTCTCTCTTATATGTATGGAGACGCAAGCCATCTCCCACCCAGCAGGAATATTAAAATAATTCTAGAGATATAGCTCACTCAATAATATAATGCTGAATTATTATGGGAATGCTTCGTTTATAGAATATATTTTTGTCAGTTTTCATAGATGGCACTGAGTAACTCCCAACTAAATGTATCTTGCTATATGTTTCTACTTTCGGCAGGATAATGAGTGTGGGAGAAAATCATGGAAGGCTAGCAGTTTTCCAGAACTATATATCCTATATTCAGTTTTTGCAAAAATAAAATGTATGTATTATTAATCTATTTTCGAAAATGATGAATTTTAACAACTAATTGTAGACATATATGTGACTCATCCATGTTTTTATTCATTTACATGTAATCTCCGTAAAACATGTTGTGTGTGTGTGTGTATATATATATATATATATATATATATATATATATATATATATATATATATATATACACCAACTCCCCTGCACGATTAGAATGCGACACGATGTCAATTTACTAAGCGGGGTTTAACACGTTTGAATTAAGAGTTTTCTTTCCCCTAGACAGATTGCCTAATCAAGGTTGAAGAACCCAGTCTGCCCAACTATTTACCCATAGCTGGGGGAGAATTGGATTCATACCCTTCCCGATGGTATTACCGCCATGTGAAATTCAAGCAGCCTTGTCCAGGGTTTGAACTGGGTTCGACGAGTCCATTTCCTACGACTCTAATCATTATGCCTCCAACTAACTAACATTTATATATATATATATATATATATATATATATATATATATATATATGTGATAATATAAAAAGGAATTACATCGACTTAGATAAGCGTAGGGTTGGGTCCTGATAAAAACATGTGAATGGAAAACATGGTAGAACCTCTACTAATATAATTTCTTCTATAGGTTTTTAATACAAAGATCACTTTTGCTTTATTGACTGATGCCACTGCAATGAAAAGGTTAACGCGGCAATTGGATACTATATATATATATATATATATATATATATGAATGAAGTAAATGGAAGTGAATCCGACAGTATGAATTAAACATTTTTTGATAAAAACAAATGATGTTATTAGTTTGCTGACAGAATCTGTTTCGACCTTTTAATAAAGCGGTCTTCTTCAAGAGCGAAATATTTATGAATGAGGTACGGAATAAGTAAACCGTTAAAAACAGGAGGGGTACAAACGAACGTTCATGTTCGGAGACGGAATTTTTTTATTTTTTTTAATTTTGAAAAAGGTCGAAGCAGATTCTGTTACCGAACTAATAACATAATTTGTTTTTCAAAAATGTTTAATTCATATATATATATATGAAGAAAAAGTAGAAGTAAATCCGGCAATATGTTCTGTAAAAATTGAAAAATACATTGCATTAACGAATGATTTTTAATAATCCTACGCTGCACGGTTTCGGTCTGTTTCGATAAGTCTTTTGTTATTTCTTTACTTATATATTTGCTCTGTGACTCTAACATTAAGAGCACACACTGAGCTCTCAAACTGCGACAGGTTTTTTTAAAATAAAACTCTTGTGTCGTAAGGAAGACTTCTTCTCTGAACTTTTGGATTATATATATATATATATATATATATATATATATATAAATAAAAGAATTCACCTATGGGGAATGTGGAGTACCCCTTCATCACAATTCCTCCCAGGGCTACTTCGACTTGGAGTGGTTGTATCTTTTAGGTTGCCATGTATGTGTTAAATTGGAAAAATGAGTTTAAAAATGGGTTTAAATATAAGTTTAAAAAAATTCAAAGTGGAATGTGGAGTACCCCTTCATTATCATTAACAACTCTGAACAGGAGTGATAATACCTATTAGGGTCCCATTAACAGGTTAAATAGAAAAAAATGAGTATATATATGTATGTATATATATATATATATATTATTATAATGGAGATTGTGTGTTTTTCTGTCTGTAACCGAAACTATATTCCTACTCAAGTCACAATTCTCTTTGTTATTGACATCACATTCTCCATGATTTTATTTTTATCTAAACCTCAATTATTAATAAAAATTGTCTTACATTATTAATACTGTTAACTATGTCTCCATACTGACAACATGCAATTATATTTATATATACAACAAAATAGCGGTTTACAGTGTAAACGGGAAGGCTAATTTGCATATTAATATTAAAAATCGAATTTAATAAATATGTGCTTAGTATTATTGATTTCTAACTGTTTGGTTTTATTTTAATGAATATAAGCAAAAATCTCTTCAATGAATCTTAAATGAAATCCATTAACAAGATAAAATAACTGTCATTTTATTCTTTACTTCCTCTTATAACTAAATGCTTAAATTAGAAAAAATAACAATGAAAGACGAGAGTGATGGAAGAGCAAGTTTCAGTTGTTCCATTTTTTTATTATACTCCCTCTGTTTCAAATCTTTTTATCTGTATTCTTATTTAGTTTCATTAGCCTTTCTAATTTGATACAATATTTTATTACATTAAAACTTAAATACTTGCACCCGGAGGGTGCATATATTTGCTAGTATATATATATATATATATATATATATATATATATATATATAATGAATCAATCAAAATGAAAAGAATAATACAAGAAGGTTTGACGTCGTAAAATCAACCAAGCAACCGACCATTCTTTTAAAAATTTAAGTGTTTTTTACTGGAATTCGAACTCGTTGCTCTTATTTCGCTCAACGCTATGATAACTATAACACCAGCGTGCATTACATACAGGCTAATGAAACTAAATATGAATGCAGAAAAATATTGGAAACAAAGCGGTGCCATTGAAAAATATAACAGAAACTCATTACTTCCGTCTTTCATTGCTAATTTTATTAAGTATTCTCTTTTGTTTAATAAAGCTACCAAATATATGCACCCTCCGTGATGCAAGTATTTAAGTTTTGATATAATAAAATATTGTATTAAATTAGAAAAGCTAATGAAACTAAATAAGAATGCAGATAAAAAGATTTCTAACAGAGGGGGATATAATCGAAAAATAGAACTAACCGATAAATTCATTCGAGTGGAAATGCACAAAACTTACTCTTCCATCACTCCTGTATCTATTGCTAAATTTTCCTAATTTAACTATTGAGTTAAATTAGGAAGTAAGGAATAAAATTACGGTTATTTCTTCTTGTTAATGGATTTCTTTTAAGATTGATCCCATAGATTTTTTAGACGGGCGATCAGAGGGGCCCCCTCCAATCAATCGGCTGGTCACGTCAAGCCCTAGCACCTATATGATTTTCCCAACCCTATTGCCCTTATGGCAAGCCCGACCCCTTTTTATCATCTGGGTGATAGAAGGTGGTGAATGAGGGTCTACATGTCCTAGGAATGAGGTTAAACTCTATCTGATGGTGAGGTTCCAGTTTTGGAGATTTGGGGAATATGGAGTACCCTTTCATCACCATTGCTCCCTGGTCCACTCTGACCCGGAGTGGTAGTATCTGTTAGGGTCCCATCTATGGGTTAAATAGAAAAATGTATTTATAAAAAAATTGTATTATCCATTAAGAATTGATTTATTTCAAAACTTTATCGGCATTAAATGACCCACTGAGGTTGATATGCCGTAAATCAAAACCAAACCTGAGATTTTTGCTCATATTCATTAAGATATAACCAAACAATTAGAAATCAATAATACTAAGAAAACATTTATTAAAATCAAATTTTTAATATCAATATGCAAATAAGCCTTCCCATTTATTCTGTAAACCGCTATTTTGTTGTATATATAAATACAATTGCATGTTCATAATACGTAGATAAAGCCACAAGTATTAATAATGTAAAACAATATTATTAATAATTGATTTTTAAATAATAAAAAATCATGGAGAATGTTACGAAAATAACTAAGGGAATTGTGACTTGGGTAGTGATATAGTTTCGGTTACAGACAGAAAAACACACAATCTCCAATATAATAAGATGTGTTTACAAAACTATGAAATGATTGTTCAATCGATCAACCCTTCTCAATTTCATAACTGATAAACTTATTCGAGTGGAAATGCACAAAACCAATCAAAGATCGAATTTTATTGGCAACATTTAACTGTTTTTTTTAAACTGTCAGAATATTTCAACGCTCTGACAATTTAACAAATTTCACAAAAAATATATATCATTATGAAATTCAACAAGAGAAAATACACCTTTCAACGGAACTGTCTGTTCCGATGAAAAGCTCAATAAAATAACCACTTATTTTTGGAAATACTGTAATCTTCATCGCTGTCTAATTGGACTTGTGATGTACATAGTTTCAAAACTAGCATATCTGACATTTTTCTAGCATTGGAATTTCACAGGTTAAAATCAAATATTGACGCTGTTCTCTCTCTCTCTCTCTCTCCCTCTCTCCCTCTCTCCCTCTCTCTCCTCCCTCTCCCTCCTCTCCCCCTCTCTCTCTCTCTCCCTCCCTCCCCGCTCTCTCTCTCTCCCTCTCCCTCTCTCTCTCTCTCCCTCTCTCTCTCTCTCCCTCTCCTCTATCCCTCTCTCTCTCCTCTTCTCTATCCCTCTCTCTCCCTCTCTCTCCCCCTCTCTCTCTCCTCTCTCTCCCTCTCCCTCTCTCTCACCTCTCTCTCTCCACCTCCCTCTCTCCACCCTCTCTCTCCACTCTCCTCTCTCCCTCTCTCTCTCCACTCTCTCTCTCCTCTCTCTCCACCTCTCTCTCCCTCTCTCCCCTCCCTCTCCCTCTCTCTCCCTCCCCCTCTCCCTCCTCTCTCCCTCTCCCCCTCTCCCCCTCCCTCTCCCCCTCTCCCTCTCCCTCTCCCTCCCTCTCTCCCTCTCCCTCCCCACTCTTCCCTCTCCCTCCCCACTCTCCCTCTCTCTCCCTCTCTCTCCCTCTCTCTCCCCTCTCTCTCCCCTCTCTCCCCTCTCTCTCCCTCTCTCCTCTCTCTCCCCCTCCCCCTCCCCAATATCATTATATATATTTTACCAACCCCTCCGCACGAGCTCGATTTATTTAAGCGGAGTTCAACAGGTTTGAATTCAGAGTTGTCATTCTCCTAGATCGGTTGCCTAACCAAGGGTTAAAGAGCCCGGTCTGCCCTACTATTTATCCATAGCTGGAGGGAGAGTAGGATTCATACCTTTCCCAAGGGTGTTAGCGCTAAGTGAAAGTGCAATTACCACATCCAGGATTTGAACTCTGGTTGACGAGTCCATTTCCCATGACTTTAACCATTACACCACGCGCTTCCATTATTATATCCCTAATTCATAATTAGAGTCTGTCTATTTTAAATAATGTTTTTTACGTTGATTTGGCATAAATCAAATCCTATGAAAGACAGACTTTTTGAACAGAATGTATGAACATTGAAGAGTCACTACTCCACATAGTGTTTCTCTCAATATCAATGTTCCACCTTCGAAAGAGAGCATGTGTCCCAGCCCCATAAAATTGGTCACCATGAAAGGGGATTGGAGAGGCAAACATAAATCTGTAATATAGAAATGGCTGAAAGAAGTCAACAGAATTTTAGGGGGAAGGTGGGAAATTGCTATTGAGAGAAATGGTAACACTGTGGAGAAGTAGGGATGTGATCCACAGAAGACGAGCTTTATTTTGATGTATGATACATGTTCCTGTGTTGGTAATTATACCTGTTCTAAACAAAATGGCATTACGGTTTGACTCACCCTCGTACATGCTCTCATTCGAAGGTCGAACATTGCTATTGAGAGAAATTGTGACTATGTAGAGAAGTAAGGATGTTATCCACAGAGGGCGAGCTTTATTTTGATGTATGATACATGTTCCTGTGTTGGTAATTATACCTGTTCTAAACAAAATGGCATTACGGTTTGACTCACCCTCGTACATGCTCTCATTCGAAGGTCGAACATTGCTATTGAGAGAAATTGTGACTATGTAGAGAAGTAAGGATGTTATCCACAGAGGGCGAGCTTTATTTTGATGTATGATACATGTTCCTGTGTTGGTAATCATAAAAGTCGTCGTCGGGGTTCGCATAATGTCTGTATCAGCATGACAGCGACGGAGTCTATCCCCTTTTAACTAGTTAGACTAAGGAGATTGTTTTTGCGTCTAATGTGGAGCTCCTTACTTTACTGTACATATCCATGTGCTACTCGTATGCTGAGTTGGCGAGGGCCGGTATCGAACTAGAAACCTTGTGGTTCCTAGTCGAACGCTCTGCCAACTGAGCTAAACCGGCTCATGCATTACTTTTTAACTTGCCATCCGTATCAGCCAGACAGCGAGGGAGTATATCCCCTTTTCACTAGCGCTAGACTAAGGAGACTGTTTTTGCGTCTGAGGTGGAGCTCCTTACTTTACCGTACATATCCATGTGCTACTCATATGCTGAGTTGGCGAGGGCCGGTATCGAACTAGTGGTTCCTAGACGAACTCTCTACCGACTGAGCTCAACCGGCCCATGCATTACTTTTTGACTCACCTTCGTAGAACTTAAATATCACTTTAATTGATGACAGCGTATTTCTGCTCTTTCTAGCTAGATGTTAAGAGTACTTACTGTTCAAATTACCAAAATGTCGAACGATTCCTAAATTTCCATGATTGATAGACCGCATATCCTCTTTAATATAATATACTTGTATAAAACACATAATTACCCGAATCCTTAATTTCACGTAACCGGGCCATATAGTCTTGTCATTGGTCCATGTTTCAAAATTATAGCGCCACAATGGCGACAACCTGTCGAATATATTACAACACAGTCTCCGAGAGAGACAGACATGATTAATAAGCGTATCTGGCACAATGTGGTCCTGTGGAATGTGTTCCAATATGTACAAATATAAATTGTCTGTGTTAATGGTAATGAAAGAGGAAGAAACATCAATAAATTTATGCAAGATAAACCAGACATAAATTACGCATTGATTTCATTTGTCATATTTTGCTGAGACATTGGTTTAATAGTGTTTGCTTAAGTAAATGAAAGAATCGGATATATTTCATAGAAGATTACATAAGTAGTTTTGGCTGATGTATATATTAACAAATAAAGACAAATATACGTGCACCCTGCTTGATATATCTTATAATGGAGATTGTGGGTTTGTCTGTCTGTAACCGAAACTATATTACTATACAAGTCACAATTCCTTTAGTTATTTACATCATATTCTCCATGATTTTATTTTTATCTAAACCTCAATTATTAATAAAATTGTTTTACATTACTCACACTGTTGACCATATCAACATACTAATAACATGCAATTGTATTTATATATACAACAAAATAGAGGTTTACAGTGTGAATGGGAAGGCTAATTTGCCTATTAATCTTAAAAATTTGATTTTAATAAATATATGCTTATTATTATTGATTTCTAATTGTTTTGTTTTATCTTATTGAATATGAGCAAAAATCTCTTCAATAAATCTTAAAAGAAATCCCTTAACAAGAAGAAATAACTGTAATATTATTATTTACTTCCTATTTTAACTAAACACTTTAATTAGGAAAATTTACCAATAAGACGGAGTAATGGAAAATGATGGAAGAGTTAGTTTCAAAGTTGTTCTATTTTTCAATCATACCCCCTCTGTTCAAAATCTTTTTATCTACATTGTTATTCAGTTTCATTAGCCTTTCTAATTTAATATCATATTTTATTATAAAATTTAACTAAAATACTTGCACCCGGAGGGTGCATATATTTGCTAGTATATATAATGTTATAATTTGATATATAGCTAATATTTAATATAAAAATATAAAGAGATAAACATAAAACATAAATAATACATAATAAATACTACCAGTCATTTGGATACCTTATATATATATATATATATATATATATATAAGTCGGGGCGGCCTAATGTTAGTATAAGCCATACAACGAGGGAGTCTATCCTCTTTTCACTACCGCTAGACCAAGGGGAATATTTTAGCGTCTGAGTTGGAGCACCACGCCTACCATCAGAACCTTACTTTACTGCACAGATCTATGTGCTACTCATACGCTGAATTGGCGGGGGTCGGTATCTAACCCGGAACCTTGTAGTTTTTAGCTGAACGCTCTACCGTCTGAGCTAACCCAGCCCTTAAGAAGTGAAGGATTGAATAAATCCGACAAAATGTGGTTGAAACTAGGGGAAAAAGTGGATAAAACAACACAGCAACTAAATTTATTTCATAGTTCCCCTCGTTGTGTAGTTGAGGCTTCTTCAAAATTTATTGAGTCAAATGCATTTACATTCTGCTTTTATACTGAAAAGGTAATTGGGTAAGGGATAGAAAGAGGGGAGATTTTAGGTGTATGGTATATAGAAGTGAGTAAAGAAAGGGTGGGTTTAGAAACATAAATATTCCAGTCCCCGTGGTACACAAACTTTAGTTGACAGCAGTCATCATACACTGACCTACAATCTGACGACCAAATTTCTTCAAAGGCAACAAACTGACGTATTGAATTATTTTGCAATAGTTCTTATAACATATCAAACGTTGTCATAATTAAAAAGTTAGAGAAAAAATGAAGCTGGTCCTCTGTGGATCACATCCCTACTTCTCCACATAGTCACCGTCTCTCTCAATAGCAATGTTCTACTTTCGAATATAAGCATGTATCCCTGCGCCCGTAAAATTCTGTTGATTTCTTTGAGCCACGTCTTTACTACAGATTTCACTTCCTCGTCAGTGGAATAAGGTTTGTCTCTTAAACTCTCTTTCATGGGGCGGAATATATGATAGTCTGAAGGCGCTAAATCTAATGAGAATGGAAGAA
This sequence comes from Doryteuthis pealeii, assembly GCA_023376005.1. NCBI lineage: Eukaryota > Metazoa > Mollusca > Cephalopoda > Myopsida > Loliginidae > Doryteuthis > Doryteuthis pealeii. The sequence continues at coordinate 27,772,310 of CM042159.1, read as the reverse complement.
GCAGAAAGTTGTCTACCAGAATGGGGCGATTTTCTCTCTTGACTTGATGCTTGTATGTGGTCGGGCATTGTCATGCAGAAGGAGGGCATTGACGTTTGGCAATTTGGGGCTTACTGGCCGGATTCTTGCTCTGAGCCTCAATAGGCTCTAAATGTAGGCCTTAGTTTTTTGTTTTTTTTTAACTTAAAAAAAAAAAATTATAATGGAGATTCGTTGTGGTCTAAAATGTTATCCTTTCTTGAAGTAGAAAGAAGTAGTGTCAGTTTTAATCCTTGTCTGTTGAGTTGTCCTTAAAGAAGGAGTTGTATCAGAGTTTATCCTGTCTTGAAATAGAGAGTTTTATAATCCTGGTCTTTTGGTCTGTCCTTCTAGTGAGTAATTTGAGATCAATTTATCAACGCCTTTGGATAGTGAATACATGTATGGGTATTTCGGATTGACCAATACAGCCACCACTGTTTTGGAAACGTCTATAAATATAGATCATAGTCATTATCATAATTTATCTTACAATATACTCAAACAGCAATCTAAGTTCAAATTGTAATAATTGAATTATTATACTGTGGTATATCCACAGGTTCTGCTAATAATAATAACAGTAATATTCTTTCCACTTTACACATGCAATAATTAAGAGCAGGACTCTGGATATACCACAGTATTGATAATTTGATTATTACAACGTTTGATAAGCATACTCAAGAGCATATCAATAGTTCAATATGTATTAATATTGATTTAACTCTCTCTCTCTCTCTCTCTCTCTCTCTCTCTCTCTCTCTCTCTCTCTCTCTCTCTCTCTCTCTCTCTCTCTCTCTCTCTCTCTCTCTCTCTCTCTCTCCTCTCTCATTTTTCTGTTAATCTGTTGTTAGATTGAAACAGATTAGCGTTATCGCTTATGTGCACTTACCTCCTCTCTCTCTCCCCCCTACACCTTTTTCTTTCTCTTTTATTATATTTTTGTGTTGCATGTCCTTTTGCTTTCCTTTTTTTTCTTTATAATAAAAACGTAATGGTCCATTATTTAGCTCTTAGTTTAATATATCAAACGCTATAGTAATAAAACTATAATACTGTGGTCTATTCCCAGGTGTTGCTATTATATTGTATAACAACTAAAATAATTATAAAAATTTAACAATAACATTAAACAGGATACACTGATTTATTTTATAAGAAGACATGATTTCTCTAGATTTGACTCTGCTTCATACGCGTATTTTATTAATAGAAATACAATTTCTTTTTTCTTCCCTTTCTTTCTTTATACTAAAAACGGAATAGTCCCTTATTTAGGTGAGATGATGAAGCTCATAAGAACTAAGAATTATGTGGATAAGCAACACCGGATAATTAGGATTTACATTTTTGCGTTTTATTTTCAATCAGAGGAAGTCGCAAGATGATAACGTTCGTATGAACACGATTATCAATACATAGAATATTCGGTTATTTCCTTTAAGTCTAACATGATCAAAGAGGAACCACCCTTGACTGATGAATTATTTAATCATTTATTGATCTACTAGGAAAAAAAGACGGGCTTAGGGTTAGTTTAATGGAAACATAAATAAAAAAAATTATCAGTCAAGGGTGGTTCCCCTTTGATCATGTTAGACTTATAGGAAATAACCGAATATTCTATGTATTGGTACTCGTGTTCATACGAACGTTATCATCTTGCGACTTGAAAATAAAACCGTCCAAATCGTCGAGAATGAAATGCAAAAATGTAAATCCTATTTATCTGGTGTTATCGACATAATTCTTAGTTCTTATGAGCTTCGTCATCTCACCTAAATAAGGGACCATTCCGTTTTTAGTATAAAGAAAGGGAAGAAAAAAGAAATTGTATTTCTATTAATAAAATACGCGTATCATGGTAGACTTATAGGAAATAACCGAATATTCTTATATTGCTACTAAAATAATTTAAAACTATCCCAATAAAATTAAACAGGATCAATTAATTCATCTTTATAAGAAGAAAATATTTCTTAATATTTAAATTTGCCAGCTACGCGTATTTTTTTTTTTTAATAGAAATACAATTTCTTCTTTCTTCCCTTACTTTCTGTATGATAAAAACGGAATTGTCCATTATTTAACTGTATATGCAATAAGAATTTGACCATTAAGCAACACGAGATAATCAGTATTTAGATTTTTTGCATTTAATCTTGAACGATTTGGACGGTCTCATTTTTAACCAGAGGGTGCTGCAGGATGATAACGGTCGGACGATTAAGGAACAAGAGTATTATAATTACTATCCTTCCTCATAAATTCTGTTCTGAATCTTTCAAAGTGTCTATTCTTTTTTGTTATTTACTGCCATCCGTTTGGGCTAAATTCTTTACTTTCCTCCTCGTTTTTATCATCGACACAAATCCTCATTCTCTTCAAAACTCGGTTCAGTCAGTCAGAAAGTACGTATGTACAGGCAAAATGAGTGTCTGCGAATTCTTATCACGTCCCGACCATTCCTGCAGACTCCAATACTGCAGATTGAGCAGCTGGAATCTGCAGAAACATTAGCGCCAAGCGCTATTGGGTCGCCATTTTATCAAAAGCGGCGTTTGGCGAAATCCCCTAACCATTTTCCTGACGTGCTCCACTGCTCGCTTTGTCACACAAATATATCGCTTGTAACGCCACGAATAACACTGTGTCATCGATGCGCTAAGGAAATCGATTGGTGCAAACGGCAATGTTTAAAAGAAGTGCACCTATGTTCTGAATACATAACCGCAAAGCAGACTGCAGGCAACACCTCACAAATACAATAAATTATTGATTGAAATATATATAATATTATATATAATATGTATATGTATGTATATATATATATATATATATATATATATATGTGTGTATGGTTGCTACTATCACACTTGAAGAGTCAGTAGTAAGCCAGCATACAGTATTATTAGGAGAGTGTTCAATGTCTGCGATAGAGCGTTAATAGATAAATACTAAAAATATTTTTAGTAGATATGTATTTGTATGGAAACAAGTCTACTACCATTGGTTTCTATTAAGTCGTAGCAATTTAGGTTACTTAACATATAGTAAACAGCTTAAATGAATAAATGATAGAAATATATGTTAAAATTCAAGACGCGACAAATAGAAATGAATTTAAACGTCACTAATAGAAATGGATTAAAGTAACTTCAAAAAAAGAAAAAAACGTTAATAAGTGAATGAAATAAATATCTAGATAAATAAGTAAAAAGTCGTCGGGGCGGCCTAAATGTCGGTATAAGCCTTACAGCGAGGGGGTCTCTTTTGAGTTTTCACATCAGCGTTAGCTTATGGTCTTTCACTGGAGTCTGAGTGACAGCAAGTCTCCTCAGGTCTCCAGGACTCTTCTAAATATTCTGGCAGATTCAGCAGTGCAGTGTCCTGGATGGTCTCAATCCTTCCTCTGGTGTCCAGATTTTCCAATCCCTTTTCCAATCCCTTTGGGACCGTTCCCAAGTGCACCAACTACAATTGGGATAACTTTGACTTTCATATTCCATAACTTTTCAGTTCTCTGACAAGGGTCCAGATATTTGTCCATTTTTTTCATTCCTTCAGCTTCACCCTGTGATCTGCTGGAAGTGCAAAATCCACCAGTTGACAAGTTCTTTCATTTTTGTTAATCAACACTAAGTCTGGTCTTCTTGCTGGGATAAGGTGATCCGTTTTTATTTTCAAAGTCCCTGAGAATTGTATGTGTTTCGTTCTCAAAAACAGATTCTGGTTAATGCATATACCATTTTGTTGTATGGGTCAAATTTTAATTTTTTGCATAATTCCCAGTGGATCACCTTCCCAACCCCAGTCGTGTCTAGTTTTGTACTCCCTTTGTGCTAGTTTGCTACATTCGCCATAGTACATGGTTTACAGTCTCATCTAAATTACCGCATAGTCTACATTTACTATTTTGTTGGATCTTATCAATTTTCGCTTTGATATAGTTTGCCTTATGGCATTATTTTGTGCATTAGTGATTCAGTTTCTCTCTTCCAAGGTTTCCCTTTCTTAACCATGTCCAGTTTTTTCATGTGCAACCTCTCCGATTTGTCGTTTGAAGTTGTCCATATAATTGTTTTTCTTCCCATTTTTTTGTTTTTAGTCTTTGTTGTTTTTCTGTTTGTCCATCTGTCACATCTACTATTGTTGGTCGCCATAAGTAATCTGTCTTTGTTCTTTCTTGTGTAGTCTTCATGTTGTTGTATTATGGTTTCTACACAGTCCTCTATGTTGGCAAGACCTATTCCCCATTCCTTGCTTGACACATTATTATTATTATTAATATTATTATTATTATTGCTCTATGTTCTTAATATATTGAGGAATTTTGAATTATTTACTGATGCCTCTGCAATGGAAAGATTAAAGCCCCTCTTGGGTACTATATATATATATATATATATATATATATATAGAGAGAGAGAGAGAGAGAGAGACTGCTTCAGTTCCAGTAATCTTTTGAAAAAGATATATTATCTCGAAAATTCAAGAATTAAATACAGGTTAACACACAACACCATTGTTACCGTATTATTTTTTCTTTACACCTGCATTGTGATAGCCTTCTAAATCAACCTCCTAACCAATATATACACAATGCTTCAAGCAAATTATAAAACTCTCTTATATAATATATTATAATATATATATATATATGCAACATACTTATCTGAATCTCAAATTATTTATTTGGAAATATAACATGGTTGTACTTTTCAGTGACCAAAGATTTTATGAGGATCCTCTGTAAATGCCTAGAGAACTATGCTTGATTCGCTATCATTTTGAATAGCCTAAAGAAAACAGAGGAAACGAATCCGTACAAGTCACCATTTTTTTTGTTGCCGGAGAGGAAAAATCAAGGGAAATGAACATGTTACATAAAGATAAAAGGACGTGAAGAAAAAGACGTGATTCTAGGAGAGAGAAAAAAAGGAATTACTTGTTCCTTTATATATTCTTATTTAGTGCTGTATAGAGACAAGCTTGGTGAAACAAAAATGTTCAACCGATACACACCTTATCACTATGCATATTTTGTTGAAAGGAGTTACCAGAATTCCGCCTTCCTTACGCAACAACTACAAAAAAACTGCAACTACACAAAAAGTTCAGATATACAAAATGTAACAAAAATGCAACAACAAAAATTACATTTACACAAGAAATGTAAACATAAACGTACAAATAAGGTCTGAACCCTATGCATAAAATAACTCAGACGGGTTGACATACCGTTAAAATCAATCAGTCAATCTTGAGAAACAACTACACAAAAATCTGAATGTAAACGTTCAAGGTACACGATACACTAACTTCTAGACAAAATAATACTAGACGCGGGCTTATATGCTGTTAAAATTAATCGATCAATCTTTTAGAAGAAAAAATTTACACAAAAATAAACAATGAATGTCATTCTTTAACTTTTAGGCATAAAATAACCCTCGACGGATTGACATGTCATTAAAACAATCAATCTTAAGAAACAACAATTTCAAAATTGTAAATATACAAAGCAGGGAAACCCCTAACTACTGGTATTATTGTATTTTCGGACTTTGTCCTCATCTTCATTGTTATCTGTACAACGTTTCGGCCAATAACAATGAAGTTGAGACAATAGTCCGAATAATACAAACAATACTAATTATTCAAGCCTCGTCTCAAAAATTTAGAGATATAGTACCCTGACTTTCTAGCTATGAAATTATCCTGACGGGTTGATATGTCGTTGAATACAATCGATCAATCAGGTTAATGTTGCATCAGGGAGGATAGCCTATGACAACTAATTGTATTGCTTCCCAGTTGCAGCTGAAATAGTCTTACAGCCAGCAAGGGACAGTAATCCCACAACGTAGTAAAGTTGGCGAAATCTCTTGTCGGTATCAGCCGGACAAAGAGGAATCTATCCCCTTTTCGCTAGCGGTAGACCAAGGAGATTGTTTTTTTTTTTGGCTAAAACGTCACACTTATCGTCAGCTCTCTACTTTACCGCAGGTTACTCAATCTATGTTACTCATGAACAGAATAGGCAGGGACATGTTATAAACCAGGGACATTCTGGTTGCTAGGCCAATGCTCTACCGACTGAGCCAAACCGACCACTTTAATCAGACAAGTCTGATAAACTAGCTCCTTGGCGCCACCTTTTCTGAACATACCTCGTATAGATGTATGGCTTTTTTTTTGTGGTTTTTTGTGGATGGGTCTCACACGTTATAAATATATAGAAAGTGGCGTCATATTATCGTGAAATACTTTTTTATAATTTCCTTATCTCCTTCATATTTTCTCCCATCTTTTTTTTTTCTTTAGTAGCAGCGTCTTACATTTTCTAAACAACAAGCAAAGAAAAAAACGCATTTTACGTTTTCCTTTGCACTTCATTTAATTTTGTTTTTGCGCGAAAGGAAATAGCCAACACACAGCAAAATATTTAATCAAACACTAGTTTGATTCCCTCTTGGAATAATTGCTTCCATAAACACTGTTTATAGTGATGAAACTTCCCGAAGAAAATGCTCTCGTTTTCCGGAATGTTTTACGGCAAACGACGAATGGACAAGGTGTGATTAGCGTCTTAAATCTTCTTTCTCGCCTTGCTTTCGACTAGTAAACAAGAAGACAATTTCTTGGATTCTTTATGCATTATGTTTTTTACTTCTCCATGACAATACGTGATCACTAAAATTAATATTCTCACTGATACTCTTTGAAGATTCGTGGGAGTTATATCATATAACATTATTATACTAGACAAATATATGCACCCTCCGGGTGCCAAGTATTTAACGTTTTGATATAATAAAATAGTATATTAACACTCTCTAGAAAGGCTAATGAAACTGACTAAAATGCAGATTAAAAAGATCTTCAACAGAGCGGTATAATCGAAAAATAGAACAACTTTGAAATAACTATTCCTCATTTGTCCCTTACTCCCTCTTTTTTAATTTAACTATTAGTCTAAATAGAAGTCTGTAAAGGATAATATTACAGTATTCTTTCTTGTAAATAAATTCCTTTAAGATTATCCACGCTGATTTACATGTTTTATCATTTCTTAAGATAAAACCAAACAATTAGAAATCAATCCCAAGCACCATTATTTATTAAATAAAATTTTAAATATCAATATGCAAATTAGCCTTCTCGTTCAAACTGCTAAATCGCTATCCGCTTATATATAAATACAAATTGCGCATGTTATTAGTACGTAGTAGATATGGCTCACACAGTATTAATAATGCAAAACAATTTTATTAATAACTGAAGTTAAAGAATGAATATGTCATTGAAAGTTGACGATAATAATAAGGGAATTCTGACTTGAGTACCCCGTTTGCGTTACAGAACAGAAAAACACACAGATCTCCATCAATAATAAGATTAGCTATTATTATATTATTCACTCCTTTGAGTTTTTCAATCAGCGTTAGCTGGATAGCCTTCACTGCGAGACTTGAATGACAACAAGTTCTCCTCAGGTCTCCAGGACTCTTGGTATTCTGGCAAATTGCAGCAATGTCAAGTATTCTAGATGGTATTAATCCTTCCTACTGATTTCCAACTTTCCAATCCTTTTCCAATCCTTTTGGACCGTCCAAGTGCAACCAACTACAATTTGAATCATTTTGACTTTCATTCATCTCCCATAATTTTTTCAGTTTTCTGCAAGTCCTCGGCCTCATTCGGCATTTGTCGCATTTGTTCATGTTATACCAGTTTTCAACCCTGATCTTTATAGCTGGAACTGCAAATCGCACCAGTTGACAAGCGTCTTTCTTTTGTGTTTATCAACACTAGGTCTGGGTCTTCTGGTTGGGACTAGGTGACCGTATTTATCTTCAAAGTCCAAGATAGATGTTATGCGTTTCGTTCTCCAAGACAATTCTGGTTTATGCATATACCATTTTGTGTATCTGGTCAAAATTTTATGTTTTGCATTAATCACACAGTAGATCACCTTTCCGAAGCTCACTCCTACTGCCTTGCCTTCCTCCAGTGTTGTACTCTCGTTGATGCTAGTTTGCTACATTCGCATAATACATGTTTACGGTCTCATCTCTATTACTGATCTCTCTCTTT
>CM042159.1:27754098-27764089 GCA_023376005.1 Doryteuthis pealeii | reverse complement strand
AAATTTCTTTTTTAAGATTTATTCCACGAGATTGTCTGTTTTATTTATTTCTTAAGATAAAACCAAACAATTAGAAATCAATAGATACCAGCACAGTATTTATTAAATAAAATTGTTAAATATCAATATGCAAATTAGCCTTCTCGTTTCAAACTGTAAATCGCTATTTTGTGTATATAATAAATACAATTGCATGGTTATTAGTACGTAGATATGTCAAACAGTATCATATACTCAAACAATTTTTATAATAACTGAAGGTTTAAAAGAATGAAATCTCCGCCGAGAAAATTTTGACGTAATATAAATTAAGGGAAATTCTGACTTGAGTAGTAATATAGTTTCGGTTACAGACAGAAAAACACACCAATCTCGCATTATAATAAAGATTACTATATATTTATTATCATCCTGTGCGCTTCTACAAACAAGCGTTAGCTGATCACGCCTCCACTGGAGACTGAATGACAACAAGTCTCCTCAGGTCTCCAGGCACTCTTCTGAGTATTCTGACCAGATTGCAGCAATGCAGTATTCTAGATGGATTAATCCTTCCTCTGATTTCCAGACTTTCCAATCCCTTTTCCAATCCTTTGGACCGTCCATGCACCAACTACAATTGGAATCATTTTGACTTTCATATTCCATAATTTTTCCAGTTTTTCTTTGGCAGGTCCTGGTATTTGTCCATTTTTTCATTCTTCTTCAGTTTCACCCTGTTGATCTGCTGGAATGCAAAATCGACCAGTTGACAAGTTCTTTCTTTTTGTTTATCAACACTAGGTCTGGTCTTCTTCGTTGGGATAGGGTGACCCGTATTTATCTCAAAGTCAAAGATTAATGTTATGCGTTTTCGTTCTCAAGAACAGATTCTGGTTTATGCATATACCATTTTGTTGTATGGTCAAAATTTATTTTGGCATAATTCCCAGTAGATCACCTTTCCGAACCCAGTCGTATCTAGTTTGTACTCTCGTTGTGCTAGTTTGCTACATTCGCATAATACATGGTTTACGGTCTCATCTCTATTACTGCATAGTCTATATTACTGATTGTGTGTATTATCAAATGTTGATATTATCATTATTATTTCACTCTATTCGAGTTTTCTACACCGGCCTTAGCCGGTGGTTCACTGGAAGCTGAGTGACAGAAATACTATCAGGCTCTAGGATTCTTTTGAGTCGAATACTCAGAAGCCGATCCTAACAGTCTCTGTTTTGGATGCTGTCAATTCTTCCTCTGATTTCCAAGTTCGTCAAAATTATTTACCAGAAACTTGGGACTGTTTCAAGGACTCCAATTAAAATTGGCACGGCCTAACCTTCATGTTCCACATGTTGTTGTTATCATTATTATTATTAGTTTCACTCGTTTTTGAGTTTTTCACATCAGCGTTAGCTGATGGTTGATTTCACTGGGGTGTGTGTCAAGTGACAAGAAGTCTCCTTGGTCTCCAGGACTCTTCTGAGTATTCTAGCCGATGGCAGCAGTACAGGTGTCTGGATGGTCTCAATCTTCCTCTGATTCTAGTTCTTCCAGTTTTTCCAAGGTTTATTGTACCGTTCAAGTGCACCAACTACAATCGGTATCACTTCACTCTCATATTCCACAGCTTCTTCAATTTCTCTGGCAAGGTCCAGGTATTTATCCATCTTTTTTATTTCCTTCAGCTTACCCTGTGATCTGCTGGGACGCAAAAGTCCACCAGTTGACACGTTCACTTTTTCATTTTTTTTTTTTTTTGTTAATCATACTAGGTCTGTCTCCTGGCTGGAATAGGTGATCCGTCTTTATCTTGAAGTCCCAGAGAATTTATGCGCATTTCTCAAGGACAGATTCTGGTTTAGCGTAACCATTCTATATTATTATTATTATTTCACTCTATTCGAGTTTCTACACTCGTCTTAGTGGGGTGATTTACTGGAGGCTGAGTGACAGCAAATACCCTTTAGGTCTCCAGGAATCTTCTGAGTAGAATACCCAGAAGCCGATCCCAACAGTGCTATATTTGGATGGTCTAATTCGCCAAAAATTATTTACTAGAAACTTGGGGACCGTTTCAAGGGACTCCAATTAAAATTGGCACGCCTCACCTTCATATTTCACATGTTGTTATCATTATATTTCACTCCAAGCGAGTTGTTTCAACACAATGAAAAGGAAAGAAGTAAAAATTATGAAAGAAATAATCAAGATTATTATACTTTTTACATATTGAACTATTGCAAGATCTTTAAGCATATAAACGTTACGATAATTAAACTATCATACAGTGGTATATCTGCAGGTCCTGCTAGTAGAACTTATTGTTGACCATTAGATGTTTCTAACATACGCCACAGACTTATTACTACTAGGTTTCAATAGAATACCGCATAAATCAAACTGTACTGTACTAACTTGAGGTTAGCTGGGAAAAATTTGCAATCTAATCGATCACCCATTAAAAATATATGTGTTCCTCATACAAGTGATGCCTCACATTTGTAACCATTTGCACGATTAAGCGGACGTAGTTAAATAAATATAATATGTATTATTTTATTGCTCATAAACCATTGTACAAGTATTAGGAAAGCTGTACTACAAGCAGCAAATAAATGTCATATATTTATAAATGCGAAGATAAGAGAGAAATGTTTCAGAGTGCCTTTTGGAAATTGCTGCATAGGGAAGTTTATCATGCAATTCGAGGAATTATATTTACCCAACTTAATTTAGGCTATTTGTATTTCAAAGGACTGTGGCTATAGTTGCCATTTATTAAGATTAGACGGTTTTGTCATAAATCAGAAGTACTGCGAAATCGAATTCGCTGCTTGCGTAGATTTGTACCTAAGAAGACACTGTAATTGTTTGCCCCGTTATTAACTGTTATCTAAGTTCCACTTTTTTCCATGTCCATCATAACGTTTTAAGACCATTAAAACTTCATCAATAATGATAGATTCGATATATATATATATATTATATATGGTATTGTGGAAAAGAGAACTTACCGGTTGAAAATGGTCACAATGGTTAGTTGATGCAAGTTCACAATGATAAGACAGCGATATAACAGATAATAAAGTGCTCAATACGTGAGTAGAGCAGATTTATTATAATAATGGTACACAGTAATAACCTACTCGAGGTTCACCATAAGGATCTTCAGGGTTAAATCCACTGGATTAATCAAGATATTGATTATTGCAGTCGTTTGCACGTGCAATCGACTGCAAATAATCAATATCTTGATTAATCCAGTGGATTTAACCCTGAAGATCCTTATGGTGAACCTCGAGTAGGTTATTACTGTGTTACCATTATTATAATATATATATATATATATATTATATATATATTTAAGGTGTATAAAACCTATCGAGATTGAAACTGTATTTACCAAGATTGATTTGAACATTAATTTTTAAAAATCGATACTGTTTTAATATATCTTGTGTGTGTGTTTATATATAATTATATATATCCAGCCCTCTGTACGAGCAGGATGTGACACAAGGTCAATCATAAGCGGATTATAACAGGTTTGAATTCAGTTTTCTTCTAGACTAGTTACCTAGCCAATGTTAAAGAACTCAGTCTGCCATATTTTACCTATAGATGGATGGAGAGTTGATGCATACCTTTCACAAGGGTTATTAGCGCTATATGAAATGTAACCAGCTTCTTCCAGCATTTCAACTCGGGTCGACAAGTCCATTTCCTACGACACTAAACCATTGCATTACGTTCCTTATCATGTAAGCGTGTCTCCTGTGATGCTCATATTGAGTGAGAGACTTAATTGCAAAAGAATCCAACCATTTTAAATAGACGATGTATTATTTGAGCAGCAATGGTGTAAATAAGAAACAAATACGAAATAGATTTATTAAATTTGGATGAACAAGATCTCTTTGGGATTAACACTATGTAGTAGCCTGGACAGGTTGTTTTTGGAAGTGAGCTTGTCACCCAAGCAACAACTCCCCTCTCCAATACAGTTTGCAACGGATTGTCGTAGGAGTTGCTGTGTAGTGCTGAAATTCAGCATCATACAGCATAGGACTCCAGCTCCGGATTTATTCTCACGGTTTACTCCCTTAGCTTTTCCTTGTGATAAGGTAAAGGCGAAGGCAGTGGGTTTTATAAATTTTCATTATCCTAGATGGGTTGCCAATCAAGGCTAAGGAGCCCATCTAACCAATTTGGAGATTTGTGTCAGGGTAAGTACCCCAATCTTACTTTACTCTCAGTGTGGTCTGCCGTAGAACGCCCCCCCCCCGAGCTCATCTGTCCTTGAAGGATTAACACTAAAAGAGAGATGATATACAGATTAAAGATAGCTTCGTAGATGAGTCAGTAAAAGGAACCCGGATGTGATTTTGATACAGCCGCTTTAATTCTGAGCGCGAATTTGATGAAAGCGTTTCACCTATCATTTGCAATGCAAGAAAAAATTATTTATTAACAATACAAGTATTAGACAAGTGTGCAGACTCCGGACTATCACTTATGAGAGTTTGGAGGATTTGACATTGAATGGGTAGTTACAGAAGATTTGTGAGGCGAAAGATTTGTAGAAGACTCGTGGTGATCTAAGGAGACCTGCTATCACTCTGACTTCAGTGACAAAACTACCAGTTAAAGTTGGTGTGAAGAAGTCGCAAAAAGTAAAGTACTAGTATAATTATAATTGAAATTAATGATAGTAATTGAAGACATGAGACCATCCAGAAAACAGCATTGTTGAAATGAGCTAGAATACTCAGGAGGAGTTCCTGGAGAACCTGAGGTGACTTGTTGTTACTCACTCCAGTAACAGGCCATCAGCTAACGCTGATGTGGAAAAAATTCACAAGGAGTGCAATAAACTACAGCACTGTTGGGAGTCAGCTAGAATACTCAGAAGAGTCTTGGAGACCTGAGGAGACTTGCTGTCACTTCAGCCTCCAGTGAACCACCAGCTGAGCAGGTGTGAAAAACTAAAATAATGATAATAATAATGAGATTAGAAACTAGAACAATTTCTATTTCATTTTTCTATTTTGGTAAATACAGCTTCAATCTCGATACTCTTTTGACATACCTTGTATAATAAAGTATTGTTCTATATTCTATGTATTAATGATGTTGACTATGAATTGAATATTCATTGATAAACTTTCAAATTTCTGGCGGTATTGTGAAGTAGTTTCCGTTACAGATTGATAGATGCCGAATCACCATTATATATAGATATGCCAACATCTCCTCATAACTCATTTATCTAACACGTTAAATAAATATCTACAGAAGGGTTTTACAATTTTGAATATTCATTGATAAACTTTCAAATTTTGGCCGGTATTGGGACGAAGTTTCCGTTACAGAATGATAGATGCCGAATCACCATTATATATAGATATGCCAACATCTTCTTATAACTTATTTATCTAACACGTTAAATAAATATCTACAGAAGGGTTTTATAATTTTGAATATTCCTTGATAAACTTTCAAATTTTTGGCGGTATTGTGAAGTAGTTTCCGTTACAGATTGATAGATGCCGAATCACCATTATATGTAGATAGCCAACATCTCATCATAACTCATTTATCTAACACGTTAAATAAATATCTACAGAAGAGTTTTACAATGAGTCGAACACAAGTAATAATTGGGGCAATAAATGAAAAGCAATACAAATTAACTTTACACAAGTATTTCAATGAGGTTCGTGTTTCTGCCTCTTATGAATTAGCCATAAACATTTACTTTAAATCTAACAAGATATTATCGATTCTTTGTTTTGCTGTAATGAACATAACAACTTTTCTATTGTTCTTCAATTCTGATATTTCGTGATGGAGAATAATTTTTGGCTTTGATGATTGCTTATCAGCATTTCAGAATCAAAATGGCCACTCTCTGATGTCGCACTAGTTTAAAGTAACGGCTCATTACAAATATGGGATAGACGGGCGGCCGAAGAGGCCCACTCCGATCAATCGGCTGGTCACGTCAATCCCTAGCATGATTTTTCCAACTCTATTGCCCTTATGGCAAGCCCCCCTTTTTATCATATGGGTGCTAGAAGGCGGTGGCTGCGGGTCTACATGTCCGGAATGACGTTAAACTCTATCTGATGGTGAGGTTCAGTTTTGGAGGTTTGGGAATGTGGAGCACCCCTTCATCACATTGTCCCTGGTCCACTTTGACCCGGAGTGGTAGTACCTGTTAGGGTCCCATCTATGGGTTAAAATATAAAAATGTATTTATAAAAAAATTGTATTATCCATTAAGAATTGATTTTTTCAAAACTTTATCGGCATTAAATGACCCACTGAGGTTGATATGCCGTTAAAACAAACAAACCAATAAAATGTCAAACAACACACACCACACATATATATATATATATATATATATATATATATATATATATGAGATTGTTTTGGTATATGTATCCGTTTGTGGGAGGTACATAGATCAGGTTTGGGCATTTTCTATGAAGCATTAAAGAATAAAAATATCAGAACTCGTTGTTTTTTTAGTTTCGTTTATTCAGTAGTAGTAAATTTTCCGGATATTTATTAGCTCCCTTCTTCAGACTGTGTAAAGACAGTAGTGTTGTTTCTTCTAGTGTGGATAGCTGCTTCTTGTGGTAATGTAGTTGGTAATTTAGGAGTGTGTACTCTGTTGTGTCCAAGGGACACAGAGTACACATTTTCTAAATTACCAACTGACCAATCAACCATGTACACCCACACACAAAGATGACAACTACACTACCACAAGAAGCAAGATACCCCACTAGAGAAACAAACAGCAGCCAGTAACACTGCTGCGCTTACACATTCTGAAAGAAGACGGCTATAAGAATCGGAAAATTTTCTACTACTAAATAAACAAACCCTACTAAAAATCACCGAGTTTCTGATATGATATTTATTTTCATTAATGCTTCATACAAATGCCCAAACCTGATATATGTACTCCCATAAACGGATACATATCCAACATAATCACAAATATATATACTTACTAGAAGCATACAGAGTCTCTTAGACAAACTACAGACACACACACACACATATATATATATATATATATAATATATATATTATAATGAAAAAAACAATGTTTGCAAATGCTTGGTCATCAGGAAAGAATGTGCACCGTTTCGGGGCCTTCTTCTCATCGGTTTTAACTGCACATCGACCCCCCCCTTAAAAACCGTGGAGAGAAGGCCCCGAAACGGTGCCACATTCTCTCCTGATGATCCCAAGCATTTGTAACATCATTGTTTTTTTCAATTATTCCAATTCACACTGTCGGATTAATTCCTCTTATTTCACACAACACACAACACACACACCACACACAGGTTTGGAGGTTGATTTAATGGCTATCACAATGCAGTTGTAAAGAAAATATATAAGGTAACAATGAGTTGTGTGTTAACCTGTATTTTATTCTTGAATCTTCGAGATAAATCATTTTTTCGGATGATCACTGGAAGTGAAGTCGTCTCTTATGGCATTTCTAGTTAAATGAATATTTGTTTTTTTGTTTTTTGAAAATGATGGTATTTTTTATAACTGTATTCTCGTGTTGTATGTTTTACGTGAATGCAATGTGATAGCCTTCTAAATCAACCTTCCAAACCCAATATATACACAATGCTTCAAGCAAATTATAGAACTCTCTTATATATATATATATATATGTGTGTGTGTGTTAGTCATCCATATAGATTGTACATTGGGTGATTTGAAATTGCATCCATGTTAAATTTAAATTATCATTATTATATAGTTTTTAATTATACTAATACTATTTATTATATTATATTATTATTATTATTATTATATTATTGTATCACAGATATTGAGCACTCTCTTTAATACCGTATATATTGGCTACTACTGCCTCCTGAATTGAGATAGTGTTACCACAGACTGTTAATTATACAAGGTGTCAAAAATATCGAATTTTTGTACTTTTTGACACACCTAGTATTTTGAAAAAATAACGGTTCCTATTCGTGTTTCATTTCTATCAAGGTAAATACCAACTTTTATGACACATCATGATATATATATATATATATATTATATATATTATAATATATATATAGTAACATACTTCATTATATCATAAAGTAGAGCCCCTCAGTATCTTTGTCAATAGGCCACTTTACCAACTTTACTTTTTTAACTAGTATCATACACACTACGCTTTAAGTTGAGGAAACATTTTTTCCGTGTACAGGAATTAAATAAAATTATCGGGACCTGTGGATATACCCTAGTATAATTATTCAATTTTTACAAAGTTTGATATATTTAAATTCATATTTATTACCTAAAAGAGAAAAATTAAAAAAAAGGTTTTATAAAATAGATAAGTATATAAAAAGTATAATAATCTTGATTTACCCCTCTCTCTCTCTCTCTCTCACACACTTTTTTGCATTCTTTGCTTCTTTTCATTATGTTCGATTGAAACAGATTAGTGTTATCGCTTCCACACGCTCACCTCCTCTCTCTCTTTCTTTTTTTATTATATTTCTTCAGTGTATCATGTCCTTTTTCTTGTCTTTCTTTCGTTATAATAAAAATGGAATGGTTCATTATTTAGCTAAGTTGATGACACTGTATTTAAAGCCCCGTCGGTACGACAGAAATGTACTTTTCAGTGAATTTGAGGCATACAGTATCCGGTTTTAAAACTTCCCTGAGATTGAACTCGGGATGCCAGTTTAGGTTCTCATCGAATTCAATCCTTGTTTCGTCATTTGCGACTTCATCAATTTTTTCATTCCGGTGGAATTTGAAAGTCGCAGGGGATAGTTGTAGCGTTTCATCTTATTATCTTTCCTTTGGTTTCTGCCTTCGGGCTATTCACAAAAAGAGCGCCAAACAGTAGCTGGAGGCCATTTTATTTTTCTGTCCTTATTTTCAGACCTTGTGGAAAAGTGATATGCGATCGATCTATTTTTTTCCTGGACATATGAAGTCACCTTTTGCTCTTTTCTCTTGTCTTATATACAGTTATTACATGATAACTTATTTTACTTCATATCGGCATTTTTTGCTTTTTATCACAATCTTTTGGGTCGATACACTTTCGGACAGTTTAAGACAGAATACAGAAATTTGAAAAATAAAGTAACTTTCGATAAGACTCGAAGTCTTACGACATTATTGCTGTTCGTCTAAGTCGGTAGAGCATCCGCCTAGGAACCACGAGGTTTCGAATTCGATACCGCTCCCTGCCAAATCTTCGTATGAGTAGTGCAGCTTAGGTAATCTGATCTGGGTGGTAGAGTAGGGAGCTGACGGTACGTGAGTCGCTCCGTTTCAGCACAAAGAATATATCTGGTATAGTCCTAGCGATAAGAGAATAGACTGTTCGGATGATACCACAATAAGCACTCCTCCAAATGTACTATTAAAGTGTCATATACAGTACGCCCTATTCTGAGAAACATTTTTCTGTGTACAGGTATTAGGTCAGTGTATTGAAAGCCCCATCAAAGTGTACATCGCTTGCGAGTATTAAAAATAAACATATAAAGTAAAACTGATACGTTTGGTGGTTGCTTGGTTTTTTACGGCATATCACAGACCCAAATTATTTTTTTCCCATTAAAACTACCTAAAATCCAACCCTACCCTAACTCTATCCTAACCCCTAGTTAAAATTAAGTTTTATTACAAAATTGTAGGTTCTGTTACAGGTGACCCGAATATCAGAATCCAAATTATTTATTTATTTTCCCATTTAAACTACCCTCAACCCTAACCTAAAACCGAAACCTAAACCCCTAGTTAATATTAACACTTTTTATTACAAAATTTTGTGGTTCTGTTTTTCTGGGTCATGGGATTTTGAGTATTGATTTGCATGTTTACTCGTTTTTTTTCTATAACAACATATTTCTTATTTAACCATGGAATCTTAACAAGTACGACCACTTCATGTCAGAGTGGACCTGGGAGCAATGAGGTTGAT
>CM042159.1:27719098-27751598 GCA_023376005.1 Doryteuthis pealeii | reverse complement strand
TTCGAACCTCGTGGTTCCTAGGCGGATGCTCTACCAGACTTAGACGAACAGCAATAATGTCGTAAGACTTCGAGTCTTATCGAAAGTTTACTTTATTTTTTCAATTTTCTGTATTCTGTCTTAACTGTCCGAAAGTGTATCGACCCAAAAGATTGTTTGATAAAAAGCAAAAATGCCGATATGAAGTAAAATAAGTTATCATGTAAATAACTGTATATAAGAAGAGAAAAGAGCAAAAGGTGACTTCATATGTCCAGGAAAAAAATAGATCGATCGCATATCACTTTTCCACAAGGTCTGAAAATAAGGACAGAAAAATAAAATGGCCTCCAAGCTTACTGTTTGGCGCTCTTTTTGTGAAAGCCCGAAGGCAGAAAACCAAAGGAAAGATAATAGATGATGAACGCTACAACTATCCCCTGCGACTTTCAAAATTCCACCGGAATGAAAAAATTGATGAAGTCGCAAATGACGAAACAAGGATTGAATCGATGAAACCTAAACTGGCATCCCGAGTTCAATCTCAGGAAAAGTTTTAAAACCGGATACTGTATGCCTCAAAAATTCACTGAAAGTACATTTCTGTCGTACCGACGGGGCTTTAAATACAGTGTCATCAACTTAGCTAAATAATGAAACCATTCCATTTTTATTATAACGAAAGAAAGACAAGAAAAAGGACATGATACACTGAAGAATATTAAAAAAAAGAAAAGAGAGAGGAGGTGAG
Organism: Doryteuthis pealeii; assembly: GCA_023376005.1. Classification (NCBI taxonomy): domain Eukaryota; kingdom Metazoa; phylum Mollusca; class Cephalopoda; order Myopsida; family Loliginidae; genus Doryteuthis; species Doryteuthis pealeii. Next base: position 27,750,868 of record CM042159.1, on the reverse strand, counting down.
CGTTGTGAAGCGATAACACTAATCTGTTTCAAATCGAACATAATGAAGAAGCAAAAATGCAAAAAAGTGTGTGAGGAGGAGAGAAGAGAGAGGGTAAATCAAGATTATTATACTTTATATACTTATCTATTTTATAAAACCTTTTTTTTTAATTTTTCTCTTTTAGGTAATAATATGAATTTAATATATCAAACTTTGTAAAAATTGAATAATTATACTAGGGTATATCCACAGGTCCCGATAATTTTATTTAATTCCTGTACACGGAAAAAATGTTTCCTCAACTTAAAGCGTAGTGTGTATGATACTAGTTAAAAAGTAAAGTTGGTAAAGTGGCCTATTGACAAAGATACTGAGGGCTCTACTTATGAATATAATGAAGTATGTTACTATATATATATATATATATATATATATATATATATATTATATACATGATGTGTCATAAAAGTTGTATTTACCTTGATAGAAATGAACAACGAAATAGAACGTTATTTTTCAAAATACTAGGTGTGTCAAAAAGTACAAAAATTCGATACTTTTTGACACCTTGTATATTAACAGTCTGTGGGTAACACTATCTCAATTCAGGAGGCAGTAGTAAGCCAATATATACGGTATTAAGAGAGTGCTCAATATCTGTGATACAATAATAATAATAATAATAATAATAATAATAATAATAATAATAGTAGTAGTAATAATTAAAAAACTAATAATAATAATGATAATTTAATTACATGGATGCAATTTCAAATCACCAATGTACAATCTATATGGATGACTACACACACACACACACATATATATATATATATATAAGAGAGTTCTATAATTTGCTTGAAGCATTGTGTATATATTGGTTTGGAGGTTGATTTAGAAGGCTATCACATTGCATTCACGTAAACATACAACACGAGAATACAGTTATAAAAAATACCATCATTTTCAAAAAACAAAAACAAAATATTCATTTAACTAGAAATGCCATAACGAGACGACTTCACTTCCAGTGATCATCCGAAAAAATGATTTTATCTCGAAGATTCAAGAATAAAATACAGGTTAACACACAACTCCATTGTTACCTTATTATATTTTCTTTACAACTGCATTGTGATAGCCATTAAAATCAACCTCCAAACCTGTGTGTGTGTGTGTGTGTGTGTTGTGTGAAATAAGAGGAAATTAATCCGACAGTGAAAATTTGATATATTGAAAAAACAATGATGTTTACAAATGCTGGGATCATCAGGAGTAGAATGTGCACCGTTCGGGGCCTTCCTCTCAACGGTTTTAAAGGGGGGGGTCGATGTGCAGTTAAAACCGATGAGAAGAAGGCCCCGAAACGGTGCACATTCTTTCCTGATGACCCCAAGCATTTGCAAACATTTGTTTTTTCATCATATATATATATATATATATATATTATATATATATATATGTGTGTGTGTGTGTCTGTAGTGTTGTCTAAGAGACTCTGTATGCTTCTAGTAAGTATATATATTTGTGATTATGTTGGTATATGTATCCGTTTATGGGATGTACATATATCAGGTTTGGGCATTTGTATGAAGCATTAATGAAAATAAATATCAGAAACTCGGTTGATTTTTAGTAGGGTTTCGTTTATTTAGTAGTAGAAAATTTTCCGGATTCTTATAGCCGTCTTCTTCAGAATGTGTAAGCGCAGCAGTGTTACTGGCTGCTGTTTGTTTCTCCTAGTGGGGTATCTGCTTCTTGTGGTAGTGTAGTTGTCATCTTTGTGTGTGGGTGTACATGGTGCTGATTGGTCAGTTGGTAATTTAGAAATGTGTACTCTGTGTCCCTTGGACACAACAGAGTACACACTCCTAAATTACCAACTACATTACCACAAGAAGCAGCTATCCACACTAGAAGAAACAACACTACTGTCTTTACACAGTCTGAAGAAGAAGGGAAGCTATAAATATCCGGAAAATTTACTACTACTGAATAAACGAAACTAAAAAAACAAACGAGTTTCTGATATTTATTTCTTTAATGCTTCATAGAAATGCCCAAACCCTGATCTATGTACCTCCCACAAACGGATACATATACCAAAACAATCTCATATATATATATTATATTATATACTATTATATATATATTATATGTGTGTGTGTGTGTGTGTTTGACATTTTATGGTTTGGTTTGTTTTACGGCATATCAACCTCAGTGGGTCATTTAATGCCGATAAAGTTTTGAAATAAATCAATTCTTAATGATAATACAATTTTTTTTATAATATACATTTTTTATATTAACCCATAGATGGGACCCCTAACAGTACTACCACTCCGGGTCAAAGTGGGACCAGGGAGCAATGGTGATGAGGGGTGCTCCCACATTCCCCAAACCTCCAAAACTGGAACCTCACCATCAGATAGAGTTAACGTCATTCCCAGGACATGTAGACCCGCAGCCACCGCCTTCTAGCACCCATATTGATAAAAAGGGGGCTTGCCATAAGGCAATAGAGTTGGAAAAAATCATGCTAGGGATTGACGTGACCAGCCGATTGATTCGGAGTGGGCCTCTTCGGCCGCCCGTCTATCCCATATTGTAATGAGCCGTTACTTTAAACTAGTGCGACATCAGAGAGTGGCCATTTTGATTCTGAAATGCTGATAAGCAATCATCAAAGCCAAAAATTATTCTCCATCACGAAATATCAGAATTGAAGAACAATAGAAAAGTTGTTATGTTCATTACAGCAAAACAAAGAATCGATAATATCTTGTTAGATTTAAAGTAAATGTTTATGGCTAATTCATAAGAGGCAGAAACACGAACCTCATTGAAATACTTGTGTAAAGTTAATTTGTATTTGCTTTTCATTTATTGCCCAATTATTACTTGTGTTCGACTCATTGTAAAACTCTTCTGTAGATATTTATTTAACGTGTTAGATAAATGAGTTATGATGAGATGTTGGCATATCTACATATAATGGTGATTCGGCATCTATCAATCTGTAACGGAAACTACTTCACAATACCGCCAAAAATTTGAAAGTTTATCAAGGAATATTCAAAAATTATAAACCCTTTGTAGATATTTATTTAACGTGTTAGATAAATAAGTTAAAGAATGTTGGCATATATATATAATGGTGATTCGGCATCTATCATTCTGTAACGGAAACTTCGTCCCCAATACGGCCAAAATTTGAAAGTTTATCAATGAATATTCAAAATTGTAAACCCTTCTGTAGATATTTATTTAACGTGTTAGATAAATGAGTTATGAGGAGATGTTGGCATAATCTATTAATGGTGATTCGGCATCTATCAATCTGTAACGGAAACTACTTTCACAATACCGCCAGAAATTTGAAAGTTATCAATGAATATTCAATTCATAGTCAACATCATTAATACATAGAATATAGAACAATACTTTATTATACAAGGTATGTCAAAAGAGTATCGAGATTGAAGCTGTATTTACCAAAATAGAAAAATGAAATAGAAATTGTTCTAGTTTCTAATCTCATTATTATTATCATTATTTTAGTTTTTCACACCTGCCTCAGCTGGTGGTTCACTGGAGGCTGAGTGACAGCAAGTCTCCTCAGGTCTCCAAGACTCTTCTGAGTATTCTAGCTGACTCCCAACAGTGCTGTAGTTTATTGCACTCCTTGTGAATTTTTCACATCAGCGTTAGCTGATGGCCTGTTACTGGAGTGAGTAACAACAAGTCACCTCAGGTCTCCAGGACTCTCCTGAGTATTCTAGCTCATTTCAACAATGCTGTTTTCTGGATGGTCTCATGTCTTCAATTACTATCATTAATTTCAATTATAATTATTACTAGTACTTTACTTTTTGCGACTTCTTCACACCAACTTTAACTGGTAGTTTTGTCACTGAAGTCAGAGTGATAGCAGGTCTCCTTAGATCACCACGAGTCTTCTACAAATCTTTTCGCCTCACAAATCTTCTGTACTACCACATTCAATGTCAAATCCTCCAAACTCTCATAAGTGATAGTCCGGAGTCTGCACACTTGTCTAATACTTGTATTGTTAATAAATAATTTTTCTTGCATTGCAAATGATAGGTGAAACGCTTTCATCAAATTCGCGCTCAGAATTAAAGCGGCTGTATCAAAATCACATCCGGGTTCCTTTTACTGACTCATCTACGAAGCTATCTTTAATCTGTATATCATTCTCTTATTTAGTGTTAATCCCTTCAAGGACAGATGAGCTCTGGGGGGGGGCGTCTACGGCAGACCACACTGAGAGTAGTAAGATTGGGGTACTTACCACTGACACAAATCTCCAAATTGGTTAGATGGGACTCCTTAGCCTTGATTGGCAACCCATCTAGGATAATGAAAAATTTATAAAACCACCACTGCCTTTCGCCTTTACCTTATCACAAGGAAAAGCTAAGGGAGTAAACCGTGAGAATAAATCCGGAGCTGGAGTCCCTATGCTGGTATGATGCTGAATTTCAGCACTACACAGCAACTCCTACGACAATGCCGTTGCCAAACTGTATTGGAGAGGGGAGTTGTTGCTTGGGTGACAAGCTCACCTTCCAAAACAACCTGTCCAGGCTACTACATAGTGTTAATCCCAAAAGAGATCTTGTTCATCCAAATTTAATAAATCTATTTCGTATTTGTTTCTTATTTACACCATTGCTGCTCAAATAATACATCGTCTATTAAAATGGTTGGATTTCTTTGCAATTAAGTCTCTCACTCAATATGAGCATCACAGGAGACACGCTTACATGATAAGGAACGTAATGCAATGGTTAGTGTCGTAGGAAATGGACTTGTCGACCCGAGTTGAAATGCTGGAAGAAGCTGGTTACATTTCATATAGCGCTAATACCCTTGTGAAAGGTATGCATCCAACTCTCCATCCATCTATAGGTAAAAATAATGGCAGACTGAGTTCTTTAACATTGGCTAGGTAACTAGTCTAGAAGAAAAACTGAATTCAAACCTGTTATAATCCGCTTATGAAATTGACCTTGTGTCACATCCTGCTCGTACAGAGGGGCTGGTATATATATATTATATATACACACACACACAAGATATATTAAAACAGTATCGATTTTTAAAAAATTAATGTTCAAATCAATCTTGGTAAATACAGTTTCAATCTCGATAGTTTTATAACACCTTATATATATATAATATATATATATATATATATTATAATAATGGTACACAGTAATAACCTACTCGAGGTTCACCATAAGGATCTTCAGGGTTAAATCCACTGGATTAATCAAGATATTGATTATTTGCAGTCGATTGCACGTGCAAACGACTGCAATTAATCAATATCTTGATTAATCCAGTGGATTTAACCCTGAAGATCCTTATGGTGAACCTCGAGTAGGTTATTACTGTGTACCATTATTATAATAAATCTGCTCTACTCACGTATTGAGCACTTTATATCTGTTATATCGCTGTCTTATCATTGTGAAACTTGCATCAACTAACCATTGTGACCATTTTCACCGGTAAGTTCTCTTTTCCACAAATACCATATATATATATATATATATATATATCGAATCTATAATTATTGATGAAGTTTTAATGGTCTTAAAACGTTATGATGGACATGGAAAAAAGTGGAACTTAGATAACAGTTAATAACGGGGCAAACAATTACAGTGTCTTCTTAGGTACAAATCTACGCAAGCAGCGAATTCGATTTTCGCAGTACTTCTGATTTTATGACAAACCGTCTAATCTTAATAAATGGCAACTATAGCCACAGTCCTTTGAAATACAAATAGCCTAAATTAAGTTGGGTAAATATAATTCCTCGAATTGCATGATAAACTTCCCTATGCAGCAATTTCCAAAAGGCACTCTGAAAACATTTCTCTCTTATCTTCGCATTTATAAAATATATGACATTTATTTGCTGCTTGTAGTACAGCTTTCCTAATACTTGTACAATGGTTTATGAGACAATAAAATAATACATATTATATTTATTTAACTACGTCCGCTTAATCGTGCAAATGGTTACAAATGTGAGGCATCACTTGTATGAGGAACACATTATAGTTTTAATGGGTTGATCGATTAGATTGCAAATTTTTCCCCAGCTAACCTCAAGTTAGTACAGTACAGTTTGATTTATGGGTATTCTATTGAGAAACCTAGTAGTAATAGTCTGTGGCGTATGTTAGACATCTAATGGTCAACAATAAGTTCTACTAGCAGGACCTGCAGATATACCACTGTATGATAGTTTAATTATCGTAACGTTTTATATGCTTAAGAGCTCTTGCAATAGTTCAATATGTAAAAAGTATAATAATCTTGATTATTTCTTTCATAATTTTTACTTACTTTCCTTTTCATTGTGTTGAAAAAACTCGCTTGGAGTGAAATAATAATGATAACAACATGTGAAATATGAAGGTGAGGCCGTGCCAATTTTAATTGGAGTCCTTGAAACGGTCCCCAAGTTTCTAGTAAATAATTTTGGCGAATTAGACCATCCAAACTATAGCACTGTTGGGATCGGCTTCTGGGTATTCTACTCAGAAGATTCCTGGAGACCTAAGGGTATTTGCTGTCACTCAGCCTCCAGTAAATCACCAACTAAGACGAGTGTAGAAAACTCGAATAGAGTGAAATAATAATAATAATAATAGAATGGTATACGCATAAACCAGAATCTGTCCTTGAGAATGAAACGCATAAAATTCTCTGGGACTTCAAGATAAGACGGATCACCCTATTCCAGCCAGGAGACCAGACCTAGTATTGATTAACAAAAAAAAAAAAAAAATGAAAAGTGAACGTGTCAACTGGTGGACTTTGCGGTCCCAGCAGATCACAGGGTGAAGCTGAAGGAAAATAAAAAGATGGATAAATACCTGGACCTTGCCAGAGAATTGAAAAAGCTGTGGAATATGAGAGTGAAAGTGATACCGATTGTAGTTGGTGCACTTGGAACGGTACCAATAAACTTGGGAAATTAACTGGAGAAACTAGAAATCAGAGGAAGAATTGAGACCATCCAGACAACTGTACTGCTGCCATCGGCTAGAATACTCAGAAGAGTCCTGGAGACCCAAGGAGACTTCTTGTCACTTAGACACCAGTGAAATACCATCAGCTAACGCTGATGTGAAAAACTCAAAACGAGTGAAACTAATAATAATAATGATAACAACAACATGTGGAACATGAAGGTTAGGCCGTGCCAATTTTAATTGGAGTCCTTGAAACAGTCCAAGTTTCTGGTAAATAATTTTGACGAATTGGAAATCAGAGGAAGAATTGACAGCATCCAAACTAGAGCACTGTTAGGATCGGCTTCTGAGTATTCGACTCAAAAGAATCCTAGAGACCTGATAGTATTTCTGTCACTCAGCTTCCAGTGAACCACCGGCTAAGGCGAGTGTAGAAAACTCGAATAGAGTGAAATAATAATGATAATATCAACATTTGATAATACACAACAAATCAGTAAATATAGACTATGCAGTAATAGAGATGAGACCGTAAACCATGTATTATGCGAATGTAGCAAACTAGCACAACGAGAGTACAAAACTAGATACGACTGGGTCGGAAAGGTGATCTACTGGGAATTATGCCAAAAATAAATTTTGACCATACAACAAAATGGTATATGCATAAACCAGAATCTGTTCTTGAGAACGAAACGCATAACATTATCTTGGACTTTGAGATAAATACGGGTCACCCTATCCCAACCAGAAGACCAGACCTAGTGTTGATAAACAAAAAAGAAAGAACTTGTCAACTGGTCGATTTTGCAGTTCCAGCAGATCACAGGGTGAAACTGAAGGAAAATGAAAAAATGGACAAATACCAGGACCTTGCCAGAAAACTGAAAAAATTATGGAATATGAAAGTCAAAATGATTCCAATTGTAGTTGGTGCACTTGGAACGGTCCCAAAAGGATTGGAAAAGGGATTGGAAAGTCTGGAAATCAGAGGAAGGATTAATACCATCTAGAATACTGCATTGCTGCAATCTGCCAGAATACTCAGAAGAGTCCTGGAGACCTGAGGAGACTTGTTGTCATTCAGTCTCCAGTGAAAGGCTATCAGCTAACGCTGATGTGAAAAACTCAAAAGGAGTGATAATAATAATAATAGTAATCTTATTATAATGGAGATTGTGTGTTTTTCTGTCTGTAACCGAAACTATATTACTACTCAAGTCAGAATTCCCTTAATTATTTACGTCAAATTCTCCATGATTTCATTCTTTTAAACCTTCAGTTATTAATAAAATTGTTTGCATTATTAATACTGTTGACCATATCTACGTACTAATAACATGCAATTGTATTTATATATACAACAAAATAGCGATTTACAGTTTGAAACGAGAGGCTAATTTGCATATTGATATTTAAAATTTTATTTTAATAAATATGTGCTTGGTATTATTGATTTCTAATTGTTTGGTTTTATCTTAAGAAATATAAACAAAAATCTCGTGGATAAATCTTAAAAGAAATTTATTTACAAGAAGAAATAACTGTAATATTATCCTTTTACTTCCTATTTAACTAAATAGTTAAATTAGGAAAATTTACCAATGAAAGAGGGGAGTAAGGGAAAATGATGGAATAGTTAGTTTCAAAGTTGTTCTATTTTTCGATTATACCCCTCTGTTGAAGATCTTTTTATCTGCATTCTTAGTCAGTTTCATTAGCCTTTCTAATTTAATATGATATTTTATTATATCAAAACTTAAATACTTGCACCCGGAGGGTGCATATATTTGCTAGTAATAATAATAATAATAAATGCCCGAATCTTCAAAGAGTATCAGAGAATATATTTTAGTATCACATTGTCATGGAGAAGAAAAAACATAATGCATAAAGAATCCAATAAAACTGCTCTTGTTTATAAAGCATTTTGTGAGCAAGAAGATTTAAGACGCTAATCACCTTGTCCATTCGTCGTTTGCCGTAAAACATTCCGGAAAAAAGAGAGCATTTTTCTTCGGGAAGTTTCATCATCATAAAACAGTGTTTATGGAAGCAATTATTCCAAGAGGGAATCAAACTAGTGTTTGATTAAATATTTTGCTGTGTGTTGGCTATTTCCTTTCGGCAAAAACAAATTAATGAAGTGGCAAAGGAAAACGTAAATGCAGTTTTTCTTTGCTGTTGTTTAGAAAATGTAAGACCTGCTACTAAGAAAAAAAAAAAGATGGAGAAAATATGAAGGAGATAAGGAATTATAAAAAGTATTCCACGATAATGACGCCACTTTCTATATATTTATAACGTGTGAGACCCATCCAAACAAAAAACCACAAAAAAGCATACATCTCTATACGAGGTATGTTCAGAAAAGGTGGCGCCAAGGAGCTAGTTTCAGACTTGTCTGATTAAGTGGTCGGTTTGGCTCAGTCGGTAGAGCATGGCCTAGCAACCAGAATGTCCCTGGTTTTTAAATGTCCCGCTATTCTGTTCATGAGTAACATAGATTGAGTCCTGCGGTAAAGTAGAGAGCTGACGATAAGTGTGACGTTTTTACCTCAAAAAAAACAATCTCTTGGTCTACCGCTAGCGAAAAGGGGATAGATTCCCTCTTGTCCGGCTGATACCGACAAGAGACCATTTCGCAACTTTACTACGTTGTGGGATTACTGTCCCTTGCTGGCTGTAAGACTATTTCAGCTGCAACTGGGAAGCAATACAATTAGTTGTCATAGCTATGCCTCCCTGATGCAACATTAACCTGATTGATCGATTGTATTCAACGACATATCAACCCGTCCAGGATAATTTCATAGCTAGAAGTCAGGGTACTATATCTCTAAATTTTTGAGACGAGGCTTGATAATTAGTATTGTTTGTATTATTCGGACTATTGTCCTCAACTTCATTGTTATTGCCGAAACGTTGTACAGATAACAATGAAGATGAGGACAATAGTCCGAAAAATACAAATAATACCAGTAGTTAGGGGTTTCCCTGCATTGTATATTTACAATTTTGAATTGTTGTTTCTTAAGATTGATTGTTTTAATGACATGTCAATCCGTCGAGGGTTATTTTATGCCTAAAAGTTAAAGAATGACATTCATTGTTTATTTTTGTGTAATTTCTTCTAAAGATTGATCGATTAATTTTAACAGCATATCAAGCCGTTAGTATATTTTGTCTAGAGTTAATGTATCGTGTACCTTGAACGTTTACATTCAGATTTTTGTGTAGTTGTTTCTCAAGATTGACTGATGATTTTAACGGTATGTCAACCCGTCTGAGTTATTTATGCATAGGGTTTCAGACCTTAATTTGTACGTTTATGTTTACATTTCTTGTGTAAATGTAATTTTTGTTGTTGCATTTTTGTTACATTTTGTATATCTGAACTTTTTGTGTAGTTGCAGTTTTTTGTAAGTTGTTGCGTAAGGAAGGCGGAATTCTGGTAACTCCTTTCCAACAAATATGCTAGTGATAAGGTGTGTATCGGTTGAACCATTTTTGTTTCACCAGCCTTGTCTCTATACAGCACTAAATAAAAAATATATAAAAGGAACAAGTAATTCCTTTTTTTCTCTCTCCTAGAATCACGTTCCTTTTCTTCACGTCCTTTTATCTTTATGTACTTTCATTCCCTTGATTTTTCTCCGGCAACAAAAAATGGGTGACTTGTACGGATTGTTTCCTCTGTTTCTTTAGGCATATTCAAAAATGATAGCGAATCAAGCATAGTTTTCTAGGCATTTACAGAGGATCCTCAAAAATCTTGGGTCACTGAAAGTAAAACCATGTTATTTCCAAATAAATATTGATGTATTCAGATAAGTATGTTGCATATATATATATATATATATATATATATATATAAAGAGAGTTTTTTATAATTTGCTTGAAGCATTGTGTATATATTGGTTAGGAGGTTGATTTAGAGGCTATCACAATTGCAGTTGTAAGAAAAATAAATACGGTAACAATGGTGTTGTGGTTAACCTGTATTTAATTCTTGAATTTTCGAGATAATATTCTTTTTCAAAAAGATTACTGGAACTGAAGCAGTCCTCTCTCTCTCTCTCTCTCTATAATATATATATTATATATATATATATATAGTACCCGAGGGGCTTTAAATCTTTCCATGCAGAGGCATCAGTAAATAATTCAAAATTCCTCAATATATTAAAACATAGAGCAATAATGAATAATGAATTTCATAATAATAATAATGTGTCACAAGGAATGGGGAATAGGTCTTGCCAACATAGAGGACTGTGTAGAAACCATAATACAACACATGAAGACTACACAGAAAGAACAAAGACAGATACTTATGGCGACCAACATAGTAGATGTGACAGATGGACAAACAGAAAACAACAAAGACTAAAACAAAAAATGGGAAAGAAAACAATTATATGGACACTCCAAACGACAATCGGAGAGGTGCACATGAAAAAACCTGGACATGGTTAAGAAAAGGAAACCTTAAAGAGAACCTGAATCACTAATGCACAAATAAATGCCATAAGGACAAACATATATCAAAGCGAAAATTGATAAGATCCAACAAAATAGTAAATGTAGACTATGCGGTTAATTTAGATGAGACTGTAAACATGTACTATGCGAATGTAGCAAACTAGCACAAAGGGAGTACAAAACTAGACACGACGGGTTGGGAAGGTGATCCACTGGGAATTATGCAAAAATTAAATTTTGACCATACAACAAAATGGTATATGCATTAACCAGAATCTGTTTTTTGAGAACGAAACACATACAATTCTTCCAGGGACTTTGAATAAAACGATCACCTTATCCCAGCAAGAAGACCAGACTTAGTGTTTGATTAACAAAATGAAAAGAGTTGTCAACTGGTGGATTTGCACTTCCAGCAGATCAAGGTGAAGTCTGAAGGAAATGAAAAATGGACGAAATATCGGACCTTGCAAGAACTGAAAAGTTTATGGAATATGGAGTCAAAGTTATACCTATTGTAGTTGGTGCACTTGGAAGCGGTCCCAAAGGGATTGGAAAAGGGATTGGAAAATCTGGACACGCAGAAGGAAGGATTGCAGACATCCAGGACAGCCCTGCACTGCTGCATCTCCAGAATATTTAGAAGAGTCCTGGAGACCTGAGGGACTTGCTGTCATCAGATCCAGTGGAAAGACCATAAGCTAACGCTGATGTGAAACTCAAAAGAGACCCCCTCGCTGTAAGGCTTATACCCCGACATTTAGGCGCCCCGACGATTTTTATTATTTATCTAGATATTTATTTCATTCAACTTATTAACGTTTTTTTTCTTTACGTTTGAAAGTTTTACTTTAAAATTCCATTTCTATAGTCGACGTTTAATTCATTTCTATTTGCGGTCTTGAATTTTAACATATATTTCTATCAATTTATTATTTAGGCTGTTTACTATATGTTAAGTAACCTAAATTGCTACGACTTAATAGAACAATGGTAGTAGACCTTGTTTCTCCATACAAAATACATATCCCTATTTTACTCCTAAAATATTTTTAAGTATTTATCTATTAACGCTCTATGCAGACTGAACACTCTCCTAATAATTGTATGCTGGCTTACTACTGACTCTTCAAGTGTGATAGTACACCATACACACATATAATATATAATATACTATATATATATATTACAATACATATACATATTATATATTTATATATATTTCATAATAATTTATTGGTATTTGTGAGGTGTTGGCCTGCAAGTCTTCTTTTGCGTTATGGGTACTTTCAGACATAGGTGCACTTCTTTAACATTGCCGTTTGCAACCAATCGATTTCCTTAGCGCATCGATGACACACGTGTTATTCGTTGCGTTCACAAGCGATATTGTGTGACAAAGCGACGCAGTGGAAGCACGTCAGGAAAAATGGTTAAGGTTGGGATTTCGCCAAACGCCGCTTTTGGATAAAATGGCGACCCAATCGCGCTTGGGCGCTAATGTTTCTGCAGTATTCCAGCTGCCACATCTGCAGTAATTCGGACGCCTGCAGGAATGGTTGCCGGACGTGATAAGATTTCGCAGAACTCCATTTGCCTGTACATACGTACTTTCTGACTGCACTGAACCGAAGTTTGGAAGAGAATGAGATTTGGTCGATGATAAAAACGAGGAGGAAAGTAAAGAATTTAGCCCAACGGATGGCAGTAAATAACAAAAAAGAATAGCAATTTGAAAGATTCAGACAGAATTATGAGGAAGGATAGTAATTATAATACTCTTGTTCTTAATCGTCCGACCGTTATCATTCCCTGCAGCACCCTCTGGTTAAAAATGAGACCGTCCAAAATCAGTTCAAAGATTCAATGCAAAAATCAAATACTGATTATCGTGTTGCTTAATGGTCAAATTCCTTTGCATATACAGTTAAATAATGGACAATTCCGTTTTTTATCATACAGAAAGTAAGGGAAAAGAAAGAAATTGTATTCTAATTAAAAAAAAACAATACGCGTAGCTGGCAAATTTTAACTACATTAAGAAATATTTTCTTTCTTATAGAAGATGAATTAATTGATCCTGTTTAATTTTATTGATAGTTTTTTAAAATTATTTTGGTACAAATATAAGAATATTCGGTTATTTCTATAAGCTCTACATGGATACGCGTATTTTATTAATAGAAATACAATTTCTTTTGTTCTTCCCTTCTTTCATACTAAAAACGGAATGGTTCGCCCCCCCCTTATTTAGGTTGAGAGACGAAGCTCATAAGAACTAAGAATTATGTGATAACACCAGATAAATAGGAATTTACATTTTTGCATTTCATTCCGACGATTTGGACGGTTTTATTTTCAATCGCAGAGATAACGTTCGTATGAAACGAGTACCACATACATAGAATATTCGGTTTATTTCATAATAAGTCTAACATGATCAAGGGAACCACCCTTGACTGATAATTTTTTTTATTTATGTTTCCATTTACTCCTAGCCGTCTTTTTTTCCTAGTAGATCAATAAAATGATAAATACATTATACGTCAAGGTGGTCCTCTTTGATCATGTTAGACTTAAGGAAAAACCGAAATTCTATGTATTGATATCGTGTTCATACGAACCGTTCATCTTTGCGACTCATCCCTGATGAAAATAAAACGCAAAAATGTAAATCAATTATCCGGTGTTGCTATCCACATATTCTTAGTTCTTATGAGCTTCATAATCTCACCTAAATAAGGGACTATTCCCCGTTTTATAAATAGAAGAAAGAAAGGGAAGAAAAAGAAATTGTATTTCTTCTATTAATAAAATACGCGTATGAGCAGAGTCAAATTACGAGATAATCAGTCTTCTTATAAATACAATCAGTGTATCCTGTTTATGGTTATTGTTATTTTTATAATTATTTTAGTTGTTAACAATATAATAGCACACCTGGGAATAGACACAAGTTTCATAGTTTTATTTACTATAGCGTTTCGATATATTAAACTAAGAGCTAAATAATGGCCATAGGTTTTTATTATAAAAAAAAAAGGAAAGCAAAAGGACATGCAACCAAAAATATAATCAAAGGAAGAAAGAAGGTGTAGGAGGGAGAAAGAGAGAGGAGGTAAGTGCACATAGCCGATAACGCTAATCTGTTTCAATTCTAACAAACAGATTAACAGAAAATATGAGAGAGAGAGAGAGAGAGAGAGGAGAGGAGGAGAGAGAGAGAGAGAGAGAGAGGAGAGAGAGAGAGAGAGAGAGAGAGAGAGAGAGAGAGAGAGAGAGAGTTAAATGAGATATTAATACAATAATTGAACTATTTGATATGGCTCTTGAGTATGCTTATCAACGTTGTAAAATCAAATTATCATAGCTGTGGTAGATATCGCAGAGGCCGGCTCTTGGAATTATTGCATGTGTGAAAGTAGAATATTACTGTTTTATTATTAGCAGAACTCTGTGGATATAACCAAGTAATACCATAATTCAATTTATTACAATTTGAACTTAGATTGGCTGTTGATATATTGTAAGCCTAAATTATGATATGACTATGATCTATATTTATAGACGTTTTCCAAAACAGTGGTGGCTGTTATTGGTCAATCCGGAATCCCATACATGTAATTCACTACCAAAGGCGTTGATAAATGATCTAAAGTACTACTAAGAAGGACAGACCAAAAGACCAGATATAAACTCTCTATCAAAGACAGGATAAACTCTGTACAACTCCTTCTTTAAGGACGAACTCAACGACATAGGATTAAAACTGACACTACTGTTTCTTTCTACTTCAAGAAAGGATAACAATTTTAGACCACAACGAATCTCCATTATAATTTTTTTTTTTACGATTAAAAAAAAACAAAAACTAAGGCTACATTTAGAGCTATTGAGGCTCAGAGCAGAATCGGCAGTAAGCCCCCAATTGCCAAACGGTAATGCCTCCTTCTGGCATGAATGCCGACCAACATCAAGCATCACGTTCAAGAGAGAAAAGTCGCCCATTCTGGGTAGAACAACTTTCTGCTTCTTCCATTCTCATTAGATTTAGACGCCTTCCGATATCAAGTATTCCGCCCCATGAAAGAGAGTTTAAGAAGACAAACCTATCCATCTTGACGAGGAAAGTGAAATTCTGTAGTAAAGACGTGGCTCAAAGAAATCAAAAATTTTACGGGCGCAGGGATCATGCTTATATTTCGAAAGTAGACATTGCTATTGAGAGAGACGGTTGACTATGTGGAGAGTAGGGATGTGAATCCACAGAGGACCAGCTTTCAATTTCTTTTCTAACTTTTTAATTATGACAACGTTTGATAATGTTTATAAGAACATTGCAAAATAATGTTCAATACGTCTTGTTGCCTTTGAAGAAATTTGGTCGTCAGAATTGGGTAGGTCAGTGATGATGACTGTGTCAACTAAAGTTTGTGTACCACGGGGACTGGAATATTTATGTTTCTAAACCACCCTTTCTTTACTCACTCTATATACCATACACCTAAAATCTCCTCTTTCTATCCCTTACCCAATTACCTTTTCAGTAAAAGCAGAATGTACATGCATTTGATCAATAAATTTTTGAAGAAGCCTCACTACACAACGAGGGGAACTATGAAATAAATTTAGGTTGCGTTTTGTTTTATCCACTTTTTTCCCCTAGTTTCAACCACATTTTGGTCGGATTTATTCATCCTCACTTCTTAAGGGCTGGTTAGCTCAGACGGTCGAGCGTTCAGCTAAAACTACAAGGTTCCGGGTTAGATACGACCCCGCAATTCAGCGAATGAGTAGCACATAGATCTTTGCAAGTAAATAAGGTTCTGATGGTAGGCGTTGGTGCTCCAACTCAGACGCTAAATATTCCCTTTGGTCTAGCGGTAGTGAAAAGGAGATAGACTCCCTCGTTGTATGTTATACTAACATTAGGTGTGCCGCCGACTTATATATATATAAATATATATATATTATAAAGTATCCAAATGACTGGTAAGTATTTATATGTATTATTTATGTTTATGTATCTCTTTAATATTTAATATTAAATATTACTATATATCAAATTATCATTATATATACTAAGCAAATATATGCACCCTCCGGGTGCAAGTATTTTAAGTTAAATTTTATAATAAAATATGATATTGAATTAGAAAGGCTAAGAAACTGATAACAATGTAGATAAAAAGATTTTGAACAGAGGGGGTATGCTTGAAAATAGAACAAACTTGAAACTAACGTCTTCGCATCATTTTCATTAACTATCTTATCTGGTAAAGTTTATCTAATTTAAAGTGTTTAGTAAATCGGACAGTAAATTAATATTACAGTTATTTTCTTCTTGTTAAGGGATTTTCTTTTTAAGAATTATTGAGAGATTTTTGCTCATATTCAAATAAGATAAAACAAAAAATTAGAATCATAATAAATGAACATATATTATTAAAATCAATTTTAAGTTAATAGGCAAATTAGCCTTCCCGTTTGTTATTCAGCACTGTAAACCTCTACTTTTGTTGTTATATAAAATACAATTGATGTATTAGTATGTTTGATATGTCAACAGTGTGAGTAATGTAAACAATTTTATAATAATTGAGGTTTAGGATAAAAAATAAAATCATGGGAGAATATGATGTAAATACTAAAGGATTGTGACTGTATAGTAATATAGTTTTTCGGTTACAGACAGAGCAACCCACAATCTCCTTATAAGGATATATCAAGCAGGTGCAACGTATATTTGTCTTATTTGTTAATATAATTCTTATAATGGAGATTGTGGGTTTGTCCTGTCTGTAACCGAAACTATATTACTATGAGCAAGTCAACAATTCCTTTAGTTATTTACATCATATTCTCATGATATTTATTTTTTCTAAACTACAAATTATTAATAAAATTGTTTTACATTTTTAGTTTTCTCACACTGTTGACCATATCAACATACTAAATACATGCAATTGTATTATAATTATATTACAACAAAATAGGGTTTACAGTGTGAATGGGAAAAGGCTAATTGCCTTATTAATCCTTAAAAATTTGATTTTAAATATATGCTTATTATTATTGATTTTAATTGTTTTGTTTTATCTATTGAATATGAGCAAAATCTTCTTCAATAAATCTTAAAAGAAAATCCCTTACAAGAAGAAATAACTGAACGTTATACTTTTACTTCTATTTTATCTAAACACTTTATTAGAAAATTTACCAATAAGACGGGAGTAATGGAAAATGATGAAGAGTTAGTTCAAAGTTGTTCTATTTTTTCAATCATACCCCCTCTGTTCAAATCTTTTTTATCTACATTGTTATTCAGTTTCGCATTAGCTTTCTAATTAATTATTATTTTATTATAAATTTACTAAAATACTTGCACCCGGAGGGTGCATATATTTTGCTAAGTATATATAATGTTATAATTTGATATATAGCTAATATTTAATATAAAAATAAAAGAGATAAACATAAAAACTAAATAATACATAATAAATACTACAGTCATTTGGATACCTTAATATATATATATATATATTATATATATAAGTCGGGGCGGCTAATGTTAGTATAAGCCATACGAGGGAGTCTATCCTCTTTTCACTACGCTAGACAAGGGGAAGTATTTAGCGTCTGAGTTGGAGGCACCACGCTACCATCAGAACCTACTTTACTGCACAGATCTATGTGCTACTTCATACGCTGAATTGGCGGGGTCGGTAGTCTAACCGGAACCTTGTAGTTTTTTAGCTGAACGCTCTGACCGTCTGAGCTAACCCAGCTTAAGAAGTGAAGGATTGAATAATCCGAAATGTGGTTGAAACTGGGGAAAAGTGGATAAAAACAACAGCAACAAATTTATTATAGTTCACCCCTTTGTGTGTTGAAGGCTGTCTTCAAATTTATTGAGTCATGCATTACATCTGCATTTTATACTGAAGGTAATATGGTAAGGGATAGACAGAGGGGAGATTTAGGTGTTACTGGTATTAGAAGTGATAAAGATATATGTGTATGTAACATAAATATTCCATTCCCCGTGTACACAAACTATTATTGACAGCAGTCATCGATACACTGACTACAATCTGACGACCAAAATTTCTTCAAGGCAAAACTGCCGTATTGAATTTATTTTGGCAATAGTTCTTATAACATATCAAACGTTGTCATAATTAAGTTAGAGAAAAAATGAAGCTGGTCTCTGTGGATCACATCCCTACTTTCTCCACATAGTCGTCTCTCTCATAGCAATGTTCTACTTTCGAAATATAAGCATGTATCCCGCGCCCGTAAAATTCTGTTGATTTCTTGAGCCAGTCTTTACACAGATTACTTACTAGTCACGTGGAATAAGGTTTGTCTTTAACTCTCTTTCATGGGGGAATATGATAGTCCTGAAGGCCTAAATACTAATGAGAATGGAAGAAGCAGAAAGTTGTCTACCAGAAGGGGCGATTTTCTCTCTGATTGATGCTGTATGTGGTCGGCATTGTCATGGCAGAAGGAGGGCATTGAGGGCAATTTGGGGCTTACGCGGATCCTTGCTCTGAGCCTCATTAGGCTCTATAATGTAGGCCTTAGTTTTTGTTATTTTAAACTTAAAAAATTTATAATGAGATTCGTTGTGGTACTAAAATGTTAGTCCTTCTTGAAGTAGAAAGAAAGTTAGTGTCAGTTTTAAATCTTGTCTGTTTGAGTTGTCCTTAAAAAGGAGTGTATCAGAGTATTATCCTGTTTGAAATAGGAGAGTTTTTATAATCCTGGTCTTTTGGTCTGTCCTTCTAGTATGAGTAATTTTGAGACTCAATTTATCAACGCCTTTGGATAGTGAATACATGTATGGGTATATTGGATTGACAATACACCACCACTGTTTTGGAAGTCTATAAATATAGATCATAGTCATTATCATAATTTATCTTACAATATACTCAAACACAATCTAAGTTCAATTGTAAAAATTGAATTATTCATAACTGTGGGTATATCCACAGGTTCTGCCTAATAATAATAACAGTAATATTCTTTCCACTTTAAACACATGCAATAATTAAGAGCAGGACCCTGGATATACACAGTATGATAATTGTTATTACATACGTTTGATAAGCATAACTCAAGAGCATATCAATAGTTCATATGTATTAATATTGATTAACTCTCTCTCCTCTCCCTCCTCTCTCTCTCTCTCTCTCTCTCTCTCTTCTCCTCTCTCTCTCTCTCATCTCTCTCTCTCTCTCTCTCTCTCTTCTCTCTCTCTCTCATTATTTTCTGTTATCTTGTTTGTTAGATAAACAGATTAGCGTTATCGCTTATGTGCACTTACCTCCCTCTCCTCTCTCCCCCTACACCTTTTTCTTTTCTTTTATTATATTTTTGTGTCTGCATGTCTTTGCCTTCCTTTTTTTTTTTCTTATATAAACGTAATGGTCCATTAATTTAGCTCTTAGTTTAATATATAACGCTATAGAAAAAACTATAATACTGTGGTCTATTCCCAGGTGTTGCTATTATATTGTGTATAACAACTAAAATAATTATAAAAATTTAACAATAACATTAAACAGGAATACAACTGTTTATTTTATAAGAAGACATGATTCTCTAGATTGAACTCTGCTCATACGCGTATTTTATTAATAGAAATACAATTTCTTTTTTTCCCTTTCTTTCTTTATACCCTAAAAACGGAATAGCCTTATTTGGTGAGATGATGGCTCATAAGAACAAGATTATGTGGATAAGCAACACCGGATATTAGGATTACATTTTGCGTTTTATTTCAATCAGAGGAAGTCGCAAAGTGAAAAGTTCGTATGAACACGATTATCAAATACATAGAATTTGGTTATTTTCCTTTGTCTAAATGATCAAAAGAGGAACACCCTGTGAACTGATGAATTATTTAATATTTATTGACTCCTAGGAAAAAAGACGGGCTTTAGGTTAGTTAATGGAAAACTAAACTAAAAAATTTCAGTAAGGGTGGTTCCCTTTGATCATGTTGACTATAGGAAATAACCGAATATTCTATGTATTGGTACTCTGGTTCATACAACGTTATGATCTTCGACTTGAAAATAAAAACCGTCGCAATCGTGAGAATGAAATGCCAAAGATCCTATTTATCTGGTGTTATCGGACATATCTTAGTTCTTATGACTCGTCATCTCACCTAAATAAGGGAACCATTCCGTTTTTAGTATAAAGAAAGGGAAGAAAAAAGAAATTGTCTTCTATTAATACAATACGCGTATCAATGGTAGACTTTATAGAAATAACCGAATTTATCTTATATTGCTATAAAAGTAATTTAAAACTATCCAATAAAATTAACAGGATCAATTAATTCATCTTTATTAAGAAGAAATATTTCTTAATATTTAAATTTGCCAGCTCGCGTATTTTTTTTTAAAGTAAAACAATTTCTTCTTTCTTCCTTACTTTCTGTATGATAAAAACGGAATTGTCCATTCTTTAACTGTATATGCAATAAGAATTTGATCCTTTAAGCAACACGAGATAATCAGTATTTAGATTTTTGTGCTTTATCTTGACGATTTGGACGGTCCCTATTTTTAACCAAAGAGGGTGCCTTGCAGGATGATAACGGTCGACGATTAAGGAACAAGAGTATTATAATAACTATCTTCATCACTAATTCTTTTCTGATCTTCAAAGTGTCTATTCTTTTTTTGTTATTTACTGGCCATCCGTTTGGGCCTAAATTCTTTACTTTCCTCTCGTTTTTATCATCGACAAAATCCTCATTGCTCTCAAAACTCGGTTCAGTAGTCAGAAGTACTATGTACAGGCAATGAGTGTCTGCGAATTCTATCAGTCCCGACCATTCTGCGACTCCAATACTGCCAGATTGAGCAGCTGGAATATCTGCAGAAACATTAAGCGCCAAGCGCTATTGGTCGCATTTTATCCAAAAGCGGCGTTTGGGATATCCCCTAACCATTTTTCTGACGTGCTCCACTGCTCGCTTTGGTTCAGCACAAATACGCTTTGTAACGCACGAATAACACTGTGTCATCGATGCGCTAGGATCGATTGGTGCACAACGGCAATGTTTAAAAGAAGTGCACCTATGTGTCTTGAATACATCAACCGCAATAGCAGACCTGCAGGCAACACCTCACAAATACCATAAATTATTGATTGAACTAATATATATATATATATATATATATGTATATGTATTATTATATATATGTATATATATATATATATTTGTGTAGGTTGCTACTATCACACTTGAAGAGTCAGTAGTAAAGCCAGCATACAGTATTAATTAGGAGAGTGTTAAGTGTCTTTGCGATAGAGCGTTAATAGATCAATACTAAAAATATTTTAGTAGATATGTTATTTGTATGGAAACAAGTCTACTACCATTGGTTTCTTTAAGTCGTACAATTTAAGTTTACTGTAACATATAGTAAACAGCTTAATGATAAATGTAGAAATATATGTTAAAATTCAAGACGGACAAATAAATAATTTAAACGTCACTAATAGAAATGGATTAAAGTAACTCAAAAAAGAAAAAACGTTAAATAAGTGAATGAAATAAATATCTGATAATAAGTAAAAAGTCGGTCGGGCGGCCTAAATGTCGGTATAAGCCCTTACAGCGAGGGGTCTTTTTGAGTTTTTCACATCAGCGTTAGCTTATGGTTTTTCACTGGAGTCTGAGTGACACAAGTCTCCTCAGTCTCAGGACTCTCTAATATTCTGGCAGATTGGCAGCAGTGCAGTGTCCTGGGATGGTCCAATCCTTCTCTGGTGTCCAGATTTTCCAATCCTTTTCCAATCCCTTTGGGACCGTTCAAGTGCACCAACTACCAATGGTCATAACTTTTGACTTTCATATTCCATAAACTTTTCAGTTCTCTGACAAGTCCAGATATTTGTCATTTTTTCATTTTCCTAGCTTCACCCCTGTGATCTGCTGGAGTACAAAAATCCACCAGTTGACAAGTTCTTTCAATTTTTGTTAATCAACACAAGTCTGGTCTTCTTGCTGGGATATAGGTGATCCGTTTTTATTTCAATCCGAGAATTGTATGTGTTGTCGTTCTCAAAAACAGTTCTGGTTAATGCATATACCATTTGTTGTATGGTCAAATATTATTTTTGCATAATTCCCATGGATCACCTTCCCAAAACCCGAGTCGTGTCTGTTTTGTAACTCCCTTTGGTGCTAGTTTGCCTACATTCGCATAGTACATGTTTACAGTCACATCTAAATTACCGCATGTCTACGATTTAACTATTTTGTTGGATCTTTATCAATTTTCCGCTTTGATATAGTTTTGTCCTTATGGCAAGTTATTGTGATGCATTAGTGATTCAGTTTCTCTCTTAAGGTTTCCTTCTTCTTAACCATGTCCAGGTTTTTTTCTCCAAGTGTGCAACCTCTCCGATTTGTTCGTTTGAGTGTCATATAATTGTTTTCTTTCCATTTTTTTGTTTTTAGTCTTTGTTTGTTTTCTGTTTGTCATCTGTCACATCACTATTGGTTGGTCGCCATAAGTAATCTGTCTTTTGTTCTTTCTTGTGTATCTTCATGTTGTTGTATTTTTATGGTTTCTAATCACAGTCCTCTATGTGGCAAGACCTATTCCCCTTCCTTGCTTGAAACACATTATTATTATTAATTAATATTATTATTATTATTGCTCTATGTTCTTAATATATTGCGGAATTTTGAATTATTTACTGATGGCCTCTGCAATGGAAAGATTAAAGCCCCTCTTGGGTACTATATATATATATATAATATATAGTATATAGAGAGAGAGAGAGAGAGAGAGACGCTTCAGTTCATAACTTTTGAAATAAGATATATTATCTCGAAAATTCAGAATTAAAATACAGGTTACACACAACACCATGTTACCGTATTATTTTTTCTTTACACTCATTGTGATAGCCTTCTAAACAACTCCTAACCATAATAACAATGCTCAGCAATTAAAAAACTCTCTTATATATAATATATAATTATATATATATATAATATATGCAACATACTTATCGAATACATCAAATATTTATTTGGATATGTAACTGGTTTTTGGTAACTTTTAGTGACAAGATTTTATGAGGAATCCTCTGTAAATGCGTAGAGAACTATGCTTGATTCGTAATCATTTTGAATAAGCCTAAAGAAATACAGAGTGAAACGAATCGTACAAGTCACCAATTTTTGTTGTGGCCGGAGAAAAATCAAGGGAAATGAAGTACATAAAGATAAAGGACGTGAAGAAAAGGACGTATTTAGGAGAGAGAAAAGGGAATTACTTGTTCCTTTATATCTTCTTAATTTTAGTGCTGTAATAGAGAACAAGCTGGTGTAAACAAATGTGCAACCGATACACACACCTTATCACTATGCAATATTTGTTGAAAGAGTTTACAGGAATTCCGCCTTCTTACGCAACAACTAAAAAAAAAGCAAACTACACAAAAAGTTTCAGATATACGAGAATGTAACAAAAATGCAACAACAAAAATTACATTTACAAAGAAATGTAACATAAACGTACAAATAAGGTCTGAAACCCTATGGCATAAATACTCAGACGGGTTGACATACCGTTAAAATCAACTCAGTCATCTTGAAGAAACAACTACACAAAATCTGAATTAAACGTTCAGGTACACGATACACTAACTTTCTAGAACAAAATAATACTAGACGGCTGATATGCTGTTAAATTAATCGATAATTTTAGAAGAAATTACACAATAAACAATGAATGTCATTCTTTACTTTTAGGCATAAAATATACCTCGACGGATTGAAATGTCATTAAAACAATCAATCTTTAAGAAACAACAATCAAATTGTAAATATACATCGCATGGGAAACCCCTAACTACTGGTTTATTGTATGTTTTCGGACTATTTGTCCTCATTTCATTGTTATCTGCTACTAACGTTTCGGCAATAACAAAGTTGAAGGCAATAGTCCGAATATACAAACCATACTAATTATCAAGCTCGTCTCAAAAAATTTAAGAGATATAGTACCGCGACTCTAGCTATTGAATTATCCTGGACGGGTTGATATGTCGTTGAATCAATCGATCATCAAGGTTATGTTGCATAGGGAGGCATAGCTAGACAACTAATTGTATTGCTTCCCAGTTGGGCGCTGAATAGTCTTACAAGACCGCAGGGACAGTATCCCACAACGTAGTAAAGTTGGGCGAAATGGTCTCTTGTCGGTATCAGCCGGACAAAGAGGGAATCTATCCCTTTGTCCGCTAGCGGCAGACCAAGGAGATTGTTTTTTTTTTTTGGTAAAACGTCACACTATCGTCAAGCTCTCTACTTTACGCGGGTTACTCAATCTATGTACTCATGAACAGAAATAGGCAGGACATGTATAAACGGGACATTCTGGTTGCTAGGCCAATGCTCTACCGACTGAGCAACCGACCACTTTAATCAGACAAGTCTGATAAACTAGCTCCTTGGCGCCACCTTTCTGAACTACCTCGTTATAAGATGTATGGCTTTTTTGTGGCTTTTTTGTTTGGATGGGTCTCCACACGTTATCAATATATAGAAATGTGCGTCCATTATCGTGAATACTTTTTTAATATTCCTTATCTCCTTCATATTTTCTCCATCTTTTTTTTTTCTTTAGTAGCAGGTCTTACTTTTCTAACAACAGCAAAGAAAAAAACTGCATTTACGTTTTCCTTTGCACTTCATTAATTTGTTTTTGCCGAAAGGAATAGCCACACACAGCAAAATATTTAATCAACACTAATTTGATTCCGCTTCTTGGAATAATGCTTCCATAAACACTGTTTTTATGACTGATTGACTTCCCGAAGAAATGCTCTCTTTTTTCCGAAATAGTTTTGACGGCAACGACGAATGACAAGGTGATTAGCGTCCTTAAAATCTTCTTGCTCACAAAATGCTTTATAAACAAGAGGCATTTTCATTGGATTCTTTAATGGCATTTGTTTTTTCTTCTCCATGTACATGTGATACTAAAAATTATATTCTCTGATACTCTTTGAAGATTCGGGCATTTATTATTATTATTATTACTAGCATATATGCACCCTCGGGTGCAAGTATTTAAAGTTTTGATATAATAAATAGTCATATTAATAGAAAGGCTAATGAAAACACTAAGAAATGCAGATAAAAAGATCTTCAAGAGGGGTAGTAACTCGAAAAATAGAACAACTTGAAACTACTATTCCATCATTTTTCGCCTTACTCCCCTCTTTCCACTTTGGTAAATTTTCCTAATTAACTATTTAGTTAAAAATAGGAAGGTAAAGAATAATATTAAGTTATTCTTCTTGTAAATAAATTTCTTTTAAGATTTCCACGAGATTTTGTTTATATTTCTTAAGATAAAAACCAACAATTAGAAATCAATAATACCAAGCACATATTATTAAAAATAATTTTAAATATCAATATGCAAATTAGCCGTTCTCGTTCAAACTGTAAATCGATATTTTGTTGTATATATAAATACCAATTGCATGTTATTTAGTACGTAGAATATGGTCAACGAGGTATTAATAAGCAAAACAATTTTTATTAATAATGAAGGTTTAAAATGAATGAAATCATGGAGACTTTTGACGTAAATAATTAAGGAATTTCTGACTTGAGTATATATAGTTTCGGTTACAGCAAGAAAAACAACACAATCTCCATTATAATAAGAATTACTATTATTATTATTACACTCCTTTGAGTTTTTTCACATCAGGCGTTAGCTGAATAGCCTTTCATGGCGACGAATGACAACAAGTCTCCTCAGGTTCTCCAGGACTCGTCCTGAGTATTCTGGCAGTTGCAGCATGCAGTATTCTAGATGGTATTAATCCTTCCTCTGATTTCCAGACTTTCAATCCTTTTCCAATCCTTTATGGGGACGTCCAAGTGCACCACTACAATTGGAAATTTGACTTTCATATTCCATATTTTTTTCAGTTTTTCTGCACAAGGTCGTGGTATTTGGTCCATTTTTTCATTTGTCCTCAGAGTTTCACCCCCTGTGCTGCTGGAACTGCAAAATCGACAGTGGTTGAAATTCTTTCTTTTTTGTTTATCCCATAGGTCTGGTCTTTCTGGTTGGGATAGGGTGACCGTATTTATTCTCAAAGTCGCTAAGATACATGTTATGCGTTTCTTCTCAGAACAAGATCCTGGTTTATGCATATACCATTTGTTGTATGGTCAAAATTTATTTTTGTGCATAATTCCGTAGATCACCTTTCGACCGTTCGATCTGTTTTGTACCTCTCGTTGTGCTAGTTTGCTGTGACTCAATTCGGCATAATATCATGTTTACGGTCTCATCTCTATTACTGCATAGTTATATTTACTGATTTGTTGTGTATTATAAATGTTGATATTATCATTATTATATTTCACTCTATCTGAGTTTTTCCTACCTCGCCTTAGCCGGTGGTTTCACTGGAAGCTCGAGTGACAGAAATACTATCAGAGGTCTCTAGGATTCTTTTGAGTCGAATACTCAGAAGCCGATCCTAACAGTGCTCAGTTTGGATGCTGTCAATTCTCCTCTGATTTCCAATTCGGTCAAAATTATTTCAAGAAACTTGACTGTTTCAAGGACTCCAATTAAAAATTGGCACGGCCTAACCTTCATGTTTCCACATGTTGTTGTTATCATTATAATTATTAAGTTTCACTCGTTTTGAGTTTTTCAAACATCAGACGTTCGCTGATGGTATTTCACTGGTGTTAAGTGGCAAGAAGTCCCTTTTGGGTCTACCTACCAGCTCTTCTGAGTATTCTAGCCGATGGCAGCAGTACAGTTGTCTGATGGTCCATTCTTCCTCTGATTTTCTAGTTTCTCCAGTTTTTCCCAAGTTTATTGTACCGTTCCAAGTGCAGCCAACTACAAAATCGTATCACTTTCCACTCTCATTTTCACAGCTTTTTCAAATTCTCGGAAGGTCCAGGTATTATCCATCTTTTTTTTTCTTTCAAGTTCACGTCCTGTGATCTGCTGGGACCGCCAAGTCCACGCAGTTGACACGTTCATCTTTTTCATTTTTTTTTTTTTTTGTAATCAATACTAGGTCTGGTCTCCTGGCTGACATCGGGTGATCCGTCTTTATCTTGAGTCCAGAGAATTTTAGCGTTATCATTCTCAAGGACAAGATTCTGGTTTATGCTATACCTTCTTTATTATTATTA
Organism: Doryteuthis pealeii; assembly: GCA_023376005.1. Classification (NCBI taxonomy): domain Eukaryota; kingdom Metazoa; phylum Mollusca; class Cephalopoda; order Myopsida; family Loliginidae; genus Doryteuthis; species Doryteuthis pealeii. The sequence goes on along the minus strand of CM042159.1, from coordinate 27,723,148 downwards.
TTATTATTTCACTCTATTCGAGTTTTCCTCACTCGTCTTTATTGTGATTTACTGGAAGGCTGAGTGACAAGCAATACCCTTAGGTCTCCAGGAATCTTCTGAAGTAGAATAGCCAGAAGCCGATCCCAACAGTGCTATAGTTTGGATGGTCTAATTCGCCAAAATTATTTACTAGAAACTTGGGGACCGTTTCAAGATGGCAATTAAAATGGCAACGGCCTCACCTTCAATTTCACATGTTGGTTATCATTATTATTTCACTCCAAGCGCGTTTTTTCAACACAATGAAAAGGAAGTAAGTAAAAATTATGAAAGAAATTCATTCAAGATTATTATACTTTTTACATATTTGAACTGATTGCAAGCAGCTCTTAAGCATATAAAATTACGATATAACTGATCATACAGTGGTATATCTGGCAGGTCTGCTAGTAGAACTTATTGTTGACCATTAGATGTCTACATTACGCCAAGACTATTACTACTAGTTTCTCATAGCATAACCCATAATCAACTGTATGTCTACTGTGAGGTTAGCTGGGAAAAAATTTGCATCCTAATCGATCAACGCCATTAAAGACTAATAATTGTATCTCATACAAGTGAGTGCCTCACATTTGTAAACATTGCACGATTAAGCGGATCGGTAGTTAAAAATAAATATATATGTATTATTTATTGTCTCATAAACGCTTGTACAAGTATTAGGAGCTGTACTACAAGCAGGCATAATGTTCATAAGTATTTTATAAATGCGAGATAAGAGAGAAATGTTTCAGAGTGTTTTGGAAATTGCTGCATAGGGAAGTTTATCATGCAATTCGAGGAATTTATTTACACTTCATTGTAGGTCTATTTGTATTTCAAAGGACTGTGGCTATAGTTGCATTTATTAAATTAGACGGTTTTGTCATAAAATCGAGAAGTACTGCGAAAAATCGAATTCGCTGCTTGCTAGATTGTACTAAGAAGACACTGAACATGTGCTTTCCCGTTATTAATGTATCTAAGTTCCACTTTTTCCATGTCCATCATACGTTTTAGCGCATTAAAACTTCATCATAATTATAGATTCGATATATATACTAATATATATATATATATATGGTATTTGTGGAAAGAGAACTTACCGGTGAAAATGGTCAAAATGGTTTAGTTGAGCAAGTTTCACAATGATAAGACAGCACGATATAACAGATATAAGGCTCAATACGTGAGTAGAGCAGATTTATTATAATTGTACAGAGTAATAACCTACTGAGGTTACCATAAGGTCTCAGGGTTAAATCCACTGGATTAATCAAGATATTGATTAATTGCAGTCGTTTGACGTGCAATCGACTGCAAATAATCAAATATCGTTTGATTAATCGCAGTGGATTTAACCTGAAGATCCTTATGTGAACCTCGAGTAGGTTATCTACTGTGTACATTATTCATATATGATAATATATATATATTACTATATATTAGGGTTATAAAACTATCGGACGATGAACTGTAATTTACCAAGATTGATTTGAACATTAATTTTTTAAAAATCGATCTGTTTTTAATATCTCTGTGTGTGTGTGTAATATAATATATATTATACCAGCTCTGTACGAAGAGATGTGACACAAGGTCCAATTTATACGCGGATTATAACAGGTTTGAATTCAGTTTTTCTTCTAGACTAGTTACCTAGCCAATGTTAAAGAACTCAGTCTGCCGATTATTTTTACCTATAGATGATTGAGAGTGGATGTTAACATACTTCACAAGGGTATTAGCGCTATATGAAATGTAACCAGCTTCTTTTCCAGCATTTCAACTCGTCGAACAAGTCCATTTCTACGAACTAACCATTGCATTACCGTTCCTTATCATGAAGCGTGTCTCCTGCTGATGCTCATTTGAGTGATGAGACTTATTGCAAAGAAATCCACCATTTTAATAGACGATGTTATTTTTGAGCAGCAATGGTGTAAATAAGAAACATACGAAATAAGATTTATCTAAATTTGGATGAACAAGATCTCTTTTGGGATAACACTATGTAGTAGACCTGGACTAGGTTGTTTTGGAAGGCTGAGCTTGTCACCCAGAACACTCCCCTCTCCATACAGTTTGGCAACGGCATTGTAGTAGGAGTTGCTGTGTAGTGCTGAAATTCAAGCATCATACCAGCATAGGGTCAGCTCCGGAATTTATTCTCACGTTACTCCCTTAGTTTCCTTGTGATAAGTTAAAGGCGAAGGCAGTGGTGGTTTTTATATAATTTTTATTATCCTAGATGGTTTGCCATCAGGCTAAGGAGTCCCACTAACCAATTGGAGATTTGTGTCACGTGGTAAGTACCCCAAAATCTACTACTCTCCAGTGTGGTCTGCCGTAGACGCCCCCCCCCCAGAGCTCATCTGTCCTTAAGGGATTTAAACACTAAATAAGAGAATGATATACAGATTAAGATAGCTTCTAGATGAGTTCAGTAAAAGGAACCCGATGTGATTTTTGATACAGCCCGTTAATTTCTGAGCCGAATTTGATAAAACGTTTCAGCCTATCAATTTGGCAATGCAAGAAAAATTATTTATTAACAATACAAGTATTAGACAAGTGTGCAGACTCCGGACTATCATATGAGGAGTTTGGAGATTTGACATTGAAATGTGGTAGTACAGCAGATTTGTGAGGCGAAAAGATTTGTGAAGACTCGTGGTGATTTAAGGAGACCTGCCTATCACCTGTTCAAGTGACAAAACTACGAGTTAAAGTTGGTGTGAAGAAGTCGCAAAAAAGTAAAGTACTAGTAATAATATAATTGAATTCAACATGGTAGTAATTGAAGACATAGACCATCCAGAAAACAGCCATTGCTTGAAATGAGCTAGAATACTCAGGAGATCTGGAGACTGAGGTGACTTGTTGTCTCACTCCAGTAAAGGCCATCAGCTAACGCTGTGTGAAATTCAGCAAGGAGTTGCAATAAACAAGCACGTTGGGAGTCGCTAGAATACTCAGAAGAGTCTTGGAGACCTGAGGAGACTTGCTGTCATCAGCCTCCAGTGAACCACCAGCTGAGCAGGTGTGAAAAAACAAAATAACTGATAATAATAATGAGATTAGAAACTGAACCATTTTCTTTTCATTTTTCTATTTTGGAAATACAGCTTCAATCTCGATACTCTTTTGACAATACCTTGTATAATAAAGTATTGTTCTATATTCTATGTAAAATGATGTTGACTATGAATTGGAATTAGTCATTGATAAACTTTCAAAATTTCTGGCGGTATTGTGAAGTAGTTTCCGTTACAGAATGATAGATGCGAATCACCATTATAATAGATATGCCACATCTCCTCATAAACTCATTATCTAACACGTTAAATAAATCTCTACAAAGGGTTTTACAATTTTGAATATCTTGATAACTTTCAAATTTTGCGGTATTGGACGAAGTTTCCGTTTACAGAATGATAGATGCGAATCCACATTATATATGATATGCCAACATCTTTTATACTTATTTATCTAACACGTAATAAATATCTACGAAGGGTTTTTAATTTTGAATATTCTTGATAAACTTTCAAATTTTTGGCGGTTATGTGATGTTTCCGTTAACAGATTGATAGATGCCGAATCAACATTATATGTTAGATATGCTCCAACATCTCGTCATAATCATTTATCTAACACGTTAAATAGAATATCTACAGAAGAGGTTTTCAATGAGTCGACACAAGTAATAATTGGGCATAATGAAAAGGCAATACAAATTAAACTTTACACAAGTATTTCAATGAGGTTCGTGTTTCTGCCTCTATGATTAGCCATAAACATTTACTTTAAAATCTAACAGATATTATCGTTCTTTGTTTTGCTGTAATGAACATAAAACTTTTCTATTGGTTCTTCATTCTGATATTTCGTGATGGAGAATAATTTTTGGCTTTGATGATTGCTAACATTTCTCAGAACTCAAAATGGCCACTCTCTGATGTCGCCACTAGTTTAAAGTAACGGCTCATAAATATGGAAGACGGGCGGCGAAAGGCCACTCCG
>CM042159.1:27647299-27718998 GCA_023376005.1 Doryteuthis pealeii | reverse complement strand
AGAGAAGAGAATAGTGGACCAGCTTGATTTGATGTATGATACATGTTCCCTGTGTTGGTACTTATATCCTGTACTAAACAAATACGGGCCCTTACATCTTGACCCACCCCTCGTACTCTACAGACCAAGAAAACCTGCAAATTCGTTGAATGTACCAAGACTTTAACTACGCTCAGTGAGACTTACCAATTTTCAAATTAATGTGTTTTTTTAACTGTAGCTAAGGAGTATTGTAAGAACATGTTCCACTGTCCGTTCTCGCCATAAAACGATATCATTGTCTTTTCCAAATATATTAATAGATATGGAGATTGCGTGTTTTTCTGTCTGTAACCGAAACTATATTACTTAATCGAGTCACAATTCCCTTAGTTATTTACCAGTCACATTCTCCATGATTTTATTTTCATTCTCAAACGTCAATTATCAATGAGAAATTGTTTTACATTATTAATACAGTTGACCATATCTACATATTAATTAACATGCAATTGTATTTATACATACAAAATAGGCGTTGTTTGCTAAGTGTGAAGGGGAAGCTTAATTTGCATATTGATATTAAAAATTTGATTTTAATAAATATGTGCTCAGTCATTTATTGATTCTAATTTTTGGTTTTATTCTTAATGATATGAGCAAAAATCTTTCCAATAAATTCATTAACAATATTAACAGTAATTCTATTCTTACTTCCCTAATTTAACTAAATAGTTAAATTATGAAAAATTGGCAATGAAAACGGAAGGGAAGAAATGAGCAAGTTTTAGTGTTCCGCCTCTGTTTCAAATCTCTTTTATCGGCATCTATTTTATTTCCATTACCCTAGTTAACATAATATTTCATTACATTAAAATTAGATACTTGCACCCGGAGGGTGCATATATTTGCTAGTATTGATAATGGAGGTTAGGTTTTTATTTGTCTGTAACCGACACTACGTAACTTCTTACGTCACATTACTCAAAATCATCATACCAGAATAAATACACTGAAAATTTAAGCATGCAAACTTAGACAGTCCTCATTGTTTTGTAAAACAAATTTTGATAAATACATACCCGGTAATATATCATTGCATATAGTTCTTTTATTTACATATACATTTAAAGTTAATCACACATAAGTCTCCTCCCCATTTCAATGGTTTTTTTTTTTTTTTTTTTTTTTTTTTTTTTTTACTCCTTTAATAAATTTGATGATTTTACTTACTTATGGTACTTAACTCTCTTGAAATTTTAACTAGCGTGATGCTAGTTAAAATTTATAGATAGTTAAGTACCATCACCTGTCAGACATTATCTTTCAAAAATAATTTTACACCACCCGGAGGTCGTTTTTCTGTTATTGCTAGTGAAGATAATAATGCTTATTTCCGTATTGATGGTAATGTATTCAGACATGTACTAAAGTACGGGCATATGGCAACACAATTGGAAATTTGTTTATAAACTTCAGTCAGCTTCAAAGATGCCTACGTATACATTATTAAATAAAAGCCTGCTGTTCTGCGGGCCATGGTGTCGGTTTGAAAGAATCGTGCGAGTCGATTAGATTCATTCTGAAAAGAGTTAATTACTCAGAACGACAGATATGTACAATATTTTGTTGGCGAATTGCTGAAGTGAATTTCAAAGCTGCAGTTTCAGAGTTAACGGCAAGCTGAATCAACTTGAATGAAGATGGCTCTATTTCTCATCAAATAACTGTCAGTAAATACAGTTGGAACTCTCATGTGAGATAGACATTTATTATTTTGAATTAATATGTTACTACTATCCAACATTATAGCGGCCCTGTCGGCCAGGGCAGTAGAATACTCCCACTGCACCTATGCAGAAGTGTAAGACTCCACCTACCTAATCGGGCCACCGTGGCGATTCCTGTTGCTGTTATATAGCCATTTATTATAGGGTATATAATTGGGAGAGAGTAGAGATATAAAAGGACGGGTTCTTAATTTTCTTATTGTTTGTTCTTTCCTTTGTTGGGCTGATTTTCCATTTCCTTCTCGCGGTTTGGGCTGGTGTCTTTGTTAATTTGTGTTGAATAATTGAGCAACGATATACAACACCACATATACAATAGTATAGAACACAACCACATATATTATGAATACACATAATAATAACAACACACTCACACACATATATATATATATAGAAAGATATATACACAACACGCACACGATACACATATTATACACTACACACATAAACACATCAACGCAACTACACATAATAAACACACACACATAAATACACATATATAATAACAGCACACATAAAATAACACATATTAACACACACATATAAAATAACTATATAAACACAACACACACATCTATACAATACACATATATAAACACACACATAAACCACACACATAATAAATACACATATATAAAACACATACACACACATATATATACGAATACAGCATATTAAACAACACAGCACATTATATATAAATACAGCATATATATAAAATATACACTAATATCAAACACACATATTATGATAAACAACTAGTATATATAACTACAACACACGACACATATAACAATACTCACATGATATATAATGATATACACATATATAACACACACACATTATATATAAATACACCATATAAAACTACACCACACAATATATATAAGTATACACATATATATAAATACACATATATAAACACATCACAATATAATATAATACACATATATAAACACACACACTTATAATAAGGTGAACAGTAAAACACAAAATCAACAAAACAAAATAATTAATAAAATTACTACCATATATATATATACACTATATATATGAATTCATACATCATATATAGTATACATATATATAACAGCACACAATAAATATATCGATACACATATAGCTATAAATCACATATATTAAGACACACACAGACACAGCAATATATGTAATAAATACACACTATATTAAATGACACATATAAAACAGCCCACACACCATCACTATATATAAATACGACATATATAATAAATACACTATATAAACACACACACACTATATTAATATTACACATATATAAATCACATATTATGACACACACACACACAATATAAATACACATTATATAAATTATCACATATATAAACACACAGCACTACACACCATATATAAATACACATAACTATATATAAACACACATATCATACACACAACAACATATATATATTAAATTCCACATATATATAATACACAATATAAGTAAACACACCACACTAACTACTATATATATATAAATGACACATATAATACACCAACACACATGTAGATATATATAATACAGCATATTATAAAACACCATATTAACCACACACACATAATATAAATATATATATATATCACACATATATACACACACACACACAGTAATATAATATAATATATAATATACACACACGTTTATGAAACACACACACATATTAAATATATATAATAGTATATATATGGAGAGGATAGCAACACACAACATGATATATATAATATAATATACGCAACACATATTAATATTAATATATACACATACCCATATATAAATAGTAGTACTCGCTCGGCGTACCCAACGGACACACAATCCCCCGCCACCAACACCCACCACAATACCCTACACACACTACTATACTACCAACACCACACACATCACTCCACTACAATACTATATATATAAACCCACACGAATTACTACTCACAATATATCACTATATAACATCACAACCACATATATATCAATATATATGCTATAAAACACACACACATCATATGATTGAAAATTATATAGTATTACAAGCACAGCACAGCCACATATAACACACACACAGCAATATGAAACACACACCACACATATATAAATCAGGCCACAGTGGCATAATTAATAATAAACACACAACATTAAAACACACATATATAATATATAGTATAGTAAACCACACACAATATATAAATATAAACGACGACACAAACATCAACACACACACACGTCCATAAACACAAACACACACACATAAACACACCCACACACATATATATATACTGTCATTATATATTATATATATTGCCATTTTTAGATCTGCCTTTTATTTCGTTTAATTTCCATCCATATTTATCGTTTACGCTCTCTCCGATTCCTGTTATTGATAATCAAAAAAAAAAAAAAAAAAGAATAAAGATGAGAAAAGATGAGTTCAAATTTCTGTTTTTATCATTTATTAAGAACCTACCGCTTCAAAGGGTTTCTAACCACGTGGTGAGAAGTCGGCATATTGGAAACGACGATCCTAATGTCTGCTCCTGTCAGTTAACTAACGAAAACTACTAACTAATTCTGATTTCCTTTCACATTCCTTTCCTTCAGCAAACCAGAAATCGGCGTATAAGTCAACGAAAGATTAACTGCTGTCAATAACTAACGGCTATCGGTAAATTTTATCCCAGTTATTTGAATTTCTTACGAACTTCAATTCCAAATTTAGCTACACTTATATACATAATTCGGAAGCGCGTGGTGTTCTGGTTAAAGTCATGGGAAATGGACTCGCCGCCCGAGTTCAATCCTGGAGTGTAGTATTGCATTTTTCACTTAGCGCTGGGAAAGGTTAATCCTACTATCCCCCAGCTATGGATAAATAGAAGGGCAGACTAGGCTCTTTATATTTGGGTTAGACAACCGGTCTAGAAAAGAAATCTCTGTTGACTCCCGCTTAGAGAAATTGACCTTGTGTCACCATCCTGCTCGTGCGGAGGGGTTGATTATAATATATATAGTATATAAATATATATTATTATATATATAATATTTATAGTAGGTCTACCCACAATATTATGTAACATGCTTAAGAACGGACAATAGTGGTGAGCAGTCCATGCACTTGCAACATTCCACACTTTGTCCCTTCCCTTGTCTGTTAGACAAGCAAATAGAGGCCCCTTTGATGAATTGGGTAATCACATCAAGCCCTAGCACCTATACGATTGTCTCGACCCTATTGCCTTTATAGCAAACCCACAGCCGTTTTATCATGTGTAGACCCTCAGTCACGCCTTCTAGCACCCATATGATAAAAAGGGTTGGTGCTTGTCATAAGGGCAGTAGGGTTGGGGCAATCATATAGGTGCTAGCGCTTGACGTGACCAGCCGATTGATCGGAGGGGGCCTCTCCGACCGGCCGTCTAGCCCAAGTAAGGATCAAAGTGGAATATTGCATGTCATGTACTGCTCAACCACCTGGGTTTATTTCCTTAAGCATCACGGGTCGCCACCCACGGCCAACAGGTGGCCCAATTGGGGTAGTCATACTCTACAGAGGTGCAGTCGGTGCATTCTAACACCCCAGCCGAGATGGTAGAGTTAAAATAGGAAATAAAGAATCAAACTACACTTATTTCTTTTTGTTAATGGATTTTTTCAATATTTATATCCGAGAATTTTGCTTATATTCATTAAGATAAAACTAAACAATTAGCTATCAACAACAGCACATTTATTAACATAAAATTTTAATATCAATATGCAAATTAGCCTTTCCGTTCACATAGTAAACTGCTATTCAGTTGTATATATAAATACAATTGCATGCAAATAGTATGTAAATATGGTCACTAGTATTAATAATGTAAAACAGTTTTATTAACAATTTAGGTTTAAATAAAAATAGAATCATGGAGAATGTGACAAATAAGAACAAAGGAATTGTGACTTGAGTAGTAATATAGTTTCGGTTATAAACACACAATCTCCATTATAATAAGATTATTACCTAACAGTCTCCTTAAAAAGTAATAGTAATAATATTTCCCCCCGGCAGACTACCCCTGCTACAATATTAAAGTATTTTGTACTAGGAAATTATGGCGCATAATTTCATCAAAAATTCACGCTACCCTCGTAACATACGTATTCCTACTCAAATATTAATGGAATATTATCCGATAAATATATCGTCATTGAATGAAATATCTCTGTAAAATTAGGGCGAACATTTACTTGCATCATGTTTCTATACACGTGAGTTGTTGGCAACAATCTACTTTGACGAAGTGTGGTCATAATGATATAGAGAAATAAACCTAATATTTTTTTCTCTTGAAATAACATCTTATCATAATGTAAACTAGCATTGTTAGTAAATTCGATTCTCATTGAGCGCCATATACTTCTGGCCTTCGTTTGGTTTGGTTTATTTTGTTTTACGGCGTATCAACCTCGGTGGGTTATTTAATGCCGACAAAGTTGTGAAATAAATTCATTCTTAATGCATAATACAATTTTGTTTATAAACTCATGTTTTTCTATTTAACCCATAGATGGGACCCTAACAGGTAATACCACTCCGGGTCAAGGTCCACCAGGGAGCAATGGTGATGAAGGGGTGCTCCATATTCCCCAAACCTGGAACCTCACCATCAGATAGTGTTTAACGTCATTCCCAGAACATGTAGACCCTCAGTCACGGCCTTCTAGCACCCATATGATAAAATGGGTTGGAGCTAGCCATAAGTGCAATAGGGTTGTGAAAATCATATAGGTGCTCGGGCTTGACGTGACAAGCCGATTGATAGATAGGGCCAAAGTGGAGTATTGCAAGTCATGGACTGCTCATCCGCCTGGGCTCTATCATTAAGCATCACGGGTCGCCGCCAACAGGTTGCCGCATTGGGGGAGTCTTACCCCTCTGCAGAAGTGCAGTAGGTGCATTCTAAAGCCCCACCGCCAGGGCGGACTTCTGGCCTTATGCAATATCTAAACTTAGTAAACAACTATTATAGAAACTAGAAGGACCTGTGGATATACCACTGAATTATGATTTATTTATTACAACGTTTGATATGTTTACTTAAGAGCTATTGCAAAGTAGTTCAATATGTAAAAAGTCTAATAATCTTGATTTAACTCTAATTCCTTGGGTTTTTTCTTTCCTTCTTTTCATCTTTTCCTTATGTACGACTGAAAGAGATTAGTGTTGTAGCTTTCAAGCACTCATCCCTATCTCTCTATCTTTTGTCTACTTTCTTTTTTTTCTTCTGTATAGCATGTCCCTTTTCACTTCCTTTTCTTTACGATGAAATGGAATGGTCCAGTTTTAACTGAGCTGACGATACCCATAAGATATAAGAATTCGGTTGATAAGCAACTACAGATAATCAGGATTTACATTTTTGCTTTTCTTCTTGACCGTCCAAATCGTCTAAGATGAAAGCTAAACATTCTTTTTTCTGATGAGAGCCGTCACCTCAGCTAATAATGTACCATTCCATTTTAGTTATAAAGAAACAGGGAAGGAAAAAATTGCTACACAGAAAAAATATAATCAGAAATAAATAAAAAAGAGAGTAGGTGAAAGACAAAGGTAGGGTCACTGTGTGGAAGCGATAACGTTAGTCTGTTTCAATCGAACATAAAAAGATTAAAAGAAGTAAAGAAAGAAAAATAGGAGTGAGAAAGAGTTAAATCAAGATTATTATACTTTCTACAAATGTAGGGTCGGGTTAGCTCAGTCGGTAGAGCGTTCGGCTAGAAACCCCAAGGTACCTGGTTCGATACCGGCCCTCGCCAACTCAGCGTATGAGTAGCACAGGGATCTGTGCGGTAAAGTATGGAGCTGGTGGTAGGTGTGGCGCTCCACCTCCGAAGAAAAAATAAACTCCCTGGTCTAGCGCTAGTGAAAAGAGGATAGCCTCCCTCGCTGTTTGGCTGATACCGACTTTAGGCCACCCCGATGACTTTACTTACTTACATATTGAACTATTGTGCAATGGGTCTCAAGTAAACATATCGAATCTTGCTACTCTACATATCAATACTCGTGTTCCTTAATTGTACGAAGGTTATCTTGCAACAACCTCTAGATAAGAATGAGACCGTCTAAATCGTTCAATATGAAATGCGAAAATGTAAATCGTGATTATCTGGTGTAGCTTATCCGTCAAATTCTTTCTTCCCCCATTTTAAAATGAATCGGTCCAAATAAAAGAAAAAAATGCAAACAATAATAATAAAAATGAACAACTTAAACACAATAATATATAAAGAACAAAAATTTAATAAAAGCACTATATAAGAAAATAATTCTTATTAAACTATACACATTTTCACGGAACAGATGGACTCGCTATTTCTAACACACTTATCTACCCGGATTATAGTGGCCTGTCAAACCTTCAACAAATCTTTTCATTTTTTTTATTTTCTAATAATCTCTTTGAAAAAAAACTCTCCAAAAACAATTTCTTCAAACAATAATTTTCTCCTGACGATGACCTAAGGTCGAAACTAGTTGAGAATAATAAACATAAAAGAAACATTCCTGTTTGTCTTGTCACATTTTGTTCATTATATATATATATATATATATATATATATATATATATATATAAACTTTTCATGTCCCGGGTAACACCGTTTAGCTCTGCTAGTTTAATTCAATTCTCGACTAATGTCCGTATGTTGTACTTAATTATTTATTCGAACTAGCAAGACTCTGCGCCCTCTGTGCGTAAATATTTACGTTTTAATTTAATGAAATATATTAAATTAAAAAGACTAACGAAATTAAATAAGTACGCATATAAAAAGATCACTTATTTTAATTATACGTTAATTGGTTTCTATATAAAATCATCCATAGGATTTATTTTAATACTTTGGAGAATAAAACAATAATATTAGAGATCAACAACATTAAGTAATTATGTATTAAACTCGGTCTTGTTGAAACGAGTATGCAAATTAACCACACAATATATTATGTATACCTTTATTCTTTAGTGATATATGAGACACATTGCAGGATTTTAAACTCACTAATAATATGAGGTGTTTTGAGGAAAATCTAACTCAGATTTTCACAGAGATCGTTAATAAGACCTATTCTACGTATTAATGATTCTGACAAAATTAAATACTCATTTATAAACTTACGTAATTCATGAGGGTTTTGTGACAATCAATTACGTAGTTTCAGTTACCAAATCGCCATTATAATAAGATTGGGCATGTTCTTTTGGAAGAGCAGGACATTAATTTATCATTAGTTTCATTAGCAAATACATGCACCCTCCGGGTATAAGTATTTAACAATAATAAAAGTATTTGATAATAATAAAATATATTAAATTAGAAAGGCTAATGAAATTAAATAAGGATGCAGATAAAAAGTTTTGAAACAGAGGGGGTTATAATAAAAAAATAGAACAACTGAAGCTTACTCTTCCATCACTCGCGTCTTTCATTGCGAAATTTTCCTAATTTAACTATTTAGTTAAAATAGGAAGTAAATAATACAATTAGTTATTTCTTCTTGTTAATGGATTTCTTTTAAGATTTATCCCCGAGATTTTTGCTTATATATTTTAAAATAAAACCAAAAATTAGAAATTAATAATACTAAGCATATATTTATCAAAATCAAATGTTTAATAAAATATGCAAATTAGCCTTCTCGTTCACAAAGTAAACCGCTATTTTTCTTGAATATATAAATACATTGGCATGTTATCAGTAGGTAGAGAAGCCCGCCCTCGTGGTGGGGTCCATTGGCTTCGGCCCTGGATCTTTACAAGTTAATAGCGTCTATCCGCCCAGGCAATACCTGCCCTCTTGAAAGGGGCAGGGCTGGGTTTATTGCCCGGCGCCTGAGACGCCTCCTTGAGGGGGAATGCCGACGGGATCGACACAATTTTTCACCCGCCACCCTTGAGCTTTGGTTAGTGGGTAGTCCCACATAAAAATGTCCTTGTGTCACCCCCTCATAAGTGGGATGAGAGGCAAATGCCTGTAGACAAGGCCAACATAATTAACGATGTAAAAGAATTTATTAATTACTGGGGTTTAAAAAAAATAAATCATGGTGAATGTGACGTACATAACTAAGGGAATTGTGACTTGGGTAGTAATATAGTCACAGTTACAGATAGATAAACTCACAATCTCCATTATAATAGGGTATATAAATACACTTGTTCTTTAATCTTCCGCTGGTTATCATCTTGCAGCATACTATGATTAAAAAGGAGACCTTCCAAATTATCCAAGATGAAATACAAAAATGTAAATCCTGATTATCTGGTGTCGTTTTTCTTCCAAATTCTCATGAGTGTTGTCCCCTCAGCTAAATAATCGACAATGACAGAAAAAAACCCACCATCTCCATTATAATAAGATAGTTTCCATCGAATAGCGAGACATTTGAATATTTATCAAGTGGAACTGAGTCTGTTATGAAATTTAAACTAAGAAAATCTCGCACAAATGATTTATCACTGATCTTTTCTGTGTGGTAAACGAATTCTTCTTGTACAAAATGTCAAGGACTTTGATCAAGTAGCCATCTTGGAAAAGATCAACCCGGGTCAAGAAATATTTCGCTTGTAAACTTATTTGACGGATTAGCTGTTCAACAAATTTAGATGATTTCCAGATATTTGCATTAAACCTAGGAGAAGGAATGTTCAATAACACTCAGCCAAAAATAGAAGAAGAACAACAAGAGAACATTGAAGAAGAAGACAAACGACATCAACAAGAGAAATTTGTAGTAGAAGAAGACAAAAGAATGAAATAAAATAGAAGAAGCATAAAGGGAATAAAGAAAAAGAAAAAAGAAGATAGTGGTATTAATGAGAAGAAGAAGGAGAACAGCAGCAAACTCAACATAAACTTGTAGTGGAAGAAAAAGGAGGAGGGGAAAAAAAGACGGATCAAGCGTAAAGGGAAGAAAGAAAAAGATTCAAGTAAAGGTAATGAAAAGAAAAACAAACTTTTAGTATTAGAAGAAGAAAAAGAAATACTTGTAATAGAAGAAGGAGAGTAGAATGTGAAGGAAATAAAACGGAAGAAGCAAACGTGAAGAAGCTAGTATAGAAAGAAGAAGAAGCGGAATAATAATAATAATAATAATAATAAGAAAGAAGAAGAAGAAGAGGAATAATAATAATAAAAAGAAGAAGCGGAATAATAATAATAATAATATATAATAATAATAATAATAAGAAGAAAAGCGAATAATAATAATAAAAGAAGCGGAATAATAATAAAATAATAATAATAAGAAAAGAAGAAGAAGAATAATAATAATAAGAAAAGCGGAATAATAAAAGAAGAAGAAAAAGAATAAGCGGAATAATAATGAAATAATAATAATAAGAAGAAGAAGAAGAAGAAGAAGAAGAAGAATAATAATAAGAAGAAAAGCGGAATAATAATAATAATAAGAAAAAGAATAAGCGGAATAATAATGATAATAATAATAATAATAAAAAGAAAAGAAGAAGAATAAAGAAGAAAAAGCGGTAATAATAATAAGAAGAAAAAGAATAAGCGGATAATAATATAATAAAATAAATATAAGAAGAAGAAGAAAAAGAATAAGCGGAATAATAATAAGATAATAATAATAATAATAATAATAATAATAATAAGAAAAGAAGAAGAAGAAGCGAATAAATAATAAATAAAAAGAATGAAGAAGAATAAGCGGAATAATAATAATAAAAGAAGAAGAAGAAGAAGAAGAAGCGGAATAATAATAATATAAGAAGAGGAATAATAATAATGATAATAATAATAAGAAAAAAAAGCGAATGATAATAATAATAATAATAATAATAATAATAAGAGAAAGGAATAATAATAATAATAATAATAATAATAATAATAATAATAATAATAATAATAATAATAATAATAATAGAAAGAAGAAGAAGAAGAAGAAGAAGAAGAAGAAGAAAAAAAAGAAGAAAAAGAAAAAGAAGAAAAAGAAGAAAAAGAAGAAGAAGCGGAATAAGAAAAAGAAGAAGAAAAAGAAGAAGAAGCGGAACAACAACAACAACCATAATATAATAAGACTACAATGAAGTTAAAATATATTAAAAATAAAAGCAGCGAAAGGAAAAAAAAGGAGATAATAAATACTGGAGACTGGACAAAATTCTGAATTCAAACCAGCTTTACTCTGTTAAAAAAAAACCTTGTCACATCCTGCCCATGGCAGAGGGGTTGGGTAAATACATACTTGGGAATAATCCACATTTATATAGCGAACACACCCATATCTTAATCAAGTGTTGAAAATTATTTTAATTTAATTATATTAAGTTTATGTGCTGTGTGACTTCCACTTAGATTTTAAGATGAAAATTTGATACTTTTTTCTCCAATTAGCTTTGTCCAATCCAGAAAGAAATGTGTGGGTTGGGGAAAAGATTGTACTTCTAAGTGGGCAGGGCGTATCTGCCTTGAAAATTGAGATTTTTTTGTAATTGGGTTCAAAACGCCAACCTCTGGCGCTAGTGGGGGGAAACGTATAACTATCTCAGCCAGAAGGCAGGCCCAAGAATGTGCCAAATGCTTTTTGGTATTAATAACTGTTATTAATACTTAGTTCTAATCTTATTGTTATATGATGCTGTAAAAGATTGTCTGTAGTAGAGTCTATTGTGATTTCCAGTAGAAAAATACTTGCTTTGAAATATGGGTTTTGTGCTCTGGAGTAGTACCTTGAATCACTGAGAATACAACAAATGAGTGGACAACCGGGTGGAAAACTAGTTCATTTGATAGGTTTGGTTTGTTTGGTTTTACGGCATATCAACCTCAGTGGGTCATTTAATGCCGATAAAGTTTTGAAATAAATCAATTCTTAATGGATAATACAATTTTTTTATAAATACATTTTTCTATTTAACCCATAGATGGGACCCTAACAGGTACTACCACTCCGGGTCAGAGTGGACCAGGGAGCAATGGTGATGAATGGGGTGCTCCACATTCCCCAAACCGCCAAAACTGGAACCTCACCATCAGATAGAGTTTAACGTCATTCCCAGGACATGTAGACCCGCAGCCACCGCCTTCTAACACCAATATGATAAAAAGGGGTTGGGGCTTGCCATAAAGGCAATAGGGTTGGGAAAATCATATACGTGCTAGGGCTTGACATGACCAGCCGATTGATCGGAGGGGGCTTCTCCGACCACCCGTCTAGCCCAAGATAGGGCCAAAGTGGAGTATTGCATGTCATGAACTGCTCATTCACCTGGGCTCTATCCTTAAGCATCACGGGTGGCCACCCACGGTCAACAGGTGGCCCCATTGGGGGAGTCTTACCCCTCTGCAGAGGTGCAGTCGGTGCATTCTAACGCCCCAGCAGACAGGGTGGTAGTTCATTTGATACAGATGAATATGACACAAAATGCGAAGAAAAATATATTTAGATTAAAACTACCATAAAAGGTAAATAGCAATTATATAAGATTATTAAATAGATAAAATATAAAAAGACGAAGAGGGATAAACATGGGAAAAATAACAAAGTCAACAAAACAACAACCAGGGAAGAGAGGAGTTTATTGAATAATAAAGAGCTCTAAAAAACAAAAGAGAGTATTGTGTTCGTTAATCAAAACATATTTGCACACAATCCGATCGAATACGAATCATTGCTAAACAGAACTATTTGACTCAATGAAAAGTCCCTAACAGTACTACCACCCCGAGTCAGTGTGAACTTGTCATTCCCTCCATGTTCACTCTGACTCGGGGTGGTAGTAATTGTAAGGGTCTCTTGTATGGGCCAAATAAATCCGTTCAACAATGGTTCGTATTCAATTGGAGCGTGTGAAAAAAAAACTAAGAACCAGCTACACAAAAAAATATAAATATGAAAGTATGAGTATAGATAAAAGGATATAAAAACAACAGAATATGCTGTTAAAGTGAAAATATTTCATATCATAATCATAGCTAATATTGAATAACATTTCAATTTTACCGCATAACTTTTTTGCAACATCAATGTTTTCGTTTTGAATTCATATTATTTTCGTCTCCGCTCTTGTTAAGTTCGGAGAAAGACAAGCTCTGATGATGATTTTTATAAATTGAAATATTGTTCAATATTAGCTATGAATATGATATAAAATATTTTCACTTTAACAGCATATTGTGTTGTTTTCATATCCTTTTATCTATACTCATACCGTCGGATTCATTTCCTTTCTATTAACTTAAACTTGCAAATATATGCACCCTTCGGGTGCAAGTATTTAGGTTTTGATGTAATGAAATATTGTATCAAATTATAAACTATTTAGAAAATGATAAACTAAGGGGGTATAATCGAAAAATAGAACAGCTTTAGATTGAACTCTTCCATCATTTTCTTTCCCTCCCGTCTTTCATTTTTCCTAATGTATCTATTTAGTTAAATTATGAAGTATTTAATAAAATTACAGTTCTTTCGTCTTATTTATGGATTTCTTTAAAGATTTATCCCCGAGATTTTTGCTCAGATTCCTAAAGAGAAAACCAAAGAATTAGAAATCAATAATACTAAGCATATATTTATTAAAATCAAATTTTAAATATCAATATGCAAATTAGCCTTCTCGTTCACACTGTAAACCGCTATTTTGTTGTATATATAAATACAATTGCATGTTATTAGTATGTAGATATGGTCAATAGTATTAATAAGGTATAACAATTTTATTAATAATTGAGGTTTAAATAAAAATAAATTCATGATAAACGTGACGTCAATAACTAAGGGAATTGTGACTTGAATAGGGATTTAGTTTCGGTTACAGACAGAAAAACACACAATCTCCATTATAATAAGATATGAAAGTGTGGATTTGTCAAGGCTCGTAAGCTGGAGCTTTACACTTTAATGGCATACCCAAAATGTTCCTTGTTTCTGGAAGAGTCTCTTACTCCTTTGCAACGCGTTGTAACTGCGTTATCAAATACCAGACTTGGGAAGAAAGATTAACATAGGTTTATTTTCCTTTGAAAGAGTCCAACGCGCAGCTCTTCATCAACAGTAATTAAAATCTCTATAGCAAAACAAGCTTCTACTCGACTAGTCAAATAGTTCCCGTATGTAATCCGTATTATTCATGCATTTCTTTAGACGAGTCCAACTTTCTGGTAGGGAGAATATCATCCCTTACAACACAGGGGATACGTCCAGTATATCAAATGTTTTAATCTTACTGTTGACATTTTCAAAAGACAGAACTCAAAATGAAATATAGATATATATCTACCAAACCTTGTGCAAAAAGAGGATGTGACAAAAGGTCAATGTTTTATGCGGAGTTTAACAGGTTTGAATTCAGAGTTTTCCTTCTTCTAGACTGGTAACCAAGCCAAGGTTATAGAGCCTAGTTTGCTCTACTATTTACCCATAGCTGGAGGGTGAGTAGTTGGATGCATACCTTTCCCAAAGGTATGATGACATGCAAACAGCTTCGTCTAGGATTTGATATCGGGTTAACGAGTTCAATTCCTACGACTCTAACCAGTACACCAGCCGCTTCCATTCAAAATCAAATACAAGGTGTGTCATAAAAGTATCGACAATGAAGCTGTATTTACAAAGATAGGAATGAACAATAAATGGAACGTTAATTTTTTTCAGAATACAAGGTGTGTCAAAAAGTACAAACAATCTCGGTACTTTTTTTTACTTGTATATGGAGACAATTTTAAGATGATAATCATTATGGTAGATAGATCATTGGAGGAACCGCGATAATTCTTTAAGGTCAGAAAACGAACTTCTATTCATGTACATAAAAAGACCAACTTTTTTTTTATCGTTCGGACAGGATTATATAACTAGTGACATTTTAGTATTTTCTAAGAATCTAAAATTAGACAAAAGGCTGGTTGAAAATTTTGGCTTTTCTGTATTTCAGTTTTTTCTCTTTCTCTTTCTGTTACACACACACATACTTTCTCTTTCTTAGTATCGCACTGTTTCTCTGTCTCACACACACACACACACACACACACACACACACGATCACACACTCTCTCACGAATACTGTCTCTCTCTCTCACACACACATATACTCACTTTCTGTTTCTCTCTCTCTCTCACACACACACTCACTTTCTCTCTGAAAAACACTCATTTTCTCTCAAATACACTCACTTTCTCTTAAATACACCCACTCTTTCTCTCTGAAACAGACTCTCTGTCGCAAACACTCTCTTTCACTCAAACTCTTTCTCTCACTCTCTTTCTCTCACAAAGACATTCTCATTCTCTCACAAAGACACACTCATTCTCATTCTCTCACAAAAACACTCACTCATTCTCTCACAAAAACACTCACTCATTCTCTTACAAAACACTCACTCATTCTCTTACAAAAACACTCACTCATTCTCTTACAAAAACACTCACTCATTCTCTTACAAAACACTCACTCATTCTCCTTACAAAACACTCACTCTTCTCTTACAAAAACACTCACTCATTCTCTTACAAAAACACTCACTTTCTCTTTCACTATATACATATTCTCTCTCTCACATACACATACTCACTTTCCATCTCTTTATCGCCCCCGCTACTCCCTTTCTCTCTCACTCTCACAAACACTCATTTTCTCTTTCACAATCATTTTCTCTCACAAACAATCATTTTCTCTTTCTCTCTGTGTGTCTCTCTCTCTCTCTCAAACATATACTCACTATCTGTTTCTTTTTCTCTCTCTCTCTCTCAAACAAACTCACTTTCTCTTTTACAAACACTCACTTCTCTCAAACAAACTCACTTTCTCTTTTACAAACACTCACTCTCTCTCAAACAAATCACTTTCTCTTTTACAAACACTCACTCTCTCTCACAAACACAAACACTCACTCTCTCTCTCACAAACACAAACACTCACTCACTCTCACTCTCTCTCTCACAAACACTCTCTCTCTCTCACTCAAACACTCTCTCTCCACTCTCTCTTCTCACATATATATATATATATATCAAACACACTCACCTTCTCTTTGCATATATAAGTGTCTCTCTCTCTCACACACACTCACTTTCTCTCCCTTAGTCCCCCTATCCCCTTTCTCTCTCTCTCTTCCACACACACCCTCTGTTGCTTTCTATTTGATTATTTCAAATTTTTCTTTCACTCTTTTTTTCCCGTATTTTCACTGACTGACTAACCAGATTTAATCTTTATACTTATTTTCTGTCTCTGAACATCAGAAGTGGTGGACACTTAAAGGTCAGAGGTTAGCTGAAAATGAAATTCGAATAAATAAAAAAGAAAAGAAAAACTAAGTGAAAAAAAAACAAACTTGCGTGTAAACATTGGCCTGGAGTGGCTGAGTACATTAGTTTTAACTTTGTTTTCTTATTCAGAGATTTAAAAGTGTTACTTTTTATCTCGGCCATTGTTATTTGCCGCCATTTTGTAGGGTAGATATTTAAACACACATACATACACCGAAATAGATTTGATTAGATATTTACACACACACACAAACACGGACACACACATTAAGACACAAATATATAGGCTATATATTCACATACAGACATATATAAACACGGACACTGACATACACATACCCATACCATATAAAGACCCAAACATACACGTATTGAACATATTTTATAGTATTATAATGAGAATACTTATTTACACACGTTATTATGTAATTTAGGAAACTGGTAGATATAAATAAAATGCCAACACACACTCCCATATATATATATATATATATATATATATATATATATATATATATGTGTGTGTGTGTGGTATGTAGAGATAGTAATAGTGATCAGTTCAACGAGGGCGGAAAATACCCATACCAAATAATATATATATAAGATTTTTGGATGTTTGTTTTTTTATAGAAGCATTGTTGAATAAATTATTATTTATATTTTGCTTGAAGGCAATTATAATGCATTTATCGCATAAAATTGTTCTGCATAGTGAGCCATCCTTTGCCGGGATTCACTTGTCAAGATAATTTCTGTAATTATCGAATTTTATGCGATACATGCATTATAATTGTCTTCAAGCAAAATATAAATAATAATTTGTTCAACAATGCTCCTATAAAAAAACAAACTTCCAAAAATCTTATTCACTTCGCCGAAGAGCTTACGGTCAGGTTTGTTTACTACTCAATAAACGTCCCCTTACCTACTATGGTAGAGGCGTTTAGTATCATTGACACGGTTAATTTCGCAGGGATTGTTCGCTATGTACCGGCGGCCGAAGAGATATGGTCTCTGACTATGCCTGCTGAGGTCCTGGTTTCGATTCCTGTCGGAGGGGAATCGTTAGTATACATCGCTGATGAGACTTAATAAAGTCGAAACAGTCTGTACGGTGTTCTGCATAGCGAGCCATCCTTTGCCGGGATTCACTTGTCAAGATTATTTTCTATAATCGAATTTTATGCGATACATGCATTATAATTGCCTTCAAGCAAAATATAAATAATGATTATATATATATATATATATATATATATATATATAAGTAAAGTCGTCGGGGCGGTCTAATGTCGGTATCAGCCAATCAGCGAGGGAGTCTATCCCCTTTTCACTAGCACTATACCAAGGAGATTATATTAGCGTCTGAGACTGAGTGCCACGCCTACCATCAGTTGTGCACTTTAACGCACAGATCCCTGTAATTATATATATATATATATATATATATATATACTGATTTGGTGAGGGCTGGTATCGAACCAGGAAACTTGTGGTTTCTAGTCGGACGCTCTACCGACTGACCGAAACCGGCCAAGAATCAAAACATTAAATTGAGAAATCCCCGCAACCGTGATAGTTGATAGCTTATGTTATATACCATTTATATCGCGTATAATAATGGCGAGTTGAGAGAGTTCTTCAGAGGTTATGTTTCACCGACAGGCCATTCTTTTTTTGGTTGATACGACTTCGCGCTTAAATCCTACGGACATAAATTCCACCATCGTATGTCACCCCGCCGAAAGAAACAAATTCTAAAAATCAGGGAATTAACCTAATTCAATGAAATGTTCAGTGTTGATATATTAATGAATAAAAAAATATTATGCACCAGTTATTTTATTTTAAAACTTTTACATTTTTTAACTTTTACTTTTTTCACGTCAATTAACTTTGAACCACGTATGTTTGAATCTGTGTTACGCCTCAAAGATACGTGGTTCAAAGTTAACTGACCTGAAATGTAAGAGTTTCAAATAAAATCACGGGTGCATTATATTGTTTATTAATTAATACATCAACACTGAAAATTTCATTAAATTCGGTTAATTCATTATTTTTAGTATTTTTCTTTCTTTCGGCGGGGTGACATACGATGGTGGAATTTATGTCTGTTAAGTAGGATTTAACCACGACTTCTTTCTACTGGCTCCCGTTGTCTGTGCGCATCCTTTGTTTTGAAATGATGGCCCAATATTTTATTTAATTTTCAAAGACGTTTTTATTAAAACCGAACCCTAAACGAGTCCAGCTGCGCGGTGAGAAATAGACGTACTTGGTAACAAACAAACACACGTTTGGTCCCTTCGATTAACGGCCAAATTCTGAGTTGGCAAGGGGTGGTATCGAACCAGGAACCTTGTGATTCCTAGTCGGACGCTCTACCAGCGGAGCTAATGTTAATAATTGTGTATCTATAAAAGAATTTTTGAGATGATACGCTTTTAACTTTCAGCTATTATTCCATATGAATTCTAACTATTTCAGCAACAACCGAATTGAATGCTGCAAACATATTCCGTTTTTTGAAAGTGAAACGTGAGGAAAAGAAAGTATTTTGCAATCCCTTTTGATATGTATGAATATGTAAGATTTTTGCATTCTTTCCTTTTCAAACTTTGTTTCACTTGAGAAAAAAGAAAAAAAAAGAAATCGTTTTCCCTTTTCCCATCCGTGACGTTTTCAAAGCTTCTCTTTCGTGTCACTCTTTGCAAGCGGTACAATGGCGCCCCCTATTGTCAAATCTTCATCTTTGATGCCTTCCTGTGTTCAACATCACTTGTTCATGAACGTCTACTAACCTTCAATATATATAATCTGACATTGTCATTTGTGAGGAGATTAAACGGGAAGATGATTTTTCTTTTCTTTTTTCTTTTTTTTACATTTTATACACAGAAGGGAAGGAACACAAGAACACTTGGCGCATTCTTTTTCTGAAAGGACTTCCTCTATGCGTTCTGCGCATGCGTCTAATTTCAGAGCAACTTTATAATGTTACAGAATATATTGTAAATAGTGAAAAAAAAACATACTATAATTTGTTTAAACATCCTCAAATTATTGTTTTATGAGATATAAGTAACGCACTATTACACATTAAATAAATCGTGCTATATATATATATATATTATATATATAGATAGATAGAGAGAGAAAGAGAGACGGAGAGAGGGGGAGAGGGGAGAGAGGGGAGAGAGGGTGAGAAGGAGGGCAGAGGGGAGAGGAGAAGAGGGGGAGAGGAGAGAGAGAGGGGGGAGAGGAGAGAGAGAGGGGGAGAGGAGGAGAGAGAGGGGGGAGAGCGAGAAGAGAGGGGGAGAGGAGAGAGAGAGGGGGAGCAGGAGAGCAGAAGGGGGAGAGAGAGAGAGAGGGGAGAGGAGAGAGAGAGGGGGGAGAGGAGAGGAGAGGGGGAGAGGAGAGGAGAGAGGGGGAGAGGGAGAGAGAGAGGGGGGGAGCAGGAGAGAGAGAGGGGGAGAGAGAAGAGGAGGGAGAGAGGAGCAGAGAGAGGGGAGAAGGAGAGAGAGAGGGGGAGAGGAGAGGAGAGAGGGTGGGAGAGGACAGAGAGAGGGGGGAGGGAGAGAGAGCAGGCGGGAGAGGAGAGAGGAGAGGGGAGAGGAGAGAGAGAGGGGGAGAGGAGAGGAGAGAGAGAGGCGGAGGAGAGAGAAGAGAGGGGAGGAGGAGAGAGAGAGGGGGGAGAAGGCAGAGAGAGAGGGGGAGGAGAGAGAGGGGGGGAGAGGAGAGAGAGGGGGAGAGGCAGAGAAGAGAGGCGGAGAGGAGAGAGAAGAGGGGGAGAGGAGAGAGACGAGGGGGGAGAGGAGAGACGAGGGGGATAGGAGAGAGAGAGGGGAGAGAGAGAGGGGCGAGAGAGAGAGAGGGGAGAGAGAGAGGGGGAGAGAGAGAGCGGGAGAGAGAGACGGGAGATAGAGAGAGGGGAGAGAGAGAGAGGGAGAGAGAGGGGGGAGAGGAGAGAGAGAGGGGAGGCTGAGAGAGAGAGGGGGAGAGAGAGAGGGGAGCAGGGAGAAGAGAGGCAGGGAGAGGGAGAGAGAGAGGGAGAGAGAGAGAGAAGGGGAGACGAGAGAGAGAGGGAGAGAGAGAGAGAGATGGGGAGATAGAGAGGGAGAGAGATGGCGAGAGAGAGAGAGTTGAGACGAGAGAGTAGAGGATGAATGCAGTTCTGTAAAATCCAACGACAGACATTTTGACTTGGCAAAATATGGGGATAATTGTATTGGCAGACTTGCTTTTTAACAGTCTAGGAGAAGGAAACTAATGATTTCAACCTGTTCTCTACTTAATAATGATTTATTATATAGTTATATATAAAAGAAAGTTCGTCGGGCGGCCTAAGCGTCGGCTATCACCAATCAGCGAGGAGTCTATTCCCCTTTTTACTAGCGCTAGACCAAAGGAGATTGTTTTGGCATTCTAGAGGTGAGCGCCACACCTACCATCAGCTCCTTACTTTTACCGCACAGATCCCTGTGCATACTCATTACGCTGTTGGCAAGGACCAGAATCGAACTAGAACCCATTGGGTTTCTAGCCGAATGCTATACCAATTGAGCTAACCCAAGTCCCTATATATATATTATATATAAAGTATATATTATATAATATATATATATATACTATATATATATGCCTGATTGTTTGGCTAGCATAGACATGGAGTCAACGGCCGCTTGGTTACTTAGAGTCTTATGCCTATGTGATTATTTAAACTATCCTGTGTCTCCATGTTCAACGCTACACACTAACCTAGATATAAATGGTCCATCCACAATATTGAGCACTGTTATACTTATAGAATATAGCACCTGTATCTCTCTATCTCTCTCTCTCTCTATATATATATATATATATATATATATATATATATATATATAATATAATATATATATATACATATATATTGTGTGTGTGTGTGTGTGTGTGTGTGTAAACACTAGCAGAGATGCCAGGTATATGACCGAACTAAAATGAGTTTAAACTTAATATTTAAAACAACCTGAGATAATAAATAATCTTGTTAAAATCAACATTGAAATAACAGCGAAATTCTAAGGACAGATCCAATGTAGGTGCAAAAATTATCTCATGATTTGTTTCCAAATAATCGGAAGCGGATGAAAATCAAAAGTGATCTTTCCAATCAGATGTGTGCTTAATCATTTAAATGTATCCCTGAATCAGTAGAAATTTTTAAAAAAACTACATTTTTGTTGAGTGTATTAATTAAAACACTACTAAAGCTAAACGAAATTTCACAAATACCGCAAATAACATACATCTTTTATACACGCACGTACCATCTGACATATCTATATACATACCTATATATATTCATGTGACTTCAGAGTTAATACAAGAATAAAGACAATAATAATATGATATATTTTATGTACTATTATTTAATCATAGTGTACAGTATATCACGACATCTACTAGCATCCAAGTGGGTACGTAGCAATAAGTATGGTGATTTATAACCATTACATCAACCCATACAATCCAAACTTGCCATCAATCAGTTCCACTGGCCACACCATAGACACGTACACACCAGAAAGTAATTTGCTTCAACCCAGCGTACTCGGCAGCAACCTGACCCACACTACCACCACACCCATCTGCTCTCTCTCTATCCTTCACTCACACCATGCTCTCTCTTCTCTTTCTGCTACTCATATGCTGTAATATTGGTCGGCAGGTGCCATAAATATCAGGTTTAACGAATAATTTGTGGTTTCTAGATATATACTACGAACGTGACTCTATCGACTTAGAGTCTAAACCCGTGGACTACCATATTATATATATAAAAATTCATTCATTTCAAATAGAAGTCATTGGTCTATATCACACGTAATATAGAGTAACATATATTACTATATCATATACACAGTCACAATAGTCTTAGGATACCGTTCTATAACCGCAATTAAGACTTGATTTACGCGCGACTTACAATATCATTACTTGGAATATATATATTATTAAGTAAGTACATAGCCAATATTGAAGATACAAGTCTAAATAGAGTTCAGAATTAAACCTGTCCTAATAAAAGTGTTCAATGCTAACGATGACCGATCCATATCAACTTAGAAAGGTGCTGTTTAGCTATCGTCTAGCTTTAGTTTTACCTCTTGGACACTTGATGTTTTATTGTATTGTTGTATCGGTATAGGTATTTTGATATAATATTACTAGGTCAATTATCATAGTACCCATATTTGTGTATATTCGTATTTCATACGAATTTCTTCCTTTCTGTTGGTCTCAAGTATTAGTATTCGATCTCAGCTAGGTCATTATTTATATGTGCGTTTATCGGTACAGTTGATTCCCCATTCGCTTCTAAAATAATATTTCATCTTATGCGTACAGGACAGTATCGTTTCCGATATACCCTCCGGCCTTCTTCAGGTTATTTTCTGTCGACTCGTAGACACTATCTCGTCGACTACACACCAATTCAACTTCTTTTCTAGCATTTCTTGTGGCATATCATTCCGTGCGGTGAAGTGTACGTTTACCAACAACGTTTGTTTGGTATATATATTATATATATATTATATATAAATGGACTCTCCCGTCGATTTTCGACGTATGAGGGTTCATACACACAATGAACTCCCACACAGGGATTTGTTTATAGTGGTGAAGGCTTGTGTTGGACCATCCACACTTTTTGGCACAGTCGATAGGAAATAATTGGTGCATCAAAGGTTGCCACAAACCCAATCAACGACCGACCTCAGGAATTTTGAATTCAGAGTTATCCCTCTGCTAGACTGGTTACCTACCCAAGACTGAAGAGTCCAGTCTGCCCTACTATTCAACCCATACCTGGAGGGAGAATATATGGATTCATACCTTTCCCAAGGGTATTAGCGCTATGTGAAATGCCAACAGCTTCGCCTAGGAATTGAACTCGAATCGACGAGTCCATTTTCCACGACTCTAACCACTAGCCTCCATATATATAATATATATATATATATATATATATATATATATATATATATATATATATATATATATATATATTACTTGGAAGTAAAAATACAGATCAAATCAAAAATGAATGTGTCCTGTGAAAACAGAAACAAAGCATGGGTAAAGACATCTCATTAAATCGATCAATCATTTCTCCCACTGACCTTTGCTGTATTCTTAGATTTTATTGTCTTTATTCTGAGATTTTTTTTAAGGCATAATCATACGAAAGAAAGGGAAAATACCAATGCCATGGGATTTCACAAATGCACTGAGTTTTTGCAATGAAACAAAAAACATAATAGATTTTCCCAAGTTTCATTATTATTTTTATGACTATTGTTTCTACCTGCTGAGGATTTTTATCTTTCTACAGTGAATTTTCACACCTTTTTTTATTCTTCTCTTTTTAGTTCTTGTTTTGAATTTCCTCATCTCTTCTTACCATTTTTTAAAGCTCACTTAGACAGATGAAACTTTTCCATCATCTGGATCTCGCGTTTTGCCATAAAGTGAGAGATGCTTTTAAAATAACTATTCAACATCTGTATATTAATACTCGTGTTCTTAAATCTTCCGTCCGTTATCATCTGGTTGAAAAGGAAACTGTACAAATTGTTCAAGATGCAATTCAAAGGTGTAAATCCTGATTATCTGGTGTTGCTTAATGGTCACATTTTTATTGCTTATACAGCTAAATAATGACAATTCCGTTTTTATTATACAGAAAGTAAGGGACGAATGAAGAAATTGCATTTCTATTTAAAAAAATACGCGCAGCTGACAATGTTAAATATTGAGAAATGTTTGGTTTGGTTTGTTTTACGGCATATCAACCTCAGTGGGTCATTTAATGCCGATAAAGTTTTGAAATACATTCTTAATGGATCATACAATTTTTTTATAAATACATTTTTCTTTTTAACCCATAGATGTGACCCTAACAGGTACTACCACTCCGGATCAGAGCGGACCAGGGAGCAATGGTGATGAAGGGGTGCTCCACATTCCCCAAACCTCCAAAACTGGAAACTCACCATCAGATAGAGTTTAACGTCATTCCCAGGACATGTAGACCCGCAGCCGCCGCCTTCTAGCACCCATATGATAAAAAGGGGGGGCTTGCCATAAGGACAATAGGGTTGGGAAAATATAGGTGCTAGGGCTTGACGTGACCAGCTGATTGATCGGAGGGCCTCTCCGACTGCCCGTCTAGCCCAAGATAGGGCCAAAGTGGAGTATCGCATGTCATGAATTGCTCATTTGAGAAATGTTGTCTTCTTATAATATTAAGCAATGGACCCTGTTTAATTTCATTGTGATAGTTTTAAATTATTTTAGTTGTAATATAAAAATATTCTATGTATTGATACACGTCTTCATACGAACGTTATCTTGCGGTTAAACTTGCAAATCATCGTTAAAATTAAGATTGTTTTTAATTACGTATTGCTTAAAAAAATGCAACAACAAAACCCCAAAATTACTAACATTTAATTAAACATGGAAATTGATTATTAAATCGAACGGTAGACAGATTAGTCTCAGTTGTTGTTTTAGTATTGCAATGTATAATTTCAATTAAACTTGGTTAAAAAGTATATTTTTCAACATTAACTGTAAAGTAATTTGGTTTTGTTGTTTTTTTTTTAAGCAATACGCAATTAAAAAACAAACTTAATCCCCAAACCCCTAAATCGTAACCCAATTCGCAAAAAAAAGTTAATTCATACATTGTAGTTAAACTGTCATGGATCACCAGCAAATAAGTTTCCGTTTTATTTTGACGACGATTTGCAAGTTTAACACATCGTGCGACTTCCTCTGGTTAAAAATAAGACCGTCCAAATCGTCGAAGATGAAATGCAAAAATGTAAATCTAATTATCTGGTGTTGCTTATCGACAGACTTCTCAGTTCTTATGAGTTTCGTCATCTCACCTAAGGGACCTTTCCCTTTTTTAGTATAAAGAAAGAAAGGGAAGAAAATAGAAATTATATTTCTATTAATAAAATACGCGTATGAAGCAAAGTTATTTCTAGAGAAAATGTAAATCCAAATTATCTGATGTCGCTTAATCTCAGATTTCTTATTTGTCACATTTTATTTCACCCAATTTTCAAATTGAAACATTCCAAATGCTGAACGTAAAATTAAAATAAATTGAAACAAAAAAAAGTTTTTATGCTTGTTTTATTTGCAATATTATAATTGTGAATTACGGGATATATTTGGTAATTTTAATCTTATATCGGCCCAGCCGCCTGCCCGTTTTTTAGTAAGCCGGCGTAAGGTGGATTTCTGGCCCAACTTTGATATTTTCTGAATTGTATTTGTCACTTTTTTCGGCAAGTTAATGTAGATATTTTAAACCTCTCATCCCAGAATTTTATCGGCAATTCAAAGTAAATATTTTGCAACCACCCTTTTAATAATGAGTGAGAGAAAGTTTAATCAAGATTATCATGCTTTTTACATATTGCACAATTTTAATAGCACTTAAGTGAACATAATAATAATAATGGTAAGCGTATTAGTAATTAAATTATCATCATACTGTGGTATATCCACAGGTCCTACAAATAATATCATTAAGATTATTGCACATCTTTAAAATGAAAGTTTTTTTTCAGGTATATCGTGAAATAAAGGGCGAAATCTTTAACCCGCTTTCCAGTGATACATTTTGTTGCTATGGATGGCCAACAATGTAAAAATACGTCACAGTTACAATGTGTTATGTTAGTTTCACTTTGGCAACACCGTAATATTGAATTAATTTGTGACGTACATAAGTCAAAAAAGTTTTTGGTTTAATTAGCAATTAAAAAAGTAGAAAATATAATTTTTAATTATTTGGTTTTATTATTTCTCGGTGGTAACGTATGTTTTTTCGAGTTCGACTTAATTTTTATTTATTTACCAAATACAAGTTTTTAAAAAAAGTTTGTTTAATGGTTTTGTTTGATTAAACGTCTTTATACAGGGTGTCCACAAAGTCTGGGTACATGGAGATTTCACTATTGCATTAATTGAAACAATATTGTTTTGTTTTAAAAGTATGTGTTAATCCCCATGTACCCAGACTTTGTGGACACCCTGTATATATATATTTGCCAACCCCTTCGCACGACCAGGATACGACACAAGGTCAATTTCTAAAGCAGAGTTTAACAGGTTTCAATTCAGTTTTCCTTCTCCTAGACTGGTTACCTAGCCATGGTTAAAGAACCCAGTCTGTCCTGCTATTTATCCATAGCTGGGGGGAAAATTGGATTCATACCTTTCCCAAGGGTATTAGCGTCATGTCGAATGCAAACAGTTTAGCCGAGTCCATTTCCCTCGTCTCTATCCATTACACACGCACGCACACACAATATATATATATATATATATATATATAGTAAATGAAGAAAAAACTCTAAACTTGCTTCATTACAATAATTTTTTGAACCGTATTAATACGGCATCTTGAGTAATCACAAGAACATAAAGAGACTCGTAAGAGTCATGTTCTTGTGATTACCTGAAGATGCCCATTAATACGGTTGAAATAAATTATTGTAATGAAGCAAGTTTAGAGTTTTTTCCTTCATTTACTAATATCTTGCTCTGTCCATCAACTCACTGGTATTAGGCACATCTCTCTTATGGTCTACCTACATCAGCTTGGTTAAACCACACGTGGAAAGATCCTAACTACGAAAAAAAACAAAACAATATTATATATATATATATATATATATATATATATATATATATATAATATATATATAGATAGAGAGAGAGATATAGAAAGAGAAAAATTGCATTAAAATATTCAGAAATTTTCTTGCAAAAAATGTATTTGTCTCTATGAATAACAACGTGACTGTATCAACCGGTGTCAATCAAATAAATGTAACCTGCCAAAATATTTCTGACATATCTGTAACAATGAGACCTTGATTTGACCTTTTAGAATATTGTGTAAAAAAAAAAAAAGGGATCGCGGTAATTACACGAGTTCGATATCATTTGTCCTGCTGTCATCCCCACGATCTTTTGTTGATCAATAAATAATAAAGAAAATAACCATTTATATTACGTTTGATTTTCTTTTTTAATTCTTTCATTTACCTCTGTGCACGGGTTTCAACTATTTGCCTGTTTCTTTAATACTGTTGACTTTATACATATGCCAGGATGCGAAGGAGCTTTTTTCTTCTCTCATACCTATTTTCTAGTTTCCATTCTTTAAGATGAATGGGGAGCGTTAAAAAAAACTGTTTCCGCCACACGCTTTCAATAATAGGAAGTAGACCAAGATTGTTGCAACGTTAAAGAAATGAAAAGTCTGTTTCTTCATTCTAAAAAGAAGGCTTTCAATTTTCTGTGTATTCAGATTCCCAAATAATGATTGCTCCCCGCTTCTGTCTTTTTTATTTATCTTAAAGAAGGAAAGTATTCAAAAGATACAATGTTACAATACAGCAAATAAGCCTAAAGGATGATATGCATCGCAATGCATTTATATGGGAATTTCACGAAACATTGCAAATATGCAAGGTTTTCTTTGATTTGTTGAAATTTTACGGTATCTAAACCTTTAGTGGGTTATTTTATACCACACACACGCACTGATTCACTTTCGCTATGCATGTGAATATTGAAGTCAGTCAGTCAGTCACTACTGTTGGTTTGAACAACAGCAACTGGCTAAGCACAACTGAAGCAGTGTCCAAGACGGTTGGTATTTATGGAAATCAAGAATGGTCCATCATGTATTTGGGTGAGTCCATTCCTTGAGTTCTGATTGGCTGCTTGGCTTCTATGATGTTGTGGAGTTTCATAAATACCCTGACATGCTGCAGTAGGGTTGCAGCAAAACAGGTTCGTATTCAGTTACGACTGCTTGTTGCCGTGTCTTACCAATCCGACGGTAATTGAACTTAGTTTGATTATTCTACAGTGAACATATGCGTATGTGTTTCAGCGTACGATTTTGTTAAAACATGAAAAAGATTTTAATTTTCTTTTTTTCTCTATTATTCAATATGATACTTTGAAGATGTGTGGGATAATGGTTACCGTTATTAGAAATAGAAAGAGCACCACGAGGTGAATCCGGGACGAAGCTGCTATTCGATACTTAATTTATGAGAAGCTTATAGATTATGTACGTACCTGTAGTTAGAATATTTGAATTAGGGTCCGTCGGACTCAGAATAACGGGTTCCTATGGATGTTACCCGACAATTATTGACGGGTAATAACCTTTTTATTGTCCCCTTCAAAAACGCGCGATTATGCGTTAGATAGTTAGCCAGGTGTGACCCGATTTTCGAGGAGCGCGGATGTTATGGTCGGCTCTGAGGGTCGGTCTCCCCGCAGTGGTTAAATCCTCATGGACTGAGTTGTGAAATAATGTTTGATCAGAAAACAATCCAATCAACTGATTATTAAAAAGAAATTACCAGTCCAACAAGAAAGAAGAACCACCCTCAACAGAAAGCCCAGAAGAGAAGTAAGCTTGAAGAAGATGACGGCCGAGTTAGACGAAGTAAGCAGAATGTAACAAGTAAAACCACCATCTCATCATATATTCTATCTGTCTGTGTGTCTCTCTCACTGATTATATACACCTGACTAAAGGGGGTATACACCACCTAATGTAGGTAAATGCTAGGGAGAACTGGGGTATTTATTGGTGGTTAGGCAACCAGTCTTGGAGAAGGAAAGCTCTGAATTCAAACCTGTAAAATCCGCCTAAGAAATAGACCCTGTGTCACATCCCGGTCGTGGGGAGGGGTTGGTAAACATATATGGACATCGAGTCACATAAAAAGTTCTAAGCAAAATTCCGTAGGGATCATTGTATCGACAAAAAAGCATTTGAATAAACTTATATATGCTTGATCAGAAGGAGTCTGGTGCAATGATTACCTGCGTAAAAAAATGGACACGGTGAGACGAGTTCTAATCCAGGACGAGGCTGACTGCATTTCACATTGCTTTAATACCCTTACAAAAGGCATAAATTCAATGCTTCCACCTACAGCTAAATGTAAGTAGTATGACAGACAGGATCTTTACCTTGGTTAGGCAACTAGTCATGGAGAAGGAAAACTCTGAATTCAAACCTATTTACCTTGTCACATCCTGCTCATGTGGATATGTGGCATATCTCTCTCTCTAATATATATATATATATATATATATATATATATATAATCCAAAGATTAAGTGAAAAAATCTTCCTTAAGAGATAGTAGTTTTTCGAAATATAGTTTTGCAGAGCTCAATGTGTGCTCTTATTGGCAGAGTCATAGAACAAAATTATATTAGGAAAAATAACAAAGATTTAGATTTTTAGCTTTATCGACTATTTCAGGGAACCTAGGGGATTTATCTTGCCTTTCTCATCCTCAAATGTTATATATATATATATATATATATATATATATATACATACATACACACATATACATATACACACATATATACATATATAGAGAGAGAGAGAGAGAGAGAGAGAGACACACACACACACACACATGTATAAACACATATGCATATATATGTATACACACACATGCACATACACATATGTATACACATGTATATGCACATATACACACATATATGTATACATATGTATACACACATATATGTATACATATGTATATGCACATATATGTATACACATGTATATGCACATATATGTATACACACATATATGCACATATGTATACACACATATTGCACATATGTATACACACATATGCACATATGTATACACACATATATACACACATATATGTATACATATGTATATGCACATATGTATACACACATATATGTATATATATATATATGTATACATATGTATATGCACATATGTATACACACATATTATACATATGTATGCACATATGTATACACACATATATACAACACAACACATATACATACATATATATATGGTTGATTTATTGATGAAAAAAAAAACAACAACATCGCCTAATGGAATCATACAAATATTTTAGTTTCTTACACTTCCTGTATCCCCATCTCCAAAAAGAAAATATTCAATAGCGAATGTGGATAGTATACATATTTCTTTTAAAATATATTTTTAATTCATACAAACTGATCCCATGTTAAGGAATTTACTTGAATTGTATTGTGTTCAATTCTATTCTCTGTTATTTTTCCCTTGATTTTAACAATTGGTTTACAATGAAAAGCCTTTTGGTAATCTTTTGTCCTCTGTCGAGTGTGTTCAGCTATCTAACTGGATCTCTAGTTTTCATTCTTCATCGTCTTATCTTCACATCTTCCTTTCTGGTATTCACTTGATCTTTGTGTGTATTTAACTATCGCTCATTATTGTCTTGGAGACTTTAGTTGTTTGGCTTTGTTTTGTTCCTTTTTATAGTATCTGCAGTCTCTTTTCTTTACGAGTTGTTCATGTGACGCCTTTCTCCTGTTTTCTCGTTGTTCTGCTCGAGTGCCTTACGTAGTGCAATTATCAGCGAGCTAGGCTTGCAAACCTTTGTTTGTGGCTATTGTTCTCATTGGATGCCACCTGTGGCTCTATAACTTATACAAGCTTACCTGTATAAGTTTGTATACGTACAGGTGTTGGTATATGTATTTATGTACATGGATTTTCATGTTTAGTATGGGTATAATAAAATTAAATGGTAGCTATAAGTAATAGGTAGATCTGGTCAGCGAGGGAGTCTATATCATGTTCTCCTGCGCGATACCATGGTGAATGATTTTGCACCTGAGATGTAGGTAAGTTACGTAATTAGCTAAAGTTAGCGGATTATTTATATTATTCGAACTATTGTCTATGTTTATTGTTACTTACACAACATTTCGGTCGATGTCCACTCCGGTCTTCTTCAGGTATAATTATTGTCGGATTCTGGAACCTTCTTGTTGAACACAGAGTCCAACAAGAAATACCTGAAGATAGCCGGATGGTACATCAGCCGCAACGTTGTGTAGATAAGAATAAAGATGAGGACAATAGTCCGAATAAGCCAAATAATACGAATTACCAAGCCTCTTTCTCTGTATTTTCATGAGTAGAGGTAAAAAAAAATCACACATAAGTAAAAAGGTAGATATTCTAGGTAAAAGAAGACATTAATTTATAAGTTCTCAAAATTCACACTGAATTGTACTATTGGACACTTAGCGTAGTGGATAAAGCCGTTGTTTTTAGACAGTTCGAAGTAACAGTTATCTCTAAACTGCAGGATCAATCCTGGTCAACATTAGCATAGAATAATAATTAACAGAGCTTGCTGGAGATTTTTGTATATACGGTGTGCTCCAATTCCCACTCTGAATTTATAGACTAGCCAATGGTCATGTGGTTTACTCCTCCGGCCAATCAACAACCATAATGCGTGACTGATTCACTACTTAAACACTGATACTTGCCACAGTTCACTTGCAATCATTGAGGAGGGACTTACGACCACTGACGAAGGAACTGAGCATTCTTTATCAGTAGAACCAAAATATTTATTATCAGAGGACTTCCAAGGATCCAATTCCACTGGGCAAGCGCAATTGTATAAACCCTACAGGAAGGCCCAGAAGATTGTAACACAGCTTAACACCTGTACCCAGCTATGGTTAGCAGAATAAGAACAGTATACATCCGTGGATTGAATAAAAGTTCCGTGATGGCTCCAGAATACGACAAGAAGGTTCCCGCGTTCGAAAAGAAGGTTCCCGCGTTCGAAAAGAAGGTTCCCGCGTTCGAAAAGAAGGTTCCCGAATTCGAGAATGCTCCCGAGTCCGACAAGAAATACCTGAAGAAGGCCGGAGGGCAAATCGACCGAAACGTTGTACGTGTATGACGACAATAATTCGAAAAATCCTAATTATAGATCCTCATCACAAAATATCAGAAATATACTCTGCCGGTTTAGCTCATTCGATTGAGCGTCTACCTGGGAAACACAAACGACCCTCGCCAACTCAGCGTATGAGTAACACAGGGATCTGCGGGTTAAAGTGAGGAGCTGACTTGGACTAGTGCTAATAAAAAGGGGATAGATTCCCTCGCTGTCTAGCTGGTACCGATTAAGGCCACCCCTACGACTTTACTTTTACTGTATTGACTTCAGTACTCTAACAATTTAATTTTAATTCTTTTTTCCTACGGGAAAAATAAGCTTGGAAATAAGCAAATTTAACATATTTCGCTCAGTCGTCTAGTTTTTTTCCCCTTTGGTTCCTTCCTTTGTTTAAATTAATAGAGGAAGGTAAGCCCCATTGGCAGAAACAGGAGAAATATCAGCAAGGTCGATGACTGAAATAACAATGGGAGTCAAAAAAAGAAAGAGTATAATGTGTCTCTTGTATTCTCAAATTTATGACACGAGGAAAAGAAACGTGATTACAAAATAGTTATAAAAAAAAAAATAAAAAAAAATCGGTTGAAAAAAAAAAAAAAAAAAAAAAAAAAAAAAACAGAAACAAAAAACAAACAAGAAAATCGATAATGAAAAGAGGCAGAAAAAATATATGCATATAAAATTGTGTCAAATCATGGGAAAATGCCCGCCACATTACGGCAGCGTTCCACTGCTATATGACATTAGAAAAATGTCTCACTGATTTGATTTATATATATATATGTGTGTATATATATATATTTTAATGACATATACAGTCAGACATCCCAACCACGTGCATTCGTCAACCGAAATACAGCGTCTGTCAGGGAAAGTATACAGTCCTTTTACATATCTCAAACGCCGCTATATATATATATTTACCAACCCCACCGCACGAGCAGGATGTGATACAAGGTCAATCTATTAAGCGGCGTTTAGCAGGTTTGAATTCAGAGTTTTCCTTCTCCTAGACTGGTTACTTAGCCAAGGTTAAATAGCCCTGTCTTTTATAATAACTACCAATAGCTAGCGGGAGATTAGTTAGATGTCTTGAATTAAACTACGCAATCAGATATGTCGTTATTGCGCAGCCATGAAGAGACGTGGAGTAATTCATTCAACTGAGAGATGCCGGAAGAACAGCTTTGCGCAGGTCCGACAAAAAGGACCGACCCCCCCCCCCCCAAAAAAAAAATACCTCGACCATTAGGACTAATTGGGTCCAGTTAGTCCTGTTAGCCAGAGAGATGTTCCCTCGCTACAGACCACTATGACTTGGCTTATAAAGCCTCAGTCATAAAGCCACCTCTTGCCTTTGTCTCTCTCCTTTTCGTTCCTAAGTTCCATTTCAGGTGACCAGCCCAGAAGAACTCTCACTCTCAATATTTATATAAGTGTGGGTATGTAATAGTACCACACACGCAGTTACAATAGCGATGCATGTAAGACAGCGAATATACATAAACTTTTGCCTGAAAGTAGTACAATCTCACATCGGAAGATGGCAGAATAAAGGACACCTTCGCAACTGTGTTGTTTGACGTAACGAGCACATTTAGTTTAGGGTTATTAATCAGCCTTTGCCTTCTTTAAACCGCTCATTGCGGCTCCCTATTTCTGCACCTATCACAACAAAGCAAAGTATTTAAAAAATTGATGGTTAGTTAATTATGATTGAGCAGAAGGGCTCAGATTACAATAATAATGGGACTTTATTTAAGTAAAACGAGTTATGAGGTGAACAAATAGTGAACTTTGAAATATCCCAGCATACAGGTAAAAAAAAAACGGGAAAGCTTGGCACAGCCATGGGAGAAATTTGGTAGGTTACGAGTTAATATCAATGAGTTTGGTTTGGCTTGTTTGCTTTGTTTAATGGCATATAAACCATCGTCGGTTATTTAATGCCAAAGCTATTCTTTACATCGACTCCTACTAATACTGATACTAATGTAAAAATCGTCAGGGTGGCCTAATGACGGCATCAGCCAATCAGCGAGGGAGTATATCCCCTTTTCACTGGCGCTAGACCAAGGAGATTGTTTTTTAGCATCTGAGGTGGAGCGCCACACCTACTATCAGCTCCTTACTTTACCGCACAGATCTCTGTGCTACTCATAACGCTGAGTTGGCGAGGACCGGTATCGAACTGGGAACCTTGTGATTTCTAGCCGAACGCTCTACCGATTGAGCTAATTACTAATACTAATAATAAATAATTTATTGAAATAAAAGGCGTGTTGTATCAAGGTTATTTTCGTAGGGAAACGTGTAAACGTACCGAGTTCAAATCCAGGAGGCAGCTGTTTACGTTTCCCTTCATTTTAAAATATTCATGAAATACATGCATACTTCTGTTCACTCTCCAGTTATGTTTTGGTTTATTTGTTTAATGGCATATCAACCTTCATGGCTTATTCTATGCCCAAATCGTCCTGGTCATTAATTGTACCATTTACACTATAATAATAATAATAATAATAATAATAATAATAATAATAATAATTTTAAAACAAATAATTTATTGTAATAAAGGACATGTTATTTCTCTGAATTTTTTATATGAGGCTTGATAATTAGTATTATTTGAATTATTCGGACTATTGTCCACTTCTTTATTGTTATCTGCTGAAACGTTGTACAGCTAACAATAATAATGAGGACAATAGTCCGAATAATCCAAATAATACTAAGGGACGTGTTGTATCAAGGTTATTTTCGTAGAGAAATGCGTAAATGAACAGATTTCAAATCCTTAATGATGAGTTAAAATAACTTATTATTTCATGTCTTTTTCCCAGATTATCCCCATAGGATGAATTAGTGAAATAAACGTGTGTACACGATTATATATATATATATATATATATATATATATATATATATATATATTGTTAAATAATGCAGCCATTTTCTGTCTGCAAGTCTTGTCCTTTGTTTTTTCATATTGCCGGATTATTTTTGTAATATCTGGCGAGAATTGGCTGATGTATTCGCCATATGTCATAGACCGAGTACTTTCTGCCCTATCGTGGGCCATCTTCAAGGTATTTTAACCGTACAACAATGGGATATTCCATTTACCATTTATATAGGTTGTGTTTATTATTGTTGTTATTATTATTATTAGTTTTATTATTATTATTATTATATTATTTTTGCTATTATAATTTTATAATAAATATAGGCATTTTAGAATGTTGGTGCTATTATCAGAGTTTATTTTGTTTAGTTTTGGATTTTTGTGTCTAATATGAAGTGCTTCTAAGATTTTAAATCGTTGTTTACATGATTGTGTTTCTATAATGGTAGTGTTATCATTAAGTATTTTCCGGAATTTATTGTTGGGACATGAGTGTGATTTTGGGCTATTGAGCTATTGCCTGTAAGGTGCATTGTAAGTCTTCTAGAAAGGGTAGTTGTGGTTACACCAATGTATATATTTTTGTATATATTCTCGCCAGATATTACAAAAATAATCCGGCAATATGAAAAAACAAAGGACAAGACTTGCAGACAGAAAATGGTTGCATTATTTAACAATATATGCCCACAAGAAAAAATGCTGCCTAAATACACACACACACATATATATAAATTCCTTTTCTAAAATGTTAACATATTCCGCCCATAACTTTTTCACTTAATATATAAAAACTAAATACAGTAAATATCTAATCATTTATGAATTACAGAACTTAAAAATAAAATTTAGATAATAAAAACAATTAATCGTAAAAAATTCCTTTACTAATTTTTCTTTTGAATTCCAACCGTCATATTTCTTAATACCCATCCCCTTCCGTTTAAATTGTTTCGTCATGATGCCAACATCTCAAAAATTCGCTACATTTGGTTGACAAAAGATATACATATGAGACATGACCGACATATATATGGCGCGAATGCCCACGTTGGTGAATATTGTAACGTCTTTCGTTTTTTGCAGTATTAAGGTTTTTTGTTTTGAAAACTCATTTGACTTTCCTCTCCGACCCAAACAACTACGGGAGTGAATGAGCTCTGATGATGATTTTTGTAAAATCGAAATATTGATCAGTATTAGCTATGATTATATTATAAATTGTTTTCTTCTTTAACAGCATTGTGTGATGTTTTCATTCCACCTTTTCTTACTTATATATATATATATATATATATATATACGTGATTTTGTTCAGAGTAGACACTTTTACTCGATGAAGAGTTAAGTTACTTTATCAGTTCACATTTATTGATGATTCAGGGACAAATGTTCTTGTTTCAATTTTGAACCAGATAATTTCAAACTTGACCTGAAATATCGGAAAACCACCAGTTTTATTTTTAAATATCATCTGTGCTTTGCCTGCAAGTCTTTGGCTTGTTGTTTTGAAATTAGCAGCTTCATTCCATTTTTTGTCCTTTTCCTTCAACATCCTTGTCTCAGTTTACTTTTAAAATAACAGTTATGTTGTTTTCTTACATCTATTTTTAATTCAGATGTCTTTCGTATGTATTATTATTATTTCACTCTTTGTGACATTTTCAAACCAGCGTTAGCTGATGGCCTTTCACAGGAGTCTGAGTGACAACAAGTCTCTTCAGGTCTTCAGGCCTCATCTGAGTATTCTAGCTGTTTGACACAATGCAGTTGTCTGGATTATTATTATTATTATTAATAATTATTATTATCATCATCATTATTATTATTACTTATGAGTTCCTCCCACTAGTCTCTGCGGCTGATCTTTTACTGGAGTCTGAGTGACAATAAGTCTCCTCAGGTGTCCATGATTCTTCTGAGTATTCTTGCCGTTCAATACTGTTCTCAGGATTGTATCGATTCTTCCTCGGACCTCCAGTTTTTACCAAAACTTTGTAGACCGTTCCGAATTATTATTATTATTATTATATTATGAGGTTTTCACACCCGCTGTATCCAGTGGATCACTGGAGGCTGAGTAACAGCAAGTCTCCTCAGGTCTCCAGGACTCTTCTGAATATTCTAGCCTTAATAGTGCTCTAGTTTAGATGGTCTCGGTTCTTCCTGATTTTCACTTCACCCAAATTCTTTTCCAGAGCTTTGGGGACCGTTCCAAAGGCACCTATTACAATTGGTAGGAACTTCACATTCATATTCCACGGTTTATTATTATCATTATAATTATTATATTATATTATGATTATTATATTATTATTATTATTATTATTATTACGATTATTATTACGATTATTATTACGATTATTATTATTATTATTACGATTATTATTGTTTATATATAAACACGCTTGAACCTTAATCTTCCGACCGTTATCATTTTGCAACACACCCTGGTTAAAAATTAGATCGTTCAAGATGTCATTAAAAAATATAAATTCTGATTATCTGGTGTTGCTTATCAGTCGAATTCTTATGTGTTGTCACTTCAGTTAAATAATGGATCATTCCGTTTTTATTATAAACAAAGAAAGGAGAGAAAAAAGACATACTACAGAGAATAATAAAATAAGAACGAGAGGGTATAGGGAGGGTAGAGAGAGGGTGATTGCATGGAAGCGATAAAGCTGCTCTGTTTCAATCGATCATGATGAAAAGAAAGAAAGGAAAATCAATAATTATACTTCTCTACATTCTGAGCTATTTTGCTATAGCTCTTAGTAAACATATACAACGTTGTAATAATTAACTTATCATACTGTGATATCTCAGCACATCTCGCTAGTTAATCATAATAATCTTATAATGGAGATTGTGTGTTTGTATGTCTGTAACCGAAACTATATCACTACTCAAGTCACAATTCCCTTTGTAATTTACGTCACATTTATAAATAAATTTGTTTTACACGATTAATACTGTTGGCCTTATCTACATCTTATTATAATGGAGATTGTGTGTTTTTCTGTCTGTAACCGAAACTAAATCACTACTCAAGTCACAATTCCGTTAGTAATTGACGTCACATTCACCATGAATTTCTGCTTATTTTAACCTCAATTATTTATAAAATTGTTCTACATTATTTATACTGTTAACCATATCTACATTCAAATAACATGCAATTGTATTTATATATACAACAAAATAGCGGTTTACAGTGTGAACGGGAAGGCTAATTTGCATATTGATATTAAAAATGTAATTTTAATAAATATATGCTTAGTATTATTGGTTTCTAACTGTTTGGATTTATTTTAATGAATATAAGCAAAAATATCTTCAAGGAATCTTAAATGAAATCCATTAAGAAGAAGAAATAACTGTCATTTTATTCTTTACTTCCTCTTTTAACTAAATACTTAAATTAGAAAAAATAACAATGAAAGACGAGAGTGATGGAAGAGTAAATTTCAGTTCTATTTTTCGATTATATCCCCCTCTGTTTCAAATCTTTTTATCTGCATTCTTATTTAGTTTCATTAGCCTTTCTAATTTAATACGATATTTCATTACATTAAAACTTAAATACTTGCACCCGGAGGGTGCATATATTTGCTAGTACAAATAACATACAATTGTATTTGTATATACATAAAAATAATGTTTTACAGATTGAATGGAAACGTTATTTGCATATTGATACTAAAAATGTTATTTTAATAAATATGTGTTTAGTATTATTGATTTCTAATTGTTTGGTTGATCTTACTGACTATAAGCAAAAATCTCGGGGATAAATCTGAAAAGAAATCGATTAACAAGAAGAAATCACTGTCATTTCATTCATTACTTCCTATTCTAACTCAATAGTTAAATTAGGAAAATTTAGCAATGAAAGACAGGAGTGATAGAAGAGTAGGTTTTAGTCGTTCTATTTTTCGATTATACACATCCTCCTGTTTGAATTTTTTTAACTGTATTTTTATATATTTCATAAGCCTTTTTAATTTAATATAATATTTTATCATATTAAAACTTAAATACTTGCACTCGGAGGGTGCATATACTGTCGAGTAATAATAATAATAATAATAATAATATACTTCGGCCTAGGATGGCGTACCTACCACAGAGAGTGAATGCGCTGGTATTTATAGACGGGTGTCTTAGAGCATCGAGGTGATTGCTGATACTGCAAAGGCCCCTCGGGGTCTGCTCAAAAGCGCTTCGGCCTCTGGAGTGGCGAGATAATGAAATTAAGACCGTCGATCCCAGGTGGTTATCCCCCCAGGCAACACCTGCCCCCTTGATTTAAAGGGGTAGGGATGGGTTTATTGACCAACACCTGAGGCGATCCCCTCGAGGGCGAAAGCCGACGGGATCAACACATTTTTCTGCCTACCACCCATAAGCTTCAGCTTGTGGGCGGGCCCACTTAAAAATGTCTTTGTGTCACGCCCTCATAAGTGGGATGAGAGGCAAATATACCTGAGACTGCAAGAATTACGGAACCATTACGCGAACCGTATACCTCAAGGTTGTAGCACTCTGTTGCGAGTTACACATGTAGTTTCAATGTACTAGTATACTGAATACTGTAGGATCCAGAATACAACAAATAATATTTTCTCAAGAACCTATTAAATATTCCACTGGTATTCCAATTTAACTTCTCAGACAGTTGTCTTCGAGAAGCGCAATTAACATCAGGCGCACAAGAATTATTTTGAAGGCCAAGTAATTTATTTTTATTGAAACTGGAATGACAACAGTGTGATGAATAATGCAATTATTTTCAAATTCCTCGACTTCCTTCTCATTATCCTGATACGATGAATATCATACTGGTATGCTATACCTTATTGGTCTTCACAAACAATTAAATAAAATGTCGTCACAGTTTGAGACATCTGATATTTTCTTAAATTCGTCAAATTTACAGTTGGAGACTTGTAATTAATTTCAATAACCAAATGTAAAATTAATATCACCAGAGAACTTTGGTTGATTTCATTGGGTTTGTTAGATTTTATGGCATAAACAACAGACAGGGCTGGCGAGACGCCTGCCGCACATGAGCTAAGTAGCTCAATATC
This sequence comes from Doryteuthis pealeii, assembly GCA_023376005.1. Taxonomy (NCBI): domain Eukaryota; kingdom Metazoa; phylum Mollusca; class Cephalopoda; order Myopsida; family Loliginidae; genus Doryteuthis; species Doryteuthis pealeii. The sequence continues at coordinate 27,678,051 of CM042159.1, read as the reverse complement.
GAGATAAACAGGACTGCAGAGTGGCGACGACTTCGTCGTCATGAACAACAAAATGTAGATGGGAAATTACCCTGCAATGTGCGTGACCGAATCTGCCAGTCCAGAATTGGACTAATGAACCACCATAGGGTACACAAATGAAGATATGGAGTGACGTCGTCGTCGTCTGCGACGGACGTCCAAAAGAAACGAAGAACGGTGTTCGTATGCAATAGAGAAATGTTTAGATTTGACATGGCATGTCTTGACAGTTTTGAGTTTAATATTTTAATCCAATTTTAAATTTAACTTGTTTGACTAATTATATTTAATAAGACGTCGATATTATTATTTACCTCACATGTATATATAAAATCTTTCATTGGTTGTAGGAATTACGTTCCTTACCACGTTCCTACTATTAGGGGCTAAGTATCGTTGTGAGCAACAGCAAAAAAATAAAATCACCAAAGAAAAAAAATGCCAAATCTGCCTTGACAGTGTAACACGCATAGTTCCATCCCCCGTCTACGTGGAAAGGGAACTTCTTGTCCCCACAACCTAGTGTCGGACAGCACAAGAGAGAACATACTCATGTGTTTTTTAAAACTTTCTTTAAAGAAATGTATAGAATCTTTATTGTATCTTATGTAATACATGCATTCTACACTATTCAGTTTTAATCAGTCGGGATATATATATATATATATATATATACTCACAGAGAGGAGAGTAAAAATATCTGCACTTTCGCGATAACTTAAAATTAGATTAATTAACCTTGTGTCACATCCTGGTCGTGCAGATGTTTATATATATATATATATATATATATATATATGTTAAATTTAAAATCAAACTAACCAAAACCTCAGACCGCCATAATTAAGAATTCACATATAAATAAACACACACGAACTAAAATAAAAAAATAAAAAATAAAGAAATAAAAAACGGAAAAATTTAAAATCATCATATAAACATGAGACCCAATGACGACAAATAGTGATGCCGGTGAATGACGAAAGCAAAATGCAAGAACGAATAACGGATCACGTAAACACGAGCCAAAAGTTTAAAAACTGTCCATTTTTTTCAAAAGTCAACGTCTCTGACGACGAATAACACCGAAAAAGTGATATTCAGAAACCAATGTTTAGACAGACATTTGTATTAGTTAAATTGAATAAATAAATATTATATATATGTATAACAGAGTAGAGAGGACATGAAGTCAACGGCTCTTGGTTACTTTTTCCTCTGCTGTTCCTGTTTGTGTCTGTTATTAACTTTTTCCTTAAATCTTCCTCACATTTTTGGCATGTTTCATAATCTGTTGTTTTCTTATATATATATATATATATATATATATATATATATGTGTGTGTGTGTGTGTGTGTTTATATCAAAATAGTGATATGGAAATCAATAACGACATATCCAACTGTCGAGGCACTGATTTCTGTGAAGGGTTAACCAGTTAGCTTTTCAATTATAAACTTTCACATCGTCTGGCAAAAGGCCACACTTCTGACAAACGTAGAAAATTGACTTCAGTATTACTAATCTGTAACTTTTTTGTCTTTATCTTTATTTCTCTCTCCGTATCTCTTTATTTCTCCTTCTCTATTACCTACTCATTTCCCATCTGTTTTCTCTCTCTCTACACACAAACATACACACACACATATTATATATATGTGTGTGTGTGTGTATATTCATCTTTTTTTCCATTGCCTCTCTTTCCTACTGCCTCAGTACCTCCCTTTCCATCTGTTTTCTTTCCCTCTCTTTATTTACACACGCACACATATTTTTGTCTTGTGTCAGAATTCACTCTGGGTGGGTTGAACCGGCTCCATCCATTCAAAGATCCAGTTTTATGCCAATAGGAAATACGCAAATGATCCCCAAAACCCCGAATGCATCTCTCTCTCATATATAATAATATATATATATATATATATATATATATATATATATATATATATATATATATATATATTATATATATAACCCAATATATAAAGACTACAATGCTTTCGTTTACTACCATACATAACAAAATTATGTTTAAATTCCCATTATTTGGCCTGTTGCCGGAATTCGCTGTTTTAACCCCTACCGAGGGGTCCAATCCCTCTAAGAAAGTGTGCCTTGGGTGTGATACTAAACCTGATCTGATGGTAAGGCTCTAGGTATACAGCTCTGGAATACTCCTTGATTAGTATTACTCTAAATTTCACTATATTATTGAGTGGTAGAGCCAGTTTGGGTCTAATTGATCTGTGATGTATTCGATACAAAATTCATCTAAAAATCAAATATGTAAATCTTAAAGCACAATTAATGCGATTCTCTTATCTCTAGACAAAGTAAGCTTAGATGGGTTAACATCTATCAATAATGGAGATTCGCATCCGGTTTTTGTTTGTAACAAAAATTACGTCTCTGCTTATGTCACATTACCCAACACATAATCCAACGTCATAACATAGAATAAATATACTCAAAATGTGAGCATGCAACGGTAGACAAGCCTCATTGTTTCAATAAATAGATGCCCGGTGTTATATATTTATATATAGATTGTTTTATTCTAATATAATATTTAAAGTTATCGTTAAAGTAACTGTTTCCATTTCAAATGGTCTTTCTTTCCTTTTACTCCTTTAATAAATTTGACAATTTTACATACTTATGGTACACACTCTATGACATTGAATTTTCAGGTCTCATCCCCTCAGGCAATATCTTCCCAAAATTATTTCTATATCGCCCGGGGTGTGTCTTTTTATTTTGCCAGTACATATAAAAAAAACTCAGTGTGTATTGAAAAGGTATCGAAAATGATCAGGGCTATGCTGCACACACACACACACTATATATATATATATATATATATATTATATATTATATATATATACACATGCAGACAGCTATTAGCTACACACTAATTTCCTACCAGACTATCAAATTACTACAATGGCAATATACGAGTCCATAAAAATGCTATACCCTACAAATACAACAATCATTCCCTTCTTCACTTTTCCTCTCTCCATACCACACATCCCCCAGTTCCCCCTTTACTTTTCTTTTGCCTTACATCTTATCACACAGTATGGCCTCCCCTCTTCTGCCCGCCCCAAAATTACATTTTCAGTATAAAATTAGACAGTAGATCCCAGTAGTTTCCAGAATAAATTTGACAAAGCTTCGTAAAATACCGAGGTGACATATTTGAATTTAGTTTTGTGGTTTATCCGCATTTTCCTCTATTTTGAACCACATTTTGTCAAATTTACTCAATCCTTTTACTCCTGGTGTGTGTGTGTGTATATATATATATATATATATATATTGAAAGGATGAATAAAAGAAAGAAATGGTGAATGGAAAAAAACATTCAACATTCTCTTTCCTTTATTTATTTATCCTTTCAACATATTGTCGGATTCATTTCCATTTTCAAATTACACACACACACATATATATATATGGGTGGGTGTGTGTGTGTTGTAATATCACCATAGGAAGTAATAGCGGACGGGTAGTAAATCGATAGAACGCGTCAGCCAGGGTATGTCAGAATTTTAAAAATATAAGTTTCTTTTACCAAAGAACGGTGCACATAATTTCCCGCCATGATGGTCACTGAAATGATATGGATACAGCGACATACCTTCCAATCGCATACACTTAATACCTCCTGCGCAGCTGCAATTTCAAATTCTGGAGATTATCCTGCCTGTCATAGTGTTTAGCAATATTTATATGAACTTTTATTTACTCACCACATCGTTGTTTCATGCGTACTTGTAATAACCTCATCCAATCTTAGAGTTAACCTATAAAGAAACAATGAATATATTAGTGATAATTTAGAATCACACATTTTTGTCATTCTGATTTTCATTTTTTCAAATACAAGTGTGGGTCAAAAAGTAATGCCATTTTGTATAGGACAGGTATAATTACCAACGCAGGAACATGTATCATACATCAAAATGAAGCTAGTCCTCTGTGGATCACATAACTTTTTCTTCTCATGGTCACCGTTTCTCTCAGTAGCAATGTTTCGACTTCGAATGGGAGCATGTATCCCTGATCGGTAAAGTTCTGTAGACTGTTCTTTGAGCCACTTCTTCACTACAGATTTCACTTCCTTGTCACTGGAATAATGTTTACCTCACAAAGCATCTTTCATGGGGCCAAAGAGAAGCAACCATTATTCAAATGGCGAGGAAATGAAATCTGTAGTCAACAGAATTTTACGGAGCTGGGATACATGCTCTCATTCGAAGGTGGGACATTGCTATTGAGAGAAACGGTGACTATGTGGAGAAGTAAGGAATGTGATCCAAGGTTGATCAGGTAAGACTCCACCATTTGGGGTTCGATTTCAATAAAATAGGTTGACATAACTCGACAGATTAATAAAGAAATTATGGATTAAGGGAATTATAAAATATTCTAAAACGTCAGAAAATATTGTTGGTTGAAATAGAAAAGAACCCAATAAAAGGAAGAATTTAAAAAAAAAAAAAAACAACGAAGAAAAAAAGCGTAGAAAGAAAGAAAGAAATAGTATTATTTGTATTATTCGGACTATTGTCTCATCTTCATTGTTATTTGTACAACATTTCGGTCGATGTGCCCACCGGCCTTCAGGTATTTCTTATCGACCTCGGGAACCTTCTCGTCGTAATCGGGAACCATCAGGGAACTTTGAACCTAACCCTTTATTCAGTCCACATTCCGCTAACTATAGAATGAGAACCGGATATTCCCGTGGACTGTATAAAGGGTTAGGTTAAAAGTACCGAGATGGCTACCGATTACGACAAGAAGGTTCCCGAGTCCGAGAACGTTCCCGATTCCGAGTAGAAATACCTGAAGAAGCTGGGGGGCACATCGGCCGAAATTTTATACAAATAACAATGAAGATGAGGACAATAGTCCAAATAATACAAATCTTATTATAATGGAGATTGTGTATTTTTCTGTCTGTAACCGAAACTATATTATTACTCAAGTGACAATTTCCTTAGTTATTAACGACACATTCTCCATGATTCTATTTCTATTTAAACCTCAATTAATAATAAAACTGTTTGACATTATTAATACTGTTGGCCTTACCTAATCACATGCAATTGTATTTATATATACAACAAAATACCAGTTTTCAGTGTAAACGTAAAGCTAATTTGCATATTGATGTTAAAAAAACTTATTTTAATAAAAATGTGCTTGGTATTATTGATTTCTAATTGTTTGGTTTTATCTTAATGAATATGAGTAAAAATCTCTTCAATAAATCCTAAAAGAAATTCATTAACAAGAAGAAATAACTGTAATTGTATTCTTTACTTCCTATTTTAACTAAATAGTTAAATTAGGAAAATTTAGCATTGAAAAACGGAAGTGATGAAAGAGTAAGTTTCAGATGTTCTATTTTTCGATTATACCCCCTCCGTTTCAAATCTTTTTATCTGAATTCTTATTTAGTTTCATTAACCTTTCTAATACGATATTTTATTACATTTAAACTTAAATACTTGCACCCGGAGTGTGCATATATTTGCTAGTAATATTAATTATCAAGTCTCATCTAAAAAAATCAGAGAAAAAGAAAGAAATGTAAAGAAATATCACAAACGCGAAATGTTAGTTGGTTGATTGACTGGTTGGTGGGATTTTACGGTATTTCAACCTGCTGGATTATTTCATGACGTAGACGTTTTTGTTTAATTAATTCTTGATGGGTATTTACATTTTTAAACTCATTTTTTTCTATTTAACACATTGATGGGAAAGTAACAGATACTACCACTCCGGCTAGAATGGACTTTGGAGTAACCGTGATGAAGGGGTACTCCTCATTCCGCATAGCTCAAGAATTGAAACCTCACCATCAGATAGAGTTTAAATTCACACCCAGAACATTAAGTTCCTCAGCCACCACATTCTACTACATATAGGATAAAAAGGGTTGGGGGATTTTCGATAATTTAAAAGGGGTTTGGGAATTATATGCATGCTAGAGTTTGACATGAGCAGATGATTGATCGGAGGTGTCAAAATTTAATTTTATAGACAATTCCCAGTGGCTAACTTTTATTGACGGGCACTTAGCCGAATGGCGGAGAGAGGCGCCCACTACAATACGATTGTAAGTCCCCCTCATTAGATGAATTCAAAAATAAACTCGAATATCGGCACAAAATTATCCATCGGTAAAAACCCAGAAGCTGGCTTACTTTTATTTCAATTAAGCTTTAAACAAACGCAGAATAATGTACACAGCATGATGTTTAAATAGACATTGACATTTTTCTAACAAATTCATTTTTCAAATAGGGTATAATTGTTTTTTCGGTTTAAGATTATACCATCAAAGATTCGTCCTTGTTCATCTGGGAACACACAAACCACTAACGTCGTTTTCACATCCGGGGTTCGTTTTTGTTAATTATAGTTGCATAAATAATTGAATTAAAAAAGTGTCTTTAGTTCATTTTCGTTCTGTTCCGAATTTGAAATAACCATGTATTGTTTTTCATTTATTTTTTAAAAATTTCATTGTTTTTGAAGGAAAAAGAAAATTCGTGAAAAATTGGAGTCGTTTTCCTTTGTTTTCTCTTAGCAATTGAAATTCACTGACAACTTGTTGAACCCGTCATGGTTGGTTTTGAATTCAGGACTGTTCATCTTTTAAGACTGGATGCCCACCTAAGATAAATATTAATACTCGCTTATCTGTACCGCTTATAATGACCAGACATACACACACAACAATAATAGCCATACACACACACACAACAATAATAACCATACACACACACAATAATAATAACTATACACACACACACACAATAATAACTATACACACACACACACAATAATAATAACTATACACACACACACACAATAATAACTACACACAATAATAACTATACACACACAATAATAATAACTATACACACACAATAATAATAACTATACACACATACACACACACACACACAATAATAACTATACACACACACAATAACTATACACACATAATAATAATAACTATACACACACAATAATAATAATAATAACTATACACACACAATAATAATAACTAACACTAAATAATACTATACACACATAATAATAATAACTATACACACACACGCACAACACACAATAATAATAACTATACGCCACAACACATAATAATAACTATACGCACACACACAATAATATACTATACACACACACACATAATAATAATATACACACACACACACACACACACACAATAATAATAACTAATACCACACACACACACATAATAATAATACTATACACACACACACACAAAATATAATAACTATACACACACACACAATAATACTATACACACACACACAATAATAACTATACACACACACACACAATAATAATAACTATACACACACACACACAATAATAAAATAATATACACACACACACACACCACACACACACACAATAATAATAATAACTATACACACACACACACACACACACAATAATAATAACCAGACACACACACAATAATAACCAGACACACAACAATAACAATCAGACACACAACAATAACAATCAGACACACAAACACACAATAATAATAATAACCATACACACAATAATAAAAATTACCAGTGGCCTAAAGTCGGTATCATCCAATCAGCGAGGGGGTCTATCCCCTTTTCACTAGCGCTAGACAAAGGAGATTTTTTACCTCTTAGGTGGAGCGCCACACCTACCATCAGCTCCTTACTTTACCGCACAGATCCCTGCGCTACTAATACGCCGAGTTGGCGAGGGCCAGTATCGAACTAGGAACCTTGTGGTTTCTAGCCGAACGCTCTACCGACTGAGCAAACCCGGAGGACCTAATTTCCTGACTGGAATCAGGATGACAACTGAACGGAATATTGATCTTACCGCATTGATCCTTTCATTTCTCTGTATCAATAAAACTCTGACATCCGCTGGGTCGACTGTTTAAAATTATCATCTAATAACCCACTCGCTGGTTTGTTATTATCACCACACTCTAAGGACAGAATTTCCGTACTGTTTCGACATCGAAATGACCTCCTAAAACGCATTTTAGCCTGGGACTCTAGCCGATTACTTGACTCTGTGATCGCAAGTAACAAACACACACACACACACACACATTGTGAGTAAATTTCGTATTTTCATAGGAGAGTAAACGCGTTTTAAGGTGAAAGGCAATCGCTTGTTTAAATTTCCGTAATTGGTGAAATAACACAAAATGAATATATCATTTTGGATTACAAGCCTCATAATAAAAGTGATAGAAATACCAAGGACTGACGAATATATAGATAATACGTGTTTTTTTTAAAATTTCTGTAAGATCCTGATAATTGTCATATCTATTGAAGTCAGTCAGTTAGACAGTCAACAATTGGTTTGACTGGCCAAGCCTAACATGAAGTTACTAGTTCTCTAATGAACCCACTATAACAGCTTAAATAATTCCTGCCACTGCTGCCAGGAAGAGTCCATTAAGCTGAGGAGGTGTTTGACTGTTCTACTGTCCAATAGTTAACAATCTGTAACAGTCATTTCCAGACTGCAGGTTCAATCCTGGCTAAGGGTGAAAGTAACACAGAATACAAATTATCAGTATTCTACATCTCCCCTTCCTCCCCCTCTCCATTGCGCAAGCGTATTGGCCTTTTGAGGAGAAATTAGTTCCTTTCGGCCAGGCTGATTAGAGGGGAGCAATCTTGACAATGCCCGGGGTATTTTTCGTCGGCCTTGGTTTTGGGGGCGGAGTGACATTGGGTGAGGCCAGGTCCCTAATGTTGAGGTGTGGGGTGTTAGAGTTGGAGCCAATGGGATCAAGCATAGCACTAGGCAATGGCGTGGTTTGGGTTTTGTGATCAGCTTTTTCAGGAAGCGTCGGTTTCTGAGTGTGATCCTACCTGATCCGTCCACTCGGAGCCGGTATTGCCGATGTGTGAGAACTTCAATGACGGTGCCTGTAGTAGTCCACCGGCGGTTTGATGGGTTTTGGATGGCTAGCTTTAGTATAGTGAGCATGTCACCCATAGTCTTGATACCCAGTTCCTTAAGCATTGCACGAGCTTTCATTCCCTCTACACCCTGGTGAGCTGAATGTAGGCAATGTATCACTTTCCCTTGTAGGGTCCTAGGTACGATAATTCTTTCGTCCATCAGTGCTAAGCCTCTGTCCGTGGTGTAGAGGGCATGAAAGTTCGTGCAATGCTTAAGGAACTGGGTATCAAGACTATGTATTCTACAATATCACTATCGCAGTGTCATAATGATAAAGTCGTCTTTGTGTAACAAATGTAGGTGCTTTCAACTTAGGAGAGACTTTGTCAAGCCGGTTACCACTACATATAACTGATACAAGCTCCATCATGCAACACTTAAAATCCCATTCATGCCCTCACCCCTCTAATTACCGGAAAAATTCAAATGAAAACACACATGTAGTGCCCAAAGAAGAAGAAAATAACTTTCAAACTCCAAGCCCTATACATTAAACAAAAAGACCCATCATAGTAAACAAGATCAACTTCGAAATCAGCCAACATATTCTCAAATGCTTATGATTTGCCGCCAATTCTCCTCCCAACATTTCTTATAAACTTATGAGCCCCTCCTACTTATTCTTGCTGCTAATGCATTTTAAAAGGAAACAATGGAAACATCTCATCAGTTCGCACCTGATGATGGCAATATGTTGTGCAGAAAGTACTCGTGTAAGAACATATGGTGGATTCATACGCAAATTCCACTTATCAAAAAGATTACCATACAATTAGAAAGGATAGAAAAGAACATTGTCAGACAAGAATCGTCCGTCAAGTTCAAAACACGACTAAAAGAAAAAAAAAATATATATATCTCGATGATCCCAAATAGAATCATCTTTTACGTACCAGTCATTTGGGTTTCCTGACATACCACACACATATATAGATATATGTATATATAACTTATCATAATGTAGATTATGAGTGTAACCGAAACTACGTCACTGCTCACGTCTAAATACCATCAGGAATTGCTTGAGTTTATCATCAATCCGTATTTAATTCACTGTCAAAATCATTAATACATAGAATAAATCTTATTTATTATCGATCTCTGTATTAAAATAACGATTGTAACAAAATTGATAAATAAAAATTACTTGGTGTTGTTGATATTATTGTTTTATTCTCTAACGTATTAAAATCAATTCAATAAATGATTTATATAGAAACCAATTAAAATATAATTAAAGTAAGTATTATATATATTTATCTATAATGTTAAACGCGTTCTTATTTAGTTTCATTTAATATATTTACTTACATTAAAACTTTAAAACTTACGCATGCTCATTCTTGCTTGTATATATAATTTCCTGGGACTTTGAAATAAAAAAAAAATAAAAAAAGAATACGAAGAATATATGTCATACAATTACTAACAGGGATATAGTTGAACTTTCTTAGTGATCTGTTTTGAGAAGCAGACAAAATGTAAACATTATATTCCCTTTGCGTTTGGGAAGCCTTTCTTCCCGGTTGCCATTAGGTAATTAAGCATATAGCCGTCCATTAGATGCTCGCCGGGGATTGACGAAAATGGCCAAAGATTCCTACTTGTATTTCACTCTACACAAATTAGGTAACCCACATTTTTCTCGTTGCTAAGAGATATACAAATATAACGCCCTTTTAAAATTTATTAGTTTTCTATTAAAACAAAAAACACGATATAAGTTCCGCTAGAGTTAGAATTAAAGATTAGTGGTTTTTTTCGTCTTTCTCTCTAGAAAGAATAACGAAAGTCGGTTAAATCTTACTTAACGGACATAAATTCCAACATCGTATGTCACCCCGCGGTAAGAAAAAAATACTAAAAAATCAATGAATTAACCGAATTTAATAAAAGTATCACTGTTGATATATTACTGAATAAACAATATAATGCACCAGTTATTTTATTTGAAAACTTTTACATATTTCCAGGTAAGTTACCTTTGAACCACGTATCTTTGAGGCGTAACACAGATTCACCTACATACGTGGTTCAAAGTTAATTGACCTGAAAAAATGTAAAACTTTTTAAATAAAATAACTTGTGCATTATATATCTTATTCATTAATGTATCAACACTGAAAATTTCATTAAATTCGGTTAATTCCTTGATTTTTAGTATTTTTTTCTTCTTTCGGCAGGGTAATATAAGATGGTGGAATTTATGTCCGTTAAGTAGGATTTAACCCAAAAGGCTTTTATAAGTGAAACATTATCTGATAATGTAGATTGTTGAAAACGAGGCTGGTCATGTGGAATAATGAGGCCCCTATTTTTAATCTGTTATTTGAAACAATGTTTCTTGACAAGCGTCACGTTTTATTTGTGTTGTAAATTGCTGATTCATTAAAGTTATGTTAGCTCATTTTTGGCACGAACGAAAACTGATACAATTTACATACAAGTGCTGTATACCCTTCTTCTTTACTTATTTACTTACTCTATTCTTCTGGCCGTCTTTGGAATCTTATAACATCTTGTCTTGGTCTGGAATCTTCTAAGGTCTGGACTTTCTTGGGGACTTCGGGTCTGGTCTTCTATTGGGGATTTCTCTTTATCAGAAGCCCTGTGTCATTGTTAGTCTTTAGAGGTAATAACACAAGACTCCGATTTGCTTTGATCTTACTTCATTTTTAAATCCCCAACCAGACATCTACGCAGATTAAGACGGGAGCGCGTGTAACGCGACTTACCCTTCTGTCGAGCTCAGCTGCTAGTCTCTAACTGACAGAAACATACTATCTAAAACGGAAGAGAGGGTCCTCTCTACCGATTATCCCCGGAAGATAGGGTTAGGACTGAGGTCAAGCTTATCACTCAATCTTCAAGGCCGTCAGTTGCACCTTAAACGCCATCTTGTTTTCTACACTATTGCACATAAATATTAGGTATCTAATAATTATGTAACACGAGATGCATTAACGTTGACGGAAAATAACACTTGCAAATGTATCGTTGGTAATTAATCAGAGTAGAATGGGCAGCGTTGTGTAATTGTGGAAATTACCAAGTCTGGCGCACAGTTAACATTCTTTTTACAATACTTTCTGTTCTTAGTCAGATGATATATTCTTTAAATGAATAAAGGGAGGTCCTAAGTGATTCACTATTATTATAGCCAATTTCTGTTTTTTCCAACATCATATTGGCTCTAATAGCAACCACGATCTGATTACGGAATTGCCAGGTTGCCTCCCTAAAAGCACCGTTCTATTGGTCTCGATATTGCAAATTCAAATGATAAAAACCACAAAAATTCGACCGTTAAAATTAAAAGAAAATTCTTAAGAATTCGGGTAAAACGTAAAAATTGAATTCTAAAGAAATCTTTGGAGAAAGTATAAGACTTTTTCCAAACGGGTTACGGAGTGGCAGTACCTGTTAGGATCCCATCAATGGGTTAAATAGAAAAAAAACAACATGAGTTTGAAAAATACTAAATGAATGCAAACAAATTGGTAGCGTTGTGTAATCGTGTAAATTACCTCGTCTGGCATACAGTTCTCATTCTTTTTACAATATTTTCTGTTTTTAGTCGGTTGATATATTCTTTAAATTAATTAAGGAAGGTCCTCAGTGATGCACTATCATTATAGCTAATTTCGGGTTTTTCAACATCATATTGGATCCAATAGCAACCCCGATCTGACTACGGAATTATTAGGCCATCTTCTAGTCTCGATACTGCAAATTTAAATTATAAAATCGGATCACCTTATTCCACCCAGAAGACCAGATCTAGTATTGATTAATGTCAACTGGTAGATTTTGTACTTCCAGCAGACCATAGGGTGAAGTGGAACGAAAACAAAAAGCCGACCGTTTAAATTGAAATCCTCCGTCAGTGCAAGCCAATTGGCAATATTTTGTAATCATGGAAATTACCAAGCCTAGCAAACAGATCTCAACCTTTTTAACTTCTGTTCTTAAATACTGCTATGGCTTAGAAGACGCAGAGTATATAACCTGTACAGAGGGCAGATTGTGTTGTATAAAAAAAAAGTCGCCGGAGTGGACGAAAGTCGGTATCAGCCAATCAGCGAGGGTGTCTATCCCCCTTTCACTAGCGCTAGACCAAGGAGATTGCTTTTGCGTCCAAGGTGAAACGCCACACCAACCATTAATTCCTTACTTTACCGCACAGATCCCTGTGCTACACATACGGTATCGAACCAGGAACCTCTACCGACTGAGCTAACCGACCCATAAGTTGTATATGCGTGTTATATAGTCATTCTAAATTAACGAGTACTTATGTTCTGTAGTGTATAACTGCATACCCGTGGTTGTACACAGGTGTATTTGTCCTCTTTACTTAGATACTCAGATTGTATTTCTTTTATCTATATTTCATCTTAGCTTGGGCTGGTTTGTCTATTTCTGACAGAGTGGCTTTAGCTGGATCTTATGTTATTCTGGATCTCTCTGGTTGATATTTCTTGATAAAAGATGTACTTCTATACTTGTATTGTTGTTTGTTCTCAATAACAACAAAAGACTTGCTTTGTTTTTGAGCTCATTCCTTATTTAAGATCCCATATCATAAACACGCGTGTGAGAATTTGGCTAATTGAACGCAGCCAGCCATTAAGGTGAATTCCGCTCAATGGTTAGCCAAAATCTATTTTCTTTATCTACTTCCCATGTTTGTACTAGCAAACCGGAAGCGTAGATCAAAACTGGGTTACATAGTGCCACTCACAAATCGCAGTATATTTCCATTAACCGTTATTTTAAAATCTACACTACTATTTATAATTAATAGGCTACCAATCAATAATATAACAATGTGGGGAAATGCAAGCAGTCTCGTCTAGAATTTGAACCCGTGTAGCCAAGTCGATTTCTCATACTATTTACACGATATGCGCTTTCTTTCGCATATTCACGGGGGAATAGCTTGGGTGATAATTGCAGAACCCAGTCGAATATATTTGTTTAATGATCGATGTCTGTCTCTTAAGTATTTCAACGTTTTGTTTGATTATATCATCTTACTAATAACAGGGGAATTGAAAACATGACCAACAGACCGTAAAGATAACACACACAAGAGAAGAGGGAAAAAAACCCAAATTAATGCGTCATTTTCATTTCATTATGTGAAACAACACTTGAAAACTGTATTCGACGTAATGAATAAAATTGAAGACCACTACTTAATGGAATATTTTCGAATATAAGGTGTGCTCCAATTCACCAATAATAATAAAATAATTAAACCAGAATAAATAAAGTCCAATTACCGTCGACCTGGGAAGACGAGGTAGCAAACGGTTGTAACTCAATACAATCCTGAAAGCTACAAAGTCCACTGTAAAATGACAGAGTATATATAAGACTCCACAATGTCATTCAAATTAGGCAGTCAAGCAGCCAATCAGAACTCAAGGAATGGAATCACCCAGATTCATGGATGGCTTATTCTTGAGTTCTATTTATACCAACTGTCTTGGACACTGATTTAGTGGTACTTAGCTGCTGTTATTCAAACCAACAGTAGGCTAACGGACCTCAATAGATTTATAGACAAGCCAAGGTTACGTGGTTTATTCCACCGACCAATCACTAGCCATATTGCGTGGCTGATACACTACTTAACCTCTCATACTGGCCATAATTCTAATTGCACTCATTGAGGAGGGATTTACAATATTCAGGATTACCAGCCGATTACCAATAATCAGTACTCTTTACAAAGGGATTACCAAGGATCCAATTCCACTGAACAAGCGTTCTGACTTAAGGCCTACAGGACGGCCCAACAGATTCTAACAGGTTATGGGCCTAGGAACATGAGGATTTTCTTATATGGCGAAGAGTCAAGCTATGAACTTTGGGAGGCGAAGTTCCACGGTTATTTAAGGACCCTTTAACTACACAATATAATATACGCACAACCTGATCAAAGCGAAAATCCATATTTTGTTGTAAAGAATGCGACAATATAACATCCGATTTGATTTTACACTGATCTCTCTGAAAAAATTAAACAGGAATGCCTCAAGGCTGTATAAGTGCTTCTATGTGTAGCGTGAGAGGAGACTTGCCTCGTGGAACGAAGAAGGCACGATTGTGGCTTACTTGCAAAATAGAGGGCTCGAAGGAAAAGAAAATATGGCTGTCTTGCCAACGTAATTTGCAGAAACACGATCTCGCAGTCAAGAGATTTGGTGAGAATGAATTTGCATGTATGCAGGTTCTTTCGAGATCAAGCTATGCATAAAAGAAGGCCCGACCGAGAAAGGGACGATCCGCTTTGTGCTATTGGGCGAGTGACTGTCTCGTCGGATTTTGAAGTTGGGAAAGCGATTATTCTGATCAGTTTCGAAAACCATAATATGGCTACACTACTCTGACTTTAACAAACGACTTGAAAAAAATCTAGATTGTAAATCATCATCAGGTCGGGCTGGCAGCACGGTTCTCCATAACTCTTCTTCGTCACCCGTCCCTATCAATCATCGCTCCAGGAATATCCTCTGTACAGCATCCATTGTCCGTGCAGAACTGATCGATGTAGATTGTGCTGCCCTATCTACAGTGATATACTGTGATGTATACTGGATAATACAATATTCATTATACTAGTATAATATTCATTATACTATCTAAATACAGTTTGCATCAGACAGACACAGCAGAGTGGTAAAACATCGAGATAGACGGTTCGCGTAATGGTTCCGTCTCAGGGTATTTGCCTCTCATCCCACTTAGGGCGTGACACAAAGACATTTTATGTGGGCCCACCCACAAGCCGAAGCTCATGGGTGGTAGGCACAAAAAATACGTTGATCCCGTCGGCATTCCCCCTCAAGGGAGCGCCTCAGGACCTGGCCAACAAACCCAACCCTGTACCTTTAAATCAAGGGGGTAAGTATTGCCTGGGAGATAGACCCCTGGTATCAACGCAGTTAATTTTACTTAGCCGCTCCAGAGTCCGAAGCATTCTGAAACTGGTCTCGCAATCACCGCGATGTTAAAAAACAGCAGTTTAAAATGGTCTTGGACCAGCTCATTTAATCTCTATGAAAGGTAAGCTAGGATAGTCCACAATATATACTCAAATGTAGAGGCCCACAGAAAACTGCTTCCCCAGTTAGTGATTTATCTATCTTACCCGGATAATTAGTGTGATAAGAGATAATTGTAAAAAAAAGTTTTAAAAATTATTGAGTTTAAAAAAACATGAATTTTTAAGTTGAAGGCTTATCAACTCTTGTTGGGTTATTTTATAACTGAAAACATTTTCTTGGTGGTTATTCGTTTTTTTTTAAATCTAAACTCAATTTCTTAGAACATTATTTTTTAAGTACATTTATCTATTTAATACATAGATTGGGCCCTAACAGGTATTACCACTCCGGGTTAGAGTTGACCTGGGTGTAATGGTGATTTAATCCTGACTATAGGAGGAAATAACATCGAATACTTAACATCACTTAAAACGTGTACCTGGTTATTGTTACCGGAGTGAGAAGAATTTCCTTCAATGGATTCAATAAAGGATTTGCTTCGAACTTCCGTGAAGGCTGCCAATTTTGACAAACACTTGAAGAAAGCCGGAGAACTCATCGGCCGGATTTCTGTCTATATAACAATAAAATGATGTCAACAATCCAAAAATCCAAACTGTACAATGGTTTCATTTCTTAAATAACATTAACACCACGGAAACCTTTCAGGAAATGTGCTACCTGAATATATATATATATATATATATATATATATATATATATATATAAACATCACTCATAAATAAGTACCGTATTTGACGCTTTAAAAACAAAAATTCTTCCTATAAATCACAGAGCGTCATATAAGGTCATGGGTCAGCTTTAGGTTACTCTCGTACATTAGACGGCATTTCCCAACCCGTAAACATAATATAAACCTGTATGAACACGAGGCTAAAATCAATCAATCAATCACTTACATGGCAGTAGAATTCTTCCAAAACCAACATTCAGGAACGAATGTGTTGACGATATACTTTTACATATGTTTTAAGGCGGCAGCGGATAATAAATTAAACCAAAATTATCATATTTACTCGCAAATATATGCATCTTTCGGTGGAAGTATCTAACCTTTAATGAAATAAAATAGTATATTAAATAAGAAAGGCTAATTAAACTAAATAAGAATGCAGATAAAAAGATTTGAAACAGAAAAAATAGAACTGAAATTTGCACTTCGATCTCCCGTTTTTTCTTGCTATTTTAAATTGTTTCTTGCTACTTAGTTAAATTAGGAAGTAGATAATAAAATTACAGTCATTTCTTCTCGTTAATTTTCTTCTTTGAAGATTTATCCCTGAGATTTTTGCTTATATTCATTAAGATAAAACCAAACAATTAGAAATCAATAATACTAAGCACATATTTATACAAATCAAATTTTAATACCATTATGCAAATTAGCCTTTCCGTTCACATTCTAAACCGCCATCTTGTTGTATATATAAATACAATTGCATCTAAGTATGTAGATATAGTCAACGGTATTAATAATGTAAATCAATTTTATTAATAATTGAGGTTTAAATAAAAAAAATAAAATCATGAAGTATGTGGCGTAAATAACTAATCTATAACGAGTATAACTATAACGAGTTAGAAAAAAATTATTTTGCTTCGGACAGCAAAAGTACGTTTTAACGAAAAATTAAATCTTATTCATATCGCAATCTTTTTATTCCTGTCTTTAGAATATTCATTTAGTTAGAAATGAAATGAACTCAACTTTGTTTTTAATCAGTATTTACTTTTTTCGTATATACAAAAGAGTTTTAGAAATAAAAGCCTTTTACAAAAATTGGTAGTTAAATTATATAACTACTTATTTCGTAAATAAGTAAATATAATAACAATAACAAAATTTAAAAAATTAAAATACGATGTAGTTAACTCAACTTTGTTTTTAATCAGTATTTAATTTTTTAAATAACTAAGGGAATTGTGACTGGAGTAGTAATATAGTTTCGGTTACAGACAGAAGAACACAATCTCCATTATAATAAGATTTGTATTTATCTTATTCAATCTTTATCTATTTCAATTCTTTTTTTTTTTTTTTCAATATCAGTTACATCATTCTGGTAAAAAAATGCGTGAAAACAAACAGAAATACGAGATTCATGAAAACCATGTAAAAACATGCTATTTCTTTATTTTTACTTAATGTACAACACTCAGTACTCCTATCCAATAAACATTGGTTGTCGCATTTTCTTTTCGAAAACATCTCTGAAGGCATTTACCAAACTGGCAAACATTCAATTGCCAACTGGACATAAAAAAAAGAAAGAGAAAGTTTTCTCAAAACCAATATGTTATAGACAGAATAAGGCCAGTGCTGAACAACGTTTTATTTTCTCCCAGTAAATGGTAAATCTATAGGTCTGCATATAATGTAACGGTTATTGCCACAGGAAATATAATTGGTGACAAGTTTTGGTTTGTTTTGTTTTAAGGTTTATTATCCTCGGTGGGTCATTTAATGCCGATAAAGTTTTCAAATAAATTTATTTCTTATGGATACTTAATTTTCTATAAACACTTTTCTATTTAACCCATAGATGAGACCCTAACAGGTACGACCACATGTGATAAAAAGGGTTGGAGCAATCGTATAGGTGATAGGGCTTGAGGTGACCAGCTTATTGGTCGGAGTGGGCCTCTCCGACCGCCTGTCTAACCTAAGTAGGGGTCAGCGTGGAGCGATGCATGTTATGGACTGCTCAGCCACCTGGGATCCATCCTTAAGGACAACGGGTCGCCAGCCACAGCCAACAGGTGGTCCAAATTGAGGGTGGGGTCTTAACCCTCAGCAGAGGTACAGTCGGTGTATTCTAACGCCACACCGACAGGGCGGTTGGTGACAAATGTACCTCTGCAGTGTGGTAAGACCACACAATGCGGCCACCTGTTGTGACGACCCGTGATGCTTGAGGATGGAAACCTGATGGCTTACAAGACCATGACGTGCAGCACTCTACTTTGGTCCTTACTTAGGTTAGACGGGCGGTTGGAGAGGAGCCCTTCCTATCCATCAGCAGGTGACGCAAAGCCCTAGCACCTATATAATTATCTTAACCTTATTGCCCTAATACTATCCCCAACCCCTATTATCATATGAGCTAGAAGGCGGTGACTGAGGGTCTTAATGTCCTGGGTATGGTGTTAAACTATCTGATGGGGAAGTTTCACTTCTGGAGCTCTAGGGAGTGTGGAGTAACACTTCATCACTATAACTCCCAGATCCACTCTGACCCCGACTGGTAATATCAGTTAGGGTATCATCTATAGGTTAAATAGAAAAAAAAGAGTTTAAAAATGTGTTTAATATTGTGTTTAAAAAGAAAATTGAGAATCCATCAAGAATGAATAAAACAAAAAAGCATTCAGCATAAAATGACTCAGCAAGGGTTGACATGCCGTAAAATCCAACCAACCAACCAAAAAATTGGAATAT
Source organism: Doryteuthis pealeii (assembly GCA_023376005.1). Taxonomy (NCBI): domain Eukaryota; kingdom Metazoa; phylum Mollusca; class Cephalopoda; order Myopsida; family Loliginidae; genus Doryteuthis; species Doryteuthis pealeii. The sequence goes on along the minus strand of CM042159.1, from coordinate 27,658,458 downwards.
CCTAGAAGTTAACTAACGCACGTTGTATCGGCTAGAATTAGGAAGTTGATTTTCCTATTCGATTTTCTGTAGCAATATCAGTTTCATCATTTTCCTCAAAAATGCGTCAAAACAAACAGAAATATGAGATTCTTAAAAAAACAAAAACACGTAAAAACATGTTATTACTTTATCTTTTTTTTAAGTAATGTACAACACTCAGTATTCCCATACAGAATACATAGGTTGTCGCATTTTCCTTTCGAAAACAAACTCCGAAGGCATCTCTAAAACTGGCTAACGTTCAATTGCAAAAAAAAAGAAAGTATTCTTAAAGCCAATATGTTGTAGACAGAGTAAGGCCAGCGTTGAACAATATTTTTTTCAGTAAAGGCTAAATCTATAGGCTCGCATGTAGTGTAACGGTTATTGTTGTAGGAAATAGAATTGGTGACTATTGAATTATATACCATATGGTATGATGGGTCGGTTTAGCTCAGTCGGTAGAGCGTTTGGTTAGGAACCACAAGGGCCCGGGTTCGATACCTGCCTTCACCTACTCAGTGTATAAGTAGCACAGGGATCTGTGTGGTAAAGTGAGGAGCTGGAGGTACGTGTAGCGCTCCATTTCAGACACCGAAACAATTACCTTGATCTAGTGCTAGTAAAAAGGGATAGACTCTTGTTGTTTGGTTGATACCGATTTTAGGCCACCCCGACTACTTTTTTTTTTTTTTTTACACTTATGGCATTAGATGTACGCAAAATTCCAACTCATATTCATGAAATGTTACAACTACATCACGGTAGTCCCTTTCCCCGAAATAAACGTAAAGCAATCTTGTACTTTATCTATTATTAATGGAGATTCGCTTCCGGTTTTTGTCTGTAACAAAAATTACCTCACTGCCTACCTCATTTTACCCAAAATCGTCCTCAAATAGAATAAATATACTCAAAATTTTAACATGTAACATTAGACAGTATTGATTGTTTTTTTTTAAACAAATTTTAATAAATACACGACTGGTATTATATATCTATATATAGTTTGTTTTATCTTAATACATATTTAAAGTTTACATTTCAAATTGTTTTATTTCTTAATCCTCTAATGGATTTGATGATTTTACTTACTTAGGATACAAACTCGCTGACACTGAATTTTTTACCCCCCCCCTCAGGCAATATGTTTCAAAAATCTATTTTTACATCGTCCGGAGGATGTTTTTTTTTATTTTGTACTAGTATTATTAATCTATTAACTGCTTCATTTCACTATTATATGATAGCAAAACGGTTTCTGCTAGCGTTTACTTTTTATTAACCACAAAATAAAAAGTATGAAAATTATTTTTGTAAGTTAAGATGAAAAAATGAAATAAATAAAGTCATTAGGGTGGCCTAAAGTCGGTATCCGCCAGATAGCAAGGAAGTCTATCCCCTTTTCACTAGCGCTAGACCATAACGATTGTTTTGGCGTCTGAGGTGGAGCGCCACACCTACTACCAGCTCCTCACTTTACCGTACAGATACATGTTCAGCTCATACGCTGAGTAGACGAGGGCCAGTATCGAACCCGCACCTTTGTGGTTCCTAACCGAACGCTCTACCGACTGAGCTAAACCGACCCATAATATCATATGGTATGTAATCGAATAATATTTATTTTAATAAATAAAATGTTGAAACTAGTTGGGAATAATAAAAAGAACAAAAATAAATACAGACAAACAAGTATAAGTATTCCTATTCCTCTTATTAGTTTTGCATATGCCTTTCTTCATCTTTATATATCCCATCTCTCTCTCAATATGAATTTGTGTTTATATATATATATATGTACATACACACACACACACACCCACACATATACATATACACACAACACCCACACATATACACACACACCACACAATATATATATATATACACACACACACCCACACATTATATATATATACCACACACACCCACACATATATATATACACACCCACACATTATATATATACACACCACACATATATATACACACCCACACATTATATATATACACACCCACATTATATATATATATATATATATATATATATATATATATATATATATATATATATATAATACACACCCACATATAATATATATATATATATATATATATATATATTTATAAAAACACATGAATATAATTATATACACATACATATATAAACACATGAACATAAATATATATATACACATACATATATATATATAAACATTATACATACATATAAAGTATGTGTATATATATAGAGAGAGAGATTGATGGTGATAGATTTTGTTGGGTATATCTCGCATTTATAGACGATTGTCAAGGGTAATCGTTCATGTCAAGTGATCTTTTAACTTATATCAAACGTTGAAAAAATGCCAAAGTAGTTTTTCAGTTTCGTGATTGTAGACAGTAGATATTTGCTGAGTTATCGCCAACGAATAGACACTGCTTTCATTGTGACCAGGGGAAGATTCGCCCAGAACACACACACGTTTGTGGTGTGTATATATATATATATATATATATATATAGAGAGAGAGAGATATATATATATACTGCTGATGAGGCCTAATAGGCCGAATGTACATACAGAGATTGATTTTTCTTTTTTGTTTAGCCTTACATTTAAATAGGTAAATCCCGCCGAATTATTAATGAATTAACTTTCAAAAATTAGGTTCGACTTCAATTAAGCACATATTCTCCCAAATATGTGTGTGTGTGTATATATATTATATATATATATATATAATATATATATATATAATAGATAGAATAGATAGATAGATAGATAGATAGATAGATAGATAGATAGATAGATAGATAGATAGATAGAAGAACTATATGTATATATACACACATAGATAGATTCAACTATATATATACATGTATATATAGAGAAAGAGAGAGATACAACTACACACACATACACACATATATAGATAGATAGATTCAACTTTCATCAATATATATTTATAGTTGTGTGTGCCGAGGATATATGTAGCGGAGTAAATAAAGCTAAGATTGCTAGCTTTTTTGTCATTTTCTGCTCTGTTAAGTGTGCGTTTTAACCTCTTAAGAGGCTTGGTCAGGTCACATCATCGTTCATAAGGAGTTGAACCCATCTCTTGAGTACCTACTTATAATGCTTTTTCTCTTGTCTTTTTTTCACTTTTATTTATCTCTTATTCTATCAGTGTCCTTTTTCTAATATTTTCTACTTATCGTGAGACGACGTACAGCAGAATGTGAGACAAGGGACGAACTGCAATAACTTCAGACCCTTGGTAATATCTTCTCTTACCATTCTCATAAAGAACTGAAGACTATCGCATCGACTTCTCTCTGCTTTAACTTTTGCAGTTGGTGTGTTGATATCTGTTGCTGATTGACCAGTCAAATCAATGGTTCTCAACCTTTTTTACTTATTGGCCCCCTTTTAATCCCATTTTACTATGCTGGAATCCCCATAGCCAATCGTTGTTTAAAAATCCCATTATGTTTTTATAGTTAAATACATTTTACATGCCTGTGTCCCAAAAATGTTATATGGACCCCGGTTGAGAAGCACCGAGTTAAATAAATGAATCTGTATATATATTTTTTTAGTTGTTCATCAGCATTCGCATGATCAAAACATGCAGAGAGCATGGATTCTCTTGACAATCTCTTGCCGTGCGTCCCTATTGTCATCAATTTGGGAAATTCCACTCGCACAGAGCTGATGATTGTAAGATTTTACTGGTCAGCCAAAACTGGTGTGTCCAGGTCTTGGAGTCTTTACAAGAAAGTTGATCCTAATTCTATCCATACTTTCAAGCATGTAGTACTCTTCTTATTTGGATTCCATCGACTATCTCTTTCCGTGCGTGCCTGTCAGTCATCAATCTTGGAAAATCCTCTAGACGGCACCCAGTGTCTATACAGAGCTGATTATTGGAAGATTTTACTGGTGTGTCCATGTGTTTGAGTCTTTAAAGAAGCGTTGTCCATAATTCCGTCTTAACCGTAGGGCTCATCTTACATGGATTCGCTTAACTGTCTCTTGCCTTGCATCCCTATAAGTCATCAATCTTTGAAAGACCTCTAGAACGCACGCAGTGTCCGAGCAGAGCCGATGATTATAAGTTTTAGCTGGTCAGCCAACACTGGTGTGTCCAGGTGTAGGAGTCCTTACAGGAACATTGATCATGATATTCAGTCAGTCTACTGTTGGTTTGAACAAGAGCAACTGGCTAAGCACAACTGAAGCAGTGCTCAAGACAGTTGGTATTTATGGAAATCAAGAATAGTCCATTCATGTATTTGGGTGATTCCATTCCTTGAGTTCTTATTGGCTGCTTGGTTTCTGCAGTAGGGTTGCAGCAAGATAGGTTCGTATTAAGTAACGACTAATTTTTGCCGTGTCTTGCCAATTCGACGGGAATTGGAACTTAGCTTGATTATTCTATACATGATTCCATCATTGCTTTCTCGACACTTTATAGCATGTATTGCTTGTCTTATTTGGATTGTTTGTAAGATGGGAGGTAAATGGACGTACATATGCTGTTTTCCTTTTTTTTCTGGCTCTGCTTACAGGATTTGTTCAAAATAGATGCATCGAATTTGGATATATTAACGTATATTTAGGTCTATTTAGTAATAATAGTTACAAAGAACAGGTACTAAGCATATTTTGTATATAACCTTTGTTTGTATCTGTTGGTCCTTTCATTTAAGGAGGAATAATTGTATCACTGTCATTTTCTATTATTCAAGGATGTGTCAAAAATGTTGTGATTTTGTTTTAGGGTGGGTATAATTACCAACACAGGAACATGTATCATACATCAAAATGAAGCTGATCCGCTGTGTATCACATCCCCACAGTCACCGTTTCTCTCAATAGCAATGTTCCACCTTTGAATGAGAACATGTATCCCTGTCCCGTAAAATTATGTTGACTCTTCTTTAAGCCAATTCTTTACTTCAGATTTCACTTCCATGTCGCTGTAATCATGTTTGCCTCTCAAACCGTCTTTCATGGAGCCAAAAAGATGATAGTCTGAAGGCGCTAAATCTGGTGAGTATGGAGGATGCGGTAAAGTTGTCCACCCGAATGAGGCGATTTTCTCCCTTGTCTTGATGCTTGTGTTTGCTCGAGCATTTCCATGAAGAAGGGGGACATTGTCGATTGGCAAGTTGGGTCTTACTCGTCGGATTCTTGCTCTGAGCCTCGTTTGGGTCTCAATGTAGGCTTAGTTTTGTAAAAAAAAAAACAAAAAAAAAAATTAACATGAAAGAAAATGGCATTACTTTTTGACGCACCATCGTATTTTGTAACTGACGTGTTATTGTTTAATTTTTCAGTGTGGATCATCATCTTTATTTCGAAATTGGACACTACAGGAGATTCGGGGACGCAATCATGTGACGTTCTCCTAAGGAAACCATCACATGGGTAGACCAGTGTGTGCCGCCCAACAAGGACATGCATTGACCAGCTCTGCGCGGATAGTGGATGCTGCGCATAGGATCTCCCGAGGGCAATTAATGATAGGTCGGCTGGCGAGAGATTGTCATGGATATCAGTGCTACTAGCACGACATGATGAATCCAAAGTTTTCATTTTCCGAGAGCAGTCAAGGTTTAAAATCCTCTCTCTGTCCTAACTATTTGTTTCGTTTATTTTAATCATGTATCTTTCTATCTCGAGCTCCATATCTACCAGTCTTTCTATCTCGAGCTCCATATCTACCAGTCTTTCTATCTCGAGCTCCATATCTACCAGTCTTTCTATCTCGAGCTCCATATCTACCAGTCTTTCTATCTCGAGCTCCATATCTACCAGTCCAAACTATTCATATCTATCAATCGCACTGTTCATATATATATCACACACACACACATATATATATATATCTCACTGTTCATATCTATGTATCACACTGCTCATATCCATATAGATATCTATCATACTGTTAATATCTATCTATGTAGCAGTTAATTCTGTTAATATCTATCTATGTAGCATTCTGTTAATATCTATCTATGTAGCATGTAGCATTCTGTTAATATCTACTATGTAGCATTCTGTTAATATCTATCTATGTAGCATATCTCATTCTATATCTATCTATATCATATCTATGTAGCATTCTGTTCATATTTATCTATGTAGCATTCTGTTCATATTTATCTATGTAGCATGTTCATATTATCTATGTAGCATTCTGTTCATATCTGTCAATTTATCACAGTTCATATGTATCTATCTATCGCACTGCTCCTATTCATATATCTCATTGTTCTTATCGATCAATATATTACTGCGAAAAATAAAACGTGCATTGTCTTTACAGACACTACCGACTTCAGGGGACATTGATGACGGCGAAAAATATATTTGGCTCGATGATTCCTGCCTTAAGCCAGGCTTGTCTCTGTCCACCAAAAAAATCAATAACTTTTAGTTTTATAGGTGTATGAGTTGGCAATGGAAAGAGTACTTGAATTTGGGCGCCAAATGTGGTAGCATTCTGGGCTAAGATTCTTTGGAAACATTCTTGAAATGCTGGCACCAAAAGACCAATAGGAAGTGGAATCTTTATCGAGGAGACCGAACTGAACCAAGTACATAATTACAAGACTCACTGCTGTTTCTGATAGCCGCTTTAATATCTTATACGCTATTTCGACAGACCAGCTGCATGCGACTATGCGCAACACATTATTAAATAGATTCAGATAGCTCGATACCGTTTTTCCCATTACACCGCTGTGATGCTTCCACTAGATATAAATCAAACTATGGTTTGCTTTCCGTTTGGTTTGGTTTGTTTTACGGCATATCAATCTCACTGGATCATTTAATGCCGATAAAGATTTGAAATAAATTCATTCTTAACAGATACTCATTTTTTTAGAAACCAATTTTTCGATTTAACCCATAGATGGAATCCTAACAGGTAGTAACACTCCGGGTCAGAGTGGATCTGTGAGCAATGGTGATGAAGAGGTGCTCCACATTCCCCAGACCTCCAGAACTGGAACCTCACTATCAGATTGAGTTTAATGTCATTCCCCGAACATAAAGGCCATCAGCCACTACCTTCTAGCATCCATATGATAAAAAGGGTTGGGCCTTGTATTAGGAATGGGGCAATCATATAGATGCTAGGGCTTGACATGACCAGCTGATTGATTGAAGGGAGCCTCTCCGACCGCCCGTCTATCCTAATTTAGGGTCTAAATGGAGTGTTGCATGTCATGGACTATTGTTTGCAACAGGATAAATACTGGGAACATTATTTACAATCTAACCCACGATACTAAGAAAATTTCTCCTGTTCTAGCTTGCAACAATTACTCTACACTAGCAGTATCAGTGGATAGAGTTATTTAGTCAGCTTAGCTTAGCGGAGGGCACAAGGCCAGATATATGGTCTGCGAATCTGACCTTTTAAAACCATTACACCACGTGACGTGCCCAGGACCTGTGGATATATACCACAATATGATAATTTAACTATTACAACGTTTGATAGGTTTACTTAAGAGCAATTAAAATAGTTCAATATATACTTTTTCTTTTTTTTTTATTATGTTCGATTGAAACAGATTAGCGTCATTACCGCGGGCTCACCACTATCTTTCCCATACTCCCTTTCTGAAGAATAATTAAAGTTCCAATTACCGTCGAACTGGGAAGACAAGGCAACAAACGGTTGTAACTGAAATACAAACCCGAATGTCACAAAGTTTACTGCAGAGTGACAGGATATATATAAGACTCCACAATGTCATTCAAATCAAACAGTCATGCAGCCAATCAGAACTCAAGGAATGGAATGACCCAAATCACAAAATTCATGAATGGGTCATTCTTGATTTCTATATAAATACCAACTGTCTTGGACACTGCTTAAGTTGTACTTAGTTAGCTGCTGTTATTCAAACCAACAGTGGACTTACTGACTTCAATACTTTATTCGTATATTTTATGTGTAGAATGTCCTTTTTCTTCCATTTCTTTCTAGATAATAAAAACACGGAATAGTCCATTATTTAACTGGAATGATGATACTCATAAGAAACAAAAATTCGGGGGTGGGGGAAACAACATTTTAAGATTTAGTGTGACTCATGAAACTGCATCTTAGTAAGAATAAATTTTACAATAGTACCAATGGTCTGAGAAAGTGTTGTGTTTCCCCCCCCCCCCCACTGCTTCAGGCCAATTACACAAACTAGGACACGAATTTGTTAATATCAGCTTAATCTATGCCATCTCCCGTGATAATCGAACAAAACGCACTTGCTAATTGGAATGTGAGACATAATTGTTGAGTCTCACGCCACGAGAGCATCCGTGATGTCCAAAATTGAAATGAATTATGGGACAGAATACCGTAGTGAAATTGTATATTTGGCTTCTCTCACATTTCCATCAAAATCGTTACAATCAATTTTGAAACGAAAACCATCAGAGAAAATGATATGAGAGAGAGAGAGAGATAGAGAGAGATAGATAGATAGATAGATAGAAGATAGAGAGAGAGAGAGAGAGAGAGGGGGACAGTCATACTCATGTGTATGCAAATCATCGTACACTTGGGTTGGTTAGTCGCTTAATATGTTAAATGGCATATCAACATTTGTGTGTTATTTAACGCTAAATCTTTATATTATATATATATATATATATATATTATATATATATATATATGAATAAGATATAAATGAAAAAAAACAAACGATGTTTACAACTGAAATAGGCTCATCAGAAGAGAAAGTGTGCAAACCGTTTCGGGGCCAATTCTCTTGACGCTTTAAAAAGCAAACACCCGGTCCATCCTCAACTAATATGAGGACCCTATTGCATTATAATGTATCAAACCGCACGTGGGTCGGTCATCAACAAAAATAAGACGGGGAAAAAAGACCGTTAAGTAAAAACAGAACGCTGCTAGTCAAACGTTGGAATTAATCAAAAAAAAAAAAAAAAAAAAAAAAAAAAAAAATTGTGCTGTCTGTATTAAAAATAATATGAATTTTTAAACCGTCAAGAGAATTGGCCCCGAAACGTTTTGCACACTTTCTCTTCTGATGAGCCTATTTCAGTTGTAAACATCGTTTGTTTTTGTTTTTTTTCATTATATCTTATTCATACTGTCGGATTAATTTCCATTTTATTTTCACACACACACACATATATATATATATATATATATATATATATATATATTATGTGTGTGTGTGGGTGTGTTGTGTGGTAAAGGTTTCGCGTATGCTTCGCATATTTGTGTTATAAAAAATAAATATTAATAGGGATTTTCACCGCCCCCGCTCAATCCCCTCTTCCACCTCGAATAAAACTCCAAATTCTATAAAACACCACTTAAATAATTTCCCCAATAGATTTAACATACATGTGAGTCGTCCCAATTTAAGAATTATGTAATATTATTTGGCTAAAATATTACTAAAGCAGTTTTTCTTAGGAAGTAATTTTCTAAATAACTTGCAACATGCAAATCATCTTCCAATAAAAATCCATTAAATTAAAAATACATCAGCAAGATTACTGCCTTAATCGGGTAAAAATATATATATATATATATAATAATATATATTATATATATATATATATATCCACAGTGCAGCATCCCCCACAGTATTGATTTGGACACAAGTGGTAAGTATAGTGTTTCTTGAATATTTTAATACGGAAAATAATTATAGGTAGCTTATATTATATACACTTGTCTGGTTTAGAATTATTCTTATTAATTTCTCCTAGAATAAACATTTAGTCTTTAAAAGTAAACTTTTTCATTTGAAATTAATGATTAGTTTTCCATATGTTCACCCGGCAAAAGTAGTGTGTAATTGTATCTATTATCAGTCTTTACCCATATCCTCTTTTTATTTTTCATCTTGTTTCTATCCTACCGAAAAGTTAAACAAATGATTTTATATATATATATATATATATATATATATATATATATTATATATACTAGCAAATATATGCACCCTCTGGGTGCAAGTATTTAAGTTTTAAATCTAATAAATATTATATTAAATTAGAAAGACTAATGAAACTAAATAATAATGCAGATAAAAAAGATTTGAAACAGAGGGGATATAATGAAAAAATAGAAACAACTGAAACTTACTCTTCCATCACTCTCGTCTTTCATTGTTATTTTTTCTAATTCAAGTATTTAGTTAAAATAGGAAGTAAAGAATAAAATGACACCTTATTTTTTCTTATATTAATGGATTTCTTTTAAGATTCATTGAAGAGATTGTTGCTTATATTCATTAAAATAAAACTAAACAGATAGAAATCAATAATACTAAGCACATATTTATTAAAATCAATTTTTTAATACCAATATGCAAATTAGCCTTCCCGTTCACACTGTAAACTGCTATTTTGTTGTATATATGAATACAATTACATGTTATTAAAATGTTGATATGGTCAACAGTATTAATAATGTAAAACAATTTTATTAATAACTGTGGTATAAATAAAAATAAAATCATTGTGAATGTGATGTCAATAATTAAGGGAATTGTTACTTGAGTAGTGATAGAGTTTCGGTTACAGACAGAAAAACACACAATCTCCATTATAATAAGATATATATATATATATATGTTTGTTTACCTACTCTCATACTGTCGTGTAGCAAGTCAATAAAATGTGGAATATAAATAAGTTAAAAACAAACGAGGTATATATATATTTTCATTTGTTTAACTTCGTGTGTATTAGTAGGAATATATTTGCATGTCGGTTGGTTATATGTTTAATGACATATCAAACTTGATGAATTACTTAATATTTGTTGATATAATTTCTAAGCGAATATTATGTAGGTGGATATTTTTGTTTGGTTTGGTTATAAAAGAAGTTGGGTAAAGGTAGATGAAAAATAAAACCTATCGAAAAAAAAAAAAAAAAAAAGAATGAGACCTTCAGTTGAAAGTGGTCGAAATCTTATTATAATGAGATTGTGTGCTTTTCTGTCTGTAACCGAAACTATATTACTATCATCACATTTCCTTTCTTTAGTTATTACATCACATTCTCCATCATTGTATTTTTATTTAAAACCTCAATTATTAGTAAAATTGTCTTACAT
>CM042159.1:27584799-27639799 GCA_023376005.1 Doryteuthis pealeii | reverse complement strand
TATTCTTTTTTTCTTCCTTGTACTGTATTATTCTTTTTTTCTTCCTTGTACTGTACTATTCTTTTTTTCTTTCTTTCTTCCTTGTACTGTATTATTCTTTCTTTCTTTCTTGTACTGTATTATTCTTTCTTTCTTTCTTCCTTGTACTGTATTATTCTTTCTCTATTTCTTCTACTGTATTATTCTTCCTTTATTCCTTGTATTGTATTATTCTTCCTTCCTTTCTTGTACTTTATTATTATTCTTTTTTTCTTCCTTGTATCGTATTATTCTTCCTTCCTTTCTTGTACTGTATTATTATCTTTCTTTCTTCCTTGTATTGTATTATTCTTTCTTTCTTTCTTCCTTGTACTGTATTATTCTTTTTTCTTCCTTGTACTGTATTCTTTTTCTTTCTTCCTTGTACTGTATTCTTTCTTCTTGTACTGTATCTTTTTTCTTTCTTGTACTGTATTCTTTTCTTTCTTCCTTGTACTGTATTCTTTTTTCTTTCTCCTTGTACTGTATTCTTTTTTTCTTTCTTCTTGTACTGTATTTATTTTCTTTCTTTCTTCCTTGTACTGTATTATTCTTTCTTTCTTCCTTGTACTGTATTATCTTTTCTTTCTTCCTTGTACTGTATTATTCTTTTCTTTCTTCCTTGTATTATTCTTTTCTTTCTTCTTGTACTGTATTCTTTCTTTCTTCCTTGTACTGTATTATTCTTTCTTCTTCTTGTATGTATTATTCTTTCTTTCTTCCTTGTACTGTATTATTCTTTCTTTCTTCCTTGTCTGTATTATTCTTCTTTCTTCCTGTACTTACTGTATTATTCTTTCTTTCTTCCTTGTACTGTATTATTTTCTTCTTCCTTTTTCTTGTACTGTATTCTTTTTTTCTTTCTTCCTTGTACTGTATTATTCTTTCTTTCTTCCTTGTACTGTATTATTCTTGTTTTCTTTCTGTCTTCCTTCCTTGTGCTGTGTTATTCTTGCTTTGTCGTTTCTTCCATTCTTTGTTACTGAGAGTGATCTGGGTATATAATAAACACTGACGTCAGACTTTCAAAACCCCGCGCTTTTTCGGTGAGTTGTCTTAGAAAACAATTTATACTCGTTTCCCCAATAAATGTGGGATGCAGTATTTCCACACAAAATCATTGACCTATCAGATTAGGATACTTAACAAAGGGAAAATAAACACATCTTCGATTTACGTGGGCACACCCTAAGCACAAAAGTTAATCTGAGAACCGTCTTTCTGAAAGAACTTTTGCATTCCACTTTGGTTTGGTTTGTGGCATATCAACCTTAATGGGTCATTTAATGCCGACTAAATCCTAAAATGAATTCATTCTTAAATGGATACTCAATTCTTTTATAAACTCATGTTTTTCTATTTAACCCATAAATGGGACCCTAACATGTACTACCACCCCGGGTGGACCTGGGAGTAATGGTGTAGAAGGGGTATTCCACATCCCCATAGACCCATAATTGGAAATTCATCACTGCATGCAGTTTAATGTTATTGCTTTAATGTCAAATGTTTGTTTTTGTTTTACGGCATATCAACCTCAGTGGGGCACTTAATGCCGACTAAGTTTTGAAATAAATTCATTCTTAATGGATACTCAATTTTTTATAACCTCATGTTTTCTAATTAACCCATAGATGGGACCCTAACAGGTACTACCAGTCCGGTTCAGAAGTGACCAGGGAGCAATGGTAATGCAGGGGTGCTCCACATTCCACAGACATCCAGAAGTGAAACCTCACAATCAGTTAGTTTAACGCCATTCCCAAGACATGAAAACCCTCATGATATTCCTTGTCATAGATATAATATTTGCCTCTCAGACCCTCTTTCATGGGACCGAGGAAGTGAAATCTGTATTGAAGAACAGTCAACATAATTTTACGGACACGGATACATGCTCTCATTCGAAGGTAGTACATTACTATTGAGAAGTAGGGATGTAACCCACAGAGAACCAGCATCACTTTGATGTAAGCCACATGTTCTTGTATTGGTAATTAAACCTGTTTTAAACAAAATGGCATAACTTTTTTTTACTCGTCCCCGTGTGTATATAAGAAATTTGAAAAACGAAGTGTTCCAAAAATAAGATGAATTTATTTTTGCAAATAAGTAGACGCTTAAACGTTTCGGTTTATTTCAAACCTTCCTTAGGACTGATTATGGGATGAAGAAAATTAATGGATGCTTTATAAATTACAGGAGTTATAAAACATCCATTAATTTTCTTCATCACAGAATCAGTCCTAAGGAAGGTTTGAAATAAACCGAAACGTTTAAGCACCGACTTATTTGCAAAAATAAATTCATCTTATTTTGGAACACTTCGTTTTTCAAATTTCTTCATATTGCCGGATTCATTTCCATATTTACTCGTTTAACTTCATGTGTATCAATAAATGCTGTTAGTTGACCCTCATCCAGCGCGTACTAGATAAAATGGGTTTGTGTTTGCAGCCAGAGCAATTTGAAGACAACGGTCGGAACAGTCATATAATTGCTAGGACCTGACATGACCAGCCAATTGATTCAATCGTGCCTCTCCGACCGACCGTCTAGCCAAAGTAATGGCCTAAGAGGACTGTTCCCTGTCACGGGACCCATTTGTACTTATGTCCCAAATCAATCAGTCCGAATGTTATGCCTAAAAGAAGAATGAAGCTAGTTTTAATAACTCATGAAATAAATGACTGACTTATTGAGCCTTTCAAATATCGCAAAACATGATTTGCCCTTGTTAAATGGATTGATGTAGGTTTATCCGAATACTGAGATAATTTTGAAACTATATACGATATATCTGGCCGTGTAGCCATCATAGTATAAATTAAGCAACAAACAATTTCACGGTAGAGTTTATTATCAATTAATTCATTTTCATTATCAAAAAATGTATGTATATCCATTTCGCATGGAGTATGACATGGTTTACAATCGGTCTTATTAAATTTGACCAACAATCTTTCAATATATCTAGATTCATTCATTCTAATAGTATTTTCACTATGTTCAAATTGTATCCCTAAAAACCAAGACAGCCTTCCCAGGTAAGTCATTTTGAATTTTGAACTTAAGCTGTCTTTAATTTTTATTAAATCATCTGTTTTTGAACCAATTAGTATATCATCCACCCACAATAATAAAATTATTGCTATTTCTTTGATAAATAATTTCTTTGTGATAAATAATTCTGAATGTCTGTGAGATGTTTCTTTAATTTAAAAAAAAAACCTCAAATCTAACTGGATTTGTATTTTTCTCTGTAGCTTTAAAAAAATAAATTCACGAATAATAAAACATTAACTGAAGCCTGAGAAATTCATGTGAAATTGTAAAAAAATATTGATTTGCAAGACAAATTGAAAAAAGTGTGAAAACGTTAGAATTTAATTTCAAATGACTGATTCACTTAGTAATAAAAAAAAATAAATAGAATTTTGGTTTTCGGACAAAATCAATACAAAATTTTACAAACTAAAAACCTAAGCCATGCAAATTCAGCCTAAATGGTATTTCCTTGAGCCAAAGGTAATAGTATTAACTGAGATTATATATATATATAAATATATATATATATATATATATATATATATATTTTATTTATATTTGGGAAATATGTGCTTAATTGAAGTCGTACCTAATTTTGAAAGTTAATAATATTAATTAATTAGGCGGGCATACCTATTTAAATGTGAGGCTAAATAAATCGAGAAAAATCAATGTTTAGCCTTACATTTAAATAGGTATGCCCGCCTAATTAATTATTAATTAGTTAACTTTTAAAATTAGGTACGACTTCAATTAAGCACATATTCTCCCAAAAATTGCCGGCTAAAAAAAGCCATATCATAAACACACGTGTGTATTTACTTCTCTCATATATATATAATATATATATATATATATATATATATATATATATATATATATATTCGCGTGTGTGTTTGAACACTATATATAGACAAGGTGTGTCAAAAAAATTGAGATTTTTGTACTTTTTTGACACCCCATGTATTTTGAAAAAAATAACGTTCCAATCATTCTTCATTTCTGTCTTGGTAAATACAGCTTTAAATTTGATACATTTTTGACACCTTGCATTATAAAAAAATTCATGTATGAAACTATTTTTTTTTCAGAATACTAGGTGTGTCAAAAATTTTGACACACCTTGTATATATTCAGACATGTTATAACATTCAATTGGGCGAGAAACTCACATTTACCAAGCACAGTTGACTGTGTCTACGCTATCCTAAGTTTGTTTATACATACATATATATATATATATATATATATATATATCTATATATATATATATGAAACATACTTGGTTACATTATAAGAGGAACAAAAAATTAAATTTTAAAAGATGGCCATTGTTTTGCTATTGATCTTTTTATTCTATCCAATATTTCGTGTAGCCTCCAGCCTTTTTCAACAGCTTTTGTAGACAGAGTATAATTATAACAAAAGAGAAAACAAACCTGAAACAGAATCTAGCATTTTTACCCGTTAGCGTTCTCAAAGGAACACGCACGCGCACACACATTATATATATATATATATAATATATATATATATAATCATATAAGAAATCCGATAAGAAAAAAAACGGCAAATGATGTTAGTAAAAAAATATACTACTAAACTTCACCCAGAAACAAATGAAAAAAAAGAAAAAAGACCAAGAGTGCCACACAGTTCGAAAATAATTAATTAACACTATAAAACCTCACTAAAAGAAAAACTACATATATATATATATAATATATAACTGCTAGGATTGACTAAAGCTAAAATGAAAATAGTGCTCGATACCTAGGTAGATCAAATAGAAAAGCTAATCCTAATTATATATATATTATATATAATATATATATATATATATTATATAACTTTTTTTTTTTAAGATTCCTGTATTTTGTAAAACCCGTCTAAAGAGGCTAGAACTAAAAAATAATTCTTTGAGTTTCTGGTTGAAATAAAAATTATAACGGGAGGGAGGTTTAAGTTTTTCTTTCTTTGAAATGTAAATATTGCTCTGTATATAATCTAAGTTATTGATTATTATACATTGAGCTCTCTTTAGGGATTCATAAAAAATCCTTTTATGAGTATATGTTTGCACCTAAAAGAGCATACAGTATGCTGTACAGTGAGATTTCGAAGATCCTAAATAGAATCATTTCTCAAAACCAGTCATGTGGATTACCATATTATATATATATATATATATATATATATATTATATATGATGGATGTAGTAGAATCCGACAGTATGAGGTAGGTAAAAGGATAGTGAACAAGAATTGATAACTCAAAACAAATCTAAGAGTTTTTTGACACCTTGCATTCTGAAAAAATTCATGTATGAAACTATTTGTTTTCAGAATACTAGGTGTGTTAAAAATTTTGACACACCTTGTATATATTCAGACATGTTATAACATTCAAATATAAGATACGATTCAATATGAGTTTGGTATGCAGCACTTACCCCCAGCAGGGGATGCAGACAGCGTAATTAAATGCATGTACATATGATTCACTTCCGCTACTAACTCACCCCTCATCAAATCATATGTACATGCACGTAATTTTGCTTTCAATAAAAATCTTTCGACTGAGGATGCCCGTATAAATCAGACGAAATATTTCAACTCTTAGTTTTGTTTCGAGTTATCATTTCTTGTTTACTATCCTTTTAACTACCTCATTTTATATATATATATATATATATATATATATATATATATATATATATATATATAAGGTTATCGTTGTAAGGTACTTAGAGACATTTCAATTTTCTGCATTAATAAATGCATGGTTTATTATTTAAAGATGATTATCGATTTAACTTAGACGTTCTGATATACTTTTTTTTTAAACTAGGTCGATGTCAAAGCAGTTTCACGACCTGTCACTATAAGATCGACATTTAATAAACACACGTTTTTTTGATGACGTAGTGAATTCAATCCCGAATGCTTTACCCCACAACTGTGAACTTGACTATATTTAGAAAAAATAAAATTGAAACCAGAATCCTTGGAGCTGGCACGTTCACAACCTAAAAATAAATGATAATTTTAGACTGTTCACCGGAAATCTTTACAGGAGAAGGCATTTCCTTTAGATCTGCAGTCAAAGATATAATATCAGGGGAAATAACAGGCGTGTGAGGAATGTCCCAGGTGATTTGGATTGTCAAGCAGAAAACCGATCGTTTGGAAATAATTTATGACAGTGTTTTCATCATGTAAATATATTTCTGTGCTGGATTACTTTAAAAAAATGTTTTTAACAAAATATGTGGACTTACTAATATAACCAAAGAGGATAAACAGCAATCTGATCTATTACTACCCTGTCGGTGAGGCTAGGATTACGCTGACTGCATCTCCTGCAGGGAGTAAGTGCTGCATACCAAACTCATCTTGAATCGTATCTTATACGATGCTTTGTCAAAATGTAATACCATTTGTTTTGGACAGGTATACTCACTATGTATCATACATCAAAATGAAGATGCTCCTCTGTGGATCACATCCCTACTTCTCCGCATAGTCGCTGTTTCCCTCAATAGATATGTTCACCTTCGTATGAGAGCATGTATCTATGCCCCGTAAAATTCTGTTGACTGTTCCTTGAGCCACTTCTTCACAACTTTACCGCATCCTCCATACTATCACCTCTTCGGTCCTATGAAAGAGGGTTTGAGAGGCAAACATTATTCCAGTAACGAGGAAGTGAAAGCTGTAGTAAAGACGTGGCTCAAAGAACAGTCAACATAATTTCACGGGCCAGGGATACATGCTCTCATTCGAAGGTGGAACATTGCTATTGGACTTCTCTAGAGCCTAGATTCAAAATGAAAATCCTGATTATCTGGTATTGCTTATCCACCGAAATCTCATTTCTAATGAGTGTTGTCACTTCAACTAAATAATGGACGATTCCGTTTTTATTATAAAGGAAGGGAAGAAAAAGTACATGCTACACTCAAAAATTCATTAAGAAATAAAGAAAGTAGGATAAATATATAGAGAGGGGTGAGCGCGCTAAAGCGATAACGCTAATCTCTTTCAATCGAACATAATAAAAAGATGGAAAGTAAAAGAAAAGTGAGAAAGAGTTAAATCAAGAATATACTTTTTACATATTGAACTATTTAGCAATAGCTTTTTAAGTAACCTTATGAAACGTTGTAATAAATACATTATCATACTGCCGTATATCCACGGGCCCTGCCAGTAGAATAATATTTTTCAAAAAATTAAACAAAACATCATAAAAATAGAAATAAAGGATATGAATTTACAATCTTCCCATCATGCCTCACTTGAGGTCACAGTTCCAAATTTCAGGACAAAGACGATCCTTTTACTTTGTTTTTCCTGGGTTGTTTTTTAATTTTTTACCGTCAGCCTCTCTCAAAAAGGACACATTTTTCTCAGCGTCCCCAATGGATCATGACCCCTGCTATGGGTTAAATAGTAACTCTAATGTTCTTTTACTATAATGGTTTTCGCATTAAATAACCCACGAAGTTTTATATGCTATTTACCAAAGAAGATTTAAAGATAAGGAAATAGCACAACAGAAGTGAGGATATAGTTGACAAGGGGTGTGCATCTAAATCAAAAGAACCGAACTGTTAATACTATTGAATTATCTATGCGTAAAAGATGTATGCCAAATTCACGCTCATATTTATGAGCTTTCCCAACATCAGCAGCAGTAAAACTTAGCCAACCAGAAAGGATATTGAACGTATTTTAATCAAAACCTACACAGTGATAACAATGAAAACAGATTTTCCGCTACAAGGAGTATTAATTGATACTACACTATTTACTATCTAGAATTTCAAGGAATACAACAGACTTTCTGATAGATTCTGAAATTACAATCTTTTTTACCAAGGATCACAAGGATTAGCCTAATGTCCTGGGAATGATGTTAAACTATCTGATGGTGAGGTTACAGTTCTGGAGGTCTAAGGAATGTGGAGCACACCATCAACATTGCCCCTTGTCTATTCTGACCCGGAGTTGTAACTGTTAAGTCCCGTCTATGGGTTAAATAGAAACATGTGTTTATAAAAAATGATTATCCATTAATTGAATATTTCAAATCTGTCTGCTTTAAATGGCCCACCGAGGTTGATATGTCGTAAAACATACTAAACCAAACAAGGATTAACAAAAAGCTCCAACATTTATCCCGACTTGGATTAACCAATAGAATAACTAAACGCCTAGATTGGCGATTAGAATCCTTACAAATACTAGGAGACTTTCTTCCAAGGAATATGAAATAAAACAGGTACGTAAAATGAAACGAGAGATTGACTTCTTTATTTCCTGATTTGTTTTTCATTTTCATATCCACAAAACACACAAAGGCAATATATTCAGCCCAAACCCATAACAGTTTTCATTTTATTCTTTCATTAGAATTACATCTAGCTCCACCATCACCAGGAGTGATAATACGTTAATACGTTTGGTAAACGTGTAAAAAGAAAATACTTTTAATAAACGTGTACAAAACGAAAATGATTTTGGTAAATGTCTGAAGAACGAAAATAATTTGATGAAATATAAAATGAATATACCTTTTATAAAACTCATTTTGAAAATTTGACTAGTGTATAAAACGAAAGCGCTTTTCGTTAAAGTATAAACAAAACTATTGGTTCATCTCTCTCTCTCTCTCTCTTATATATATATATATATATATATATATATATATATATATATATATATATATTTCAAAGCAAATTTGAATTCTCCTGATTACAATATTTCAATTCAGTAGATTTTGGCAATAAATAACACTGAATAATATCCGGTTTGCTCCCTTAAAGTGCCATCGGGAAAAAAGTATCTTGGTTTCTTGTAACAAAATTATTAATTTATGAAAACGTAGTAGGTTTGTACTCATCTATTGCCGAAGATATATATATATATATATATATATATCAATCTTTCACAAGACAATTACTATTATTGAGGATATTAAAAGAGGATTTTTCGACAGGCGTGAGGAAAAGAAAATAAGAAAGGATATGGAGATATGAAATGCAGTATTGGATGATTACACAATTCATTGTGTGTTTTGTATTGCGTGCGTATGTGTTTAAAGCCTTCTAGGAAAGTGTATTTTTTCCTTTAGTTTGAAGTTTGTTATATATATTTTTGTTTTTGAAAATTTCATTCAAAATATAAATATAACGGACATGAAGTGTATTATATCCTTAAATTCTGATCAATTAGCACTCCATGCACAAACGTCAAATGTTTAAAAGAATATTCGTATTTGATTGGACTGTGAAAACACTAAGAAAAAAAAATCTTAATATATTACAATGTAATAAAATATATATAAATGTGAACGTACTTGGAACAAGATTCCCTAACCTCTAGGTATAAAATAACCTTAAACAGGTTGGCATGCCGTTAAAACAATCTACAGAAATTACCGATTTCTATGTTGTATATACTTATGTTGGAGAAGTGTTGAGACTTTTCTTTTTGTACTAATTGTCTCAACCCTATTACCCTTATATCAACCCTCGAACCCTTTTTATCATATATCTGTCCGGAATACGGTGGCTGAGGTTCCTAGGGAACTGAGCTCATTTTAACTGCGTCCAGTTGTGAAGTTCCAATTCTGGAACTCTGGAAAGTGTGGAGTACCCCTTATTGGCCATTACTCTGGTCCATCTGAACAGGTACTACACCTGTAATGGCCCCATTAAATGTGTTTAAGAATTTTGTAAAAAAGAAGAAAAACAATGAATACACAACAAAAATGAATAAAATAAAACGTTTTGGCATAATATAACCCAACAAGGGTGACATGCCGTAAAATCTAACCACCAATCCACCCATCATAACAATATATGAAAAAATTCATTTGAGTATGTTGGATTAATCAAAATTCTCGTAGGCCAGAGAGAAGGGCCATGATTTTGTTAAATATCGCCGAAATTAAACGAGGTAATCAGTATCTTTAGAGATTTCGGGTTTTGTAACATCATAACTGTTCAACTTACAGAATGGCCCTAGGATCAGCACCAGCTAATCAGAGACTAGTTCATTATGTGTATAAATTAGGAGATTGTCTTCGCGCGTATTATCGTATTTATTACGAATCCTGAGCATGCTTGAAAACATGAGGTAAGTTGTTCCATTTTCGTTAATAATTCCACAAACGGCACCTATCTTAGTAGTTAATCTAAATGAAATAACTTTAGAACAGAAAATAAAAGAAACAGCCTAGCAAAAGTTATTGCATAGCATCATTTTGCTCACCCCCACACACACACACACACATATATATATATATATATATATATATATATATGTGTGTGTTGTGTGTGTGTGTGCCTATAATACACTAAGGTCACTCTTTTAGCTTCCCCTTCCCTAAAAAGTAGTATAAACTAAAATAATCCTGTATTATTTGGATTATTCAGACTATTATCTTCATCTTTATTGTTATCTGTACAACATTTCGGTCGATGTGCCCTCCGGCCCTCTTCAGGTATTTCCTGTCGGACTTGGGGAACCAATTGGACACATGAATGTGGATATAGGCGTTGAGTTTATACAGTTCTAAATGACAGTTATCTCTGGGCTGCAGGTTCAATTCTGGTCAAGGATGACGTAACATAGAATAATAATTAACACAGTTTAACAGTTGTATCCAGTTGTGGTTAGCGGAATGAGAATAGGATACCCTCGTGGATTTGAATGAAGGTTTGGTTTCAAAGTACTGTTCCCGAGTCCGAAAGAAGACTCCCCGAGTCCGAGTTCGAAAGAAGGCTACACGGTCTGAAAAGCAATACCTGTAAAAGACCGGAGGGCACATCGGCCAAAACGATATCAATAAAGATGAGAGCAACAGTCCGAACAATCCAAATAATCAAAATTATCAAGCTTCTAAAAAATTCAGAGAAATAAAATAATTCTACTCAGATCTAGTTTTGTAGGTTTGAACTGTCCCCCCTCATAGGAATAACTTGAGATAATAAATATTTTATAGATACACTGTATAGAAGGGTTAATAACATATATAGGGAACGTAGTTCAATGAAAATAATGTTGCTAAAAGGAGAAAACTGCAAAGTCTTTATCTGACTGTTGGTTTCTTCATCTACAAAAAAAAAAAAAATAAAATAATAAAAATAAATAAATAAAACCCCGCTGAAAATAGAAAGCACGTTAATACTGACAGGTACAAGCAGCCCGTGGAGAATGAGGATATAAAGAGTGGATGCTTTCAAGGCATAAATATTTAGATAATGTTATAAACTATTGCGATGTTAAGTGATTGTCATGGGGAAAACGAAAATAAGACCTGCCGGCTACGTCCTTAGTCTAATAAATCTAGAATTGTCATCAAGCAAATGGATCAATTCCCACTGCAGTTGTGTTTTTTTCTGGGCGTCGCAGCGGCATGTGACTTGTGTACTTGAATGCATTAAATGAAACGTTAAGAAGAAGATGAAATAAAATAAGAAAAAAATGGAAGGGTAAATTGGCAAACGGTAAAACAGTAATAATTACAATGCCATAGTGGCGTGTCCTAAAATATGATTGACTAGGCAAATAACACTGTTTTGATCTTAGAAGAAAATGGATATTTTTTAGCATTTGTCATATAAATCAGAAGCATTTGCTTTTTTAATAATTATTTAACACTAGCTGTTGGATATTGTACAAACGGAAATAGGAATTTCCGGTTAGATTAAACAAAGAAAAGAAAAGACCACAAAAATGACAAAGGGGTTAAGATGCCGGAGATAGATTTGATCGTTGATAATAACCGAACAAAGAAAACGCGTAGGCGTTTGAGATATATAAAAAAAAAGCAGTCAGTAGTGAATAGACCCCAGAGAGACAGTGGACGGCAAAGAGAACGCAGTGACCGACGCGGTCACGCACCCCGCGACCAAGGGCGGTGAGACGTCACCAGTCCCCTCCACCTCCCAACGCATTGTCAACCCTTGGGCAGATTCCCATTGTCAAGCTCGCCGCCACCACGTGCGGCCGAAAGAAATAAAGTCAATCTCTTACTACATACAGTATGCCTTGTGATTTCATTAAGCGACCACTACATATATCGTCTAAGGGTTAGATACCGCAATATACCAACAACGTATACGATTCAGCGCGAGTTTGAAGAAGCCGCTATATAACATATATAGAATTTGATGACAGTCTATAACATACGATTTAGTGCCGGTAAAGAAGGCGCTATGCAACATAGCCAGAACTGTGGATATGCCACACTATGATAGTTTAATCATTACAACGTTTGATACATTTGTTAAGTGCTATTGCTAAATAGTTCAATATGCAAAAAGTATAATTCTCTTGATTTAACTGTCACTATTTTTTTTTTCGTTCTTTTCATCATGTTCGATTGAAACAGATTAGCGTTATCACTTCCGCGTGCTCACTCCTCTTTCTATATTTCTTTCTGTTAATACGTTTGAAGCATTTGGTTTTTTATAATTATTTAACTAGCCGGACCTGTGAATACACCACAGTATGATAGTTTAATTATTACAACGTTTGATAGGTTTACTTACGAGCTATTACCAAATAGTTCAATATGTGAAAAGTATAATAATCTTGGTTTAACCCTCTCACTCTTTATTGTTTATATTTATTTACTTCTTTTAATCTATTTATTATGATCGATTGAAAAGGATTAGCGTTATCACTTCTGCACGCACACTTTCTCTTTTTTCCTCTTTTTTTTTCAAGACTTTAGATCAAGTAGAGGAAATAACCGGAAAAAATTGGAACCCTAGATTGGTAAACGGTAAAAAAAACAGTAATTACAATGCCATAGTGGGGTGTCTAAAAATATGATTGGCTAGGCAAATAACTGTTTTGATCTTCGAAGAAAAAGGATATTTTTAGCAATTGTCATATAAATCAGAAACGTTTTGTTTTTCATAATTATTTAAAACTGGAAGTACCACATTATAATTCAATTATTAAAACGTTTGATATGTTTACTTAAGAGCTATTGCTAATTGTTCAATATATAAAAAGTATGATAATCTTGATTTAACTCACTGTCAATACTTTGACTTAACTCACTGTCAATATGTTTTCTTTTTTTCCTTCTTTTCATCTTTTCATTATGTTCGATTGAAACAGATTAGAGTTATCGCTTCCGTGCGCTCACCCCTCTATTTTTTTTCTGTCAAGACGTTACTGGAAGGAGAAAATATGTGTAAAAAGTGGAACTGTACTTTCAAATGGTAAAAAAACAAAAAAAAAACCAATCAATATGCCATAGTGGAGTGTCCAAAAATATGACTGAGGCAAATAAAAGCGTATGATCTTCGAAAATCGATATTTTTTTTGCAATGATCATAAAAATCAGAAGCGTTTGTTTTTTTTATAATTGATTAACACTAGCAGGATCTTTGAATATAACATGGTATGATAGTTTAATTATCAAAATATTTGATATATTTGCTTAAGAGCTATTGAGTTGTTCAATAAAAGGTATAATCTTTAACTCTCACTATATTTTTTTCTTTTTTATATATACTTATATTATTAGTTCGATTAAAACAGATTAGCCCTATCGCTTCCGTGTGATCACCCCTTCTTTCTCAACATTTTTCAACAATGTGTAAACAATAACAATTACAATGACTAGTGTGTCCTAAAAATATGATGGAGCAGGCAAATAACATTGTTATGATCTTCAAAGAAAATGGATATTTTCTTAGCAATCTCTCTCTCATATATATATATATCATCCTGCCACAATTCTTAGTTTTGAACACAGATTTTATTTTTATCTAAACTTTATTAATAAAATTGTTTACTGTTAACTTGACCTGCTTATTTACCTAGCTTTTGAGGGACTAATTTGCAATATTTGAATTTAATAAATAAGTAATTGAAACTGTTTGTTTTATTTTTGAATATAAGCAAAAATCTTCAGAATTTATGAATCCATTTAAAATAACTGTCATTTTATTATTTTTCCTTATATTTAGAAAAATAACAATGAAAGGAGAGTGATGTGTTTGTTGTGTAAATCGACCTATTATAATCCAAATTTTTTATCTGTATTTTATTTATTTCATTCTTTCTACTTTACATATTTTATTCATTTAAATTTCCATTATATATATATATAAAGAGCAGTTGCTGTGTGTATATATATATGTATGCATTAATGAAATGAAAACTTGATCAAGTAATAAAAAATGTCTTGTAGTTCATTTAATTAAACACAACCAAAACACAAGAGAAACCTTAGAGGAACTCAAGAAGAAGCAGCTAGAAGAAAATTAGACAGGAACATGCCAACTGGAAGAGTAAAGATGGCAACAAGTGATAAAGTAAGACGAACTCCTAACCAAGTAATTCTCTACTGTCTCTAATATTTCTTTTTATCACTGAAGAACTCTTATCTGAGAACTCTCACTCTCACCAATTAGCGATGTCAATGTAGGTATGTAATAGTACGACATTTGGTCCCATGACTAGTATATGACCACAAAATAAACGCTACTCCCGAGCATAAGAACCGAAATCAGAGTTTATTCAGAATTTTTTAAAAATATATTATTATAATGGAGATTGTGGGTTTGTCTGTAACCGAAACTATATCATTACTCGAGTCACAATTCCCTTTGTTATTTACATCACATTCTCAAGGATTTTATTTTTATTTAGACCTCAATTATTAATAAAATTGTTTTACATCATTAAGACTGTTGACCATATCTACATACTAATAACATGCAAGTGTATTTATATATACAACAAAATAGCGGTTTATAGTGTGAATGGGAAGGCTAATTTGCATATTGATATTAAAAATTTGATTTTAATAAATATATGCTTAGAATTATTGATTTCTAATTGTTTGGTTTATCTTATTGAATATGAGCAAAAATCTCGGGGATAAATCTTAAAAGAAATCTATAAACAAGAATAAATAACTCATTTTATTCTTTACTTCCTATTTTAACTAAATTGTTAAATTAGAAAAATTTACCAATGAAAGATGGGAGGGATGGAAAATGATGGAAGAGTTAGTTTCTAAGTCGTTCTATTTTGCAATCATACTCCCTCTGTTCTAAATATTCTTATCTGCATTCTTATTCAGTTTCATTAGCCTTTCTAATTTAATATGATATTTTATTATATTAAAACTTAGATACTTGCACCCGGAGTGTGCATATATTTGCTAGTATATATAATTTCCCATGAATTCTGTTACTATTTCAATAAAATTGGCGGTCTGATGAAGCTCATATATGAGCTTCATCAGATCGATTCCCACGTTAATATGGCCTTGTGCCTAACCTGTACAAGTAGGGTACGAGGTAAATACAATGAGCTTCATCAGATCGCCAATTTTATACATATATATGCTCCCACTTTGGTCGAGCACTTTAAATAGGGATTCAATTGCGGATTCACCGTATCTGGCACGCAGCTAGACCTCGCTTTGTTTACATATGTTTGAGGCCTCTAGTGAATTCATTTCCGCTTAGAAATGTAGCGATTAAATATTCTATATTTGACAGCTGCCTCTGGCCGTACGGGTAAAAGGATTGGCGAAAAGCAGGGACACGCAGACTTATGTTTACTAATAATTTCTTTTTTTCACACAGACGATGGCTCCGATGATGGTTTGATAAACAAACCCAAACGCTGTAGCGTCGGCTTAATACACATTGCCCGTGAATGAAAATTGTTTTTTCACTTTTATAAAAATTATATATTTATTTATTATATTTATATATATATAATGATTGTAAATGATATATTCAAGGCAGAGTTCTGCTGGACTCAGAAAACTCTAAGATACTTGCTTTCATTCAGACTGAAGAAGAAGTCTTTCTATCCCCCCTCTCTCTGTGTATGTGTCTGTCTTTGCCTGTGTGGTCTGTCTGTATGTATGTTGGTCTGTCTGTCTGTATGTCTGTCTCTGTCTGTCTGTCCTGTCTCTGTCTGTATGTATGTTGTCTGTCTGTATGTTGGTCTGTCTGTATCTGATGTTCCCCTCTGTCTGTACTGTCTGTATGTTGTCTGTCTGTATGTGTCTGTCTGTGTTTGTATCTGTCTGTATGTATATTGTATTTGCCTGTGTCTGTCTGCCTCTCTCTGTATGTCTGTATTACTGTCCGTCTTTCTAGCTCTCTCTCTATCTATCTCTCTCTGCCGCACTGTGTGTATTTTTCCCCCCCTCTCACTGTGTGTGTGTTGTGTGTGTTCTGTGTGTCAGTCTCTCTCTCTCTCTGTATGTCTGTCTTCATTACTGACTGTGTTCCTTTCTCATTCTCTGTGTCTATTTCTGTCTCTTTCGCTTTCCCCCTATCACCGTGTGTGTGTGTGTGTGTGTGTGTTTGCCGTGTCTGATTGTCGGTCTTTATTACTGTGTCTGTTTTCTCTATGTCTGCCACCTTCTGTGTATTTCTCTTTCCCCCCTCTCACTCTGTATGTGTGTGTGTGTGTGTGTGTGTGTCATCTCTCTCTCTCTGTATGTCGGTCTGTATTACTGACTGTGTGTTCCTTTCTCATTCTCTGTCCCTATGTCTGTCTCTTTCGCTTTCCCCCTATCACCGTGTGTGTTGTATATTTGCCGTGTCTGATTGTCGGTCTTTATTACTGTCTGTCTCTCTTTCTCTATTTCTTCTATGTGGCGTGCGTGCGTTCCTTTTGTAAACCTTTGTGTCTCTAATATAGAATGTAAAGGAAAAAGAGAAATACTTACAAGTATCTTTTTTTATTTTGTTTTTATGTTCTTATATACCAGAAGGCAGTGTATACTCGCGTGATGTTTATTAGTTTCAATTCACAATAGAGAGTCCTGCTTATTAGATCTGATTCGTACAAGTGCATTATCGCCTCCAAGTAAACATGATTTCTGAGACGTAAAACTACAGTAAAGGTATCATTCTTCGATTTTTATGGCATCAGCCGGTAGAAAATATATTTCACTGCGAGGAGAAACCTTCGAGTAGATTTTTGCCGCCCTTTTCTGGGTCTGTGGAAATGGTTGCCCCGATTACTGATTAAACTCTAACCTTTCTCTCGACGGTGGCCACTGCCTGGAAACAACAATTTATATCTTATATCTTCATATATTGTGTAGGCAATCATTTTTTTCTTTCTTTTTTTGAGTATGTTCCTGTGGGGCAGACTATCAAACTGTAAATATATGATAACTACTATAAATTGAGTTCAGAGTCTTTGTTGCAACCAGCGATACGGGAATTGGTCCAAGGTTAAATACTATATAGGCTATGTATTTTTATTTTCTTTTGTTGTGTGTGTTTGGGGTTCAGTCTTTTTGTACAGAATTTTCCCTGTTCAAAATCATTGGCTACATTTTCGTGTTCATATTTTATAGTGTTTTTTTCTACACCTGTTATTGAAACGTTGATTTACCAGCTTTATTGTTCTTTTTTTAAATTATTCCATATCTGGAGTTTTCCATATATCTTTCACTGTGTATATATGTTTCCAAGCATATATATCTATTAACATATCTCTTCCATATATCTATGTGGATTATCCATGTCTCTCAGTCTGTCTATCTGTATTTTCCAAATCTGTGCATTTTTTTTTCTTTTTTGAGGGGTGGTGGCTGATATTTTTGTGGGGCAGACTATCAAACTGTAAATATATAACTACAGTAAATTGATTTGAGTGTCTTTGTTGCAATCAGTGATATAGGAATTGGGCCAAGGTTAAACACTATATAGGCTATGTATTTTTTCTTTCTGTTCTGTTGTGTGTTTGGGGGGTTCAGTTTTTGTTCAGAGTGTTCCCTGTTTCGTGTAAATATTGTGTTAAATTTTTCTTAATACCTGTTTATTTCAGTTCTGGGATTTATTTTGTGTTTCCTGTCAAGAGTACTGTTTTTTCTCTTTTTTCTAATATATTCCTACATTTATGTTTAATATTATATTTCATGTCAAACATTATGTTTTCAATATCCGTCCACCTATGTGTACTCTTTTCTAAACGCAAGCACACAATATATATATTATATAATATATAATATTATATATTATTAGATGCCATGGAGGCGCTTGGTCTAATGGTTACAGTGATAGGAAATGGACCCGTCGAGCAGAGTTCATCTTCTAGATGAAGCTGTTTGAATTTCACATAACACTAATACTCTTGGGAAAGGTATGAATCCAGTTCTCCCTCCAGCTATGGGTAAATAACGGCGCAGACTGGGCTCATTAACCCTGGCTAGGTAAACAGTCTAGGAGAAGGAAAACTGAATTCAAACCTGTTAAACTGCTCTTAAGAAATTGACCCTGTGTTACATCCTGCTCATGCGAAGGGGTTGGTAAATTATATATATATGGGAGAAAATGAGGAAATCACTCCGACATTATGCGAAGAAATGTAGACAAACAAGGGGATGTTACTCTGTATGCAAGTTTATTTAGTCGTAATGTCGATGTTCGAACGTTTTGATTCATATAGAAACCTCAAGGACAATATGAAACAAGTAAAGGAAAAATAGTTGTTATTGCTAAAAAGTTGGGTGTTTTTTTTGTCAAACTTAATCCAATCAAAAACCATCCGGTTTCAATACAGCTCTTTCTCCATTCTAAACATACGATTTGCACAGATTGGGTAATCTGACATGTAAAACATCTGGGAGCTGACGGTTGGTGTGGTGTCCCACGTCAGCATAAACAATCTCCTTGGTTTAGCTCCTGCAAAAAGGGGATAGACGTCCTCGTGTTTTGGCTGATAGGGACAAAAGGACACTCAGTCGATATTTTATGAACCATTTTTTAATATTATTTAAAGCAGTAAATTTTTCAAATATCATCCTTATTATTAAAAAAAAGTAAGCGGAGTGGATTGTTGTCACTATCAGCCGAACAGCGAGGTGAAGAATAATTAAAGTTCCAATTACCGTCGAACTGGGAAGACAAGGCAACAAACGGTTGTAACTTAAATACAAACCCAAATAGTCACAGTCTACTGCAGAATGATAGGATATTTATAAGACTCCACAATGTCATTCAAATCAAGCAGTCAAGCAGCCAATCAGAACTCAAGGAATGAAAACACCCAAATTCATGATGGGTCATTCTTGATTTCTATATATACCAACTGTCTTGGACACTGCTTCAGTTATACTTAGCTGCTGTTATTCAAACCAACAGTAGACTTACTGACTTCAATACGAAGGAGTCTATATCCCTTTCACTAGGGCTAGACTGGGGAGATTTTTTCTTGCGTCCGAGGTGGGACACCACATCTACCATCAGCTCCACACAATTCTAAGCTGCTCCTTTCATGCGCTCAGTTAAGGAGGACCGGTATAGAAACCTGTAACCTTGTGATTCCAAGGTGAATACTCTACAGACTGAGCTAAACTGATATTATTCCTGATTTTAGCAGTTTAATTTAATTATTTTCGTTATCAACGTCTGAGAGTTCTTATTGCTATTCTGTAGTTTTCATTTCTGTCTGTTTATTTCCTTATTTTGTATGTCTCCCTGGGCATCTGCTTTTCTTTTCCAACTTATCACATCAACATTTAAAAACGAAAACAAAAATCAAATAACATTTTTTGAATTTGTGTTTTTTGTTTCCTTTTTTGTTTATGTTCTGTTTCTTCATTTATTTTTCCCTGTCACCAAACTTACTTATATTCATTTTTTTTTCTTCTTATATAAACTTATCTGATTAACGTTTAACTCTTTTTCTACTGTCTCTATATTTTTCTAGTCGTTTAAACAAACATCCGGTTTTTATCGTATATATTTTTTAAACATTTACATTTTCATCGCATTTAAATAGTCATTATTCATGATCGATATTATATATGATACACTATGCTTGATAAACATGGGGATTCCTGTTGACAAAATATCTTAGAATCCCGAATTAGAAAATAAATGTTATGCACAAAAAATACAATGGGAACATTACAATTATTAATCTTAGAGCCAAGTTACGTTGAAAGCACTGGTTCCCGATAGATCATCGAAGTTAGGCAACAATGAACCTGTTCAATACATACATCGGTCATCGTGTGATTCCCAAATGGTCCGTACCCGATGATTAAAAATAGCATTGGATTGAGAATTATGATGATTGTATGATTCTGATATTTCGGATGGTCTTCCTCATCTTTATTGTTTATAAACCTAATGATCAATCCACCTTAACATCGGGCTCTGTGTAGGTGATTGTGTGTGTGTATATATATATATATATATATATATAAGATTTTTGGAATGTTTGTTTTTAGAAGCAATGTTGAATAAATTATTATTTTATATTCTTGCTTGAAGGCAATTATAAATGCATGTATCGTATAAAATTCGATAATTATAGAAAATAAACTTGACAAGTAATCCGCAAAGGATGGCTCGCTATGCAGAACACCGTACAGACTGTTTCGACTTTATTAAGTCTCTTCAGCGATGTATACTAACGACTCCCCTCGACAGGAATCGAAACCGGGACTTCACAGGCATAGTCAGAGACCATATCCGTTCGCGCCGGTACATAGCGAACAATCCTGCGAAATTAACTGTCAAGGAAATATTCCGCCCCTGCCATAGCAGCAAGTAGACGTTTATTTAGTAAACAAACGGCCGTTTAGCTCTTCGCGAAGTGGAATAAGATTTTTGGATGTTTGTTTTTAGAAGCAATGTTGAATAAATTATTATTTATTTTCTTGCTTGAAGGCAATTATAAATGCATGTATCGTATAAAATTCGATAATTATAGAAAATAAACTTGACAAGTAAATCCGCAAGGATGGCTCGCTATGCAGAACACCGTACAGACTGTTTCGACTTTATTAAGTCTCTTCAGCGATGTATACTAACGACTCCCCTCCGTCTAAAAACAACATCCAAAAATCTTATTCACTTCGCCGAAGAGCTAACGGCCCGGTTTGTTTACTAAATAAACGTCTACTGCCTGCTATGGCAGGGGCGTGTAATAGTTTCCTTGACAAGGTTAATTTCGCAGGGATTGTTCGCTATGTACCGGCGGCGAACGGATATGGTCTCTGACTATCCTGTGAAGTCCCGGTTTCGATTCCTGTCGGAGGGGAGTCGTTAGTAAATACATCGCTGAAGAGACTTAATAAAGTCGAAACAGTCTGTACGGTGTTCTGCATAGCGGCCATCCTTTGCGGGATTTACTTGTCAAAGTTTATTTTCTATAATTATCGAATTTTAATACGATACATGCATTTATAATTGCCTTCAAGCAAGCAAGAATATAAATAATATATATATTATATATATATATAATGTATAATATATATATATATATACACACACACACACACCATTCTCAAAGATATTAGCGCTATCGATATGCATTGTCCAGGATCTGAAATCGGGTTGACGTGTCCTTTCCTTATATATATATATATATATATATATAAACACACACATATATGTATGTACATATATATAGGGGTAGGTTTCAATTTAAACGTTACAAAATAAAGCTTAAAACTTTGAAATCAAAGTCTACATCTTTTTATTCATACATTTTCGTTTGTTACTCTTTTTCATCTTTAACCGTCAACTGTTTCAACAAAAATTAATTTTTTTATTGGAATATAATAAAATTATCGAGTATTTTAGTAGCATAAAATTATATATATATATATATATATATATATAATAATATATATATATATATATAAAGCTGTGTCATAAACGTATCGAGTTTGAAGCTGTATTCACCGTGAAATAGTTTTCAGAATATAAGGTGTGTCATGAAATTGCCGAACTTTAAGTGGTATTTACCATGATCAATGAATGGAACGTTAATTTTGTCAGAATACAAGGATTGTCCAAAAGTACCAAAACTCTTGATACTTTTTTGACACACCAACACAAATATATATATATATATATTATATATATATATACACGTGTGTGGGAGGTTACCATTGAAACCTTACAGAGAAAGGCTAATACTTTTAAATCTAATTCTATACCTTTTTTTTTTCATACCTTTTTGTCTGTTACTGTTTTTCGTCTCTAACCGTCCACTTTAGACCGTTTTGGCAACAATACAAACAAGAGATAGAATCGAATACGAACACAAATTACATCACGACTGTTTACACATAAGCTCCTTTTTTCCTCTCATTTTATCTCTCTCTCTCTCTCTCCGTTTTATGTCCTTGGAGATGTTTTACTGAAATCCGCATGCTGTGGGGTTTCGCATTTCCTCGCTAAAAGCTGCCGACGTTGATATCACTATTCGGTGTAGTGAATCGGCTTAAGTGATGTCAAACCAAAGGAGACTGGCCGGAAATGATGGGGTTACAAATTGGGTTAGAAGAGAGGAGTATTGGACTTCAAAGATTTTATTTATTCGGGAACAAACGTACACACGCGCACACCAATAACACATAAAAAAAACATTGAACAACGATCACGCAAAAGAAAACACGTACACGAAGGACAACGTGTTTATATATATATCATCATCATGTCGCGCATGCAGCACGGATATCCCTGACAATCTCTCGCCAACCTTCCTATCATTCATTACACCTGGGAGGTCCTCTGCGGGGCAACCAGCATCTTCGCACAGTTGGTCAATGTAGGTTCTTGCTGGGCGCACCACATTTGCATGTCCATGTGTTGGCTTCCACGGGAGAACGTCGCTTATGAGCTCGTCCTTGCTTCTCCAGCAGTGTCCTGCATGCCTTGTCCGTCTCACTCGGATACTTTGTGAGATGGGGGCAAGTGACCGTACAGCTGCTACCTAGTGGGGTGCTTGTTCAAGACTGCACGCAGCATTCTTGTGCAGCTCCCATCTAGCTTATTCTCAAGACGCTTCGTTAGGGTCAAAGTGGTGCAGCCATATAGCAGCACTGATACAGCCAAAGCCTAGAAGAACTGTCGCTTCAGCTTGTCAGGGAGATCGGACCTACATATGACTGATAATTTGTTTGTGGCCGACCATACCTTTGCTATTCGTGTATTAACATCGCTTTCTGTGAAGGAGATATTACCCCCAGGTACGTGAATTGTTCTATCTGTCTTAAAAGGCTTGCCGTTGTGTGTGGAGATGTTTCATTTCTTTTTGAAACTCATGAATCTGTTTTACCCGATGGAACACTTGATTCATAAATATCTCTAAGGATTGAACGAGCCAGCAACGCCTTTGGTGGCTCGAGACGGGTGTACGAATCGTGTGTTCTGTCTATACTCCTATATTCTTCGAGACGTGGACTACATATGGTCGACACATTAAAGCCTTGGAGAGATGCCATCAGACATGTCTCAGGAGAATCTGAGTGGCGATCACACACTCCAGAAGCCACTGTCCTGCAACAAGCCAATGTGTCTAGCATAGAAACGCGCATCATTCGAGGTCAAATGCGCTGGGCTGGACATCTTGTTAGGGTGGATGAAGGCGGATTCCCGAAGCAACTGTTTTATGGGGAATTCCAGTATTGTAAATGTCGATACACAAACCCATGAAAGGTTTAAATGATGTCATTTAAAACAAACCTTAAGACTCTTGGTATAAAT
This sequence comes from Doryteuthis pealeii, assembly GCA_023376005.1. Classification (NCBI taxonomy): domain Eukaryota; kingdom Metazoa; phylum Mollusca; class Cephalopoda; order Myopsida; family Loliginidae; genus Doryteuthis; species Doryteuthis pealeii. The sequence continues at coordinate 27,616,203 of CM042159.1, read as the reverse complement.
TTTGAGGATTGGGAAAAGACGGCTACGAATTGTTCTGCATGGAGGAGACTCGTTTATAGGGAATGTAGAAGGTTTTAGGCAATGCTGCTCGACGCTCCATCCTGAAGTGGGCTCTACGACAGCGGCACAATACAGAGGTCCTGGATACACTTCCTACATTCAAGTCTAACCATATATGCAGTACCTGTGGCATGGCTTGCCTGTCACAAGCTGGTATCTTCAGTCATATGCGGTCCCATGTTGCCAGACGACTACGTGAAAAACATGTGTGGGTACGAGTGAAACTTGGGGGTCACACGTGTATTTTATGCGACAGGTCATTTAAAAGCAAGGTTGGACTTCTGAGCCATTTGCGTGCTCACAACCAAACTTTGTAGAAGGGCCATCTTCTGTGAAGAAGGGGCAATCAACATTATATATATATATATATATATATATATTACTTCAAATGTATTAATCAAATATTAATCAATTCTTTTATTATTCATCACGATTAACCCTGAGGATCAAATTTTTGGTGAAACTTATGTGGGTCATCTATTTATATTTTTTCTACTAAATCTGTTCTACGTATTGAGCATTTTTTTTTATTCTGTATAATTCCGACTTATTCGGCTAATTATTTAATCGACGTTCGAAGTTACGATTGACTACAGTGAAAATGACGACTAAAAGTCAATGAATTCAACATACAGTGAAAAAGACGTCGAAAGTCCAATGAATCAAACATACAGTGAAAATTACGACGTCGAAAAGTCCAATGAATTCCAACATACAGTGAAATTACGTCGAAAGTCCAATGAATTCAACATACAGTGAAATACGTCTAAAAGTCAATGAATTCAACATACAGTGAAAATTACGTCTAAGTCCAATGAATTCAACATACAGTGAAAATTACGTCTAAAAGTCAATGAATTCAACATACAGTGAAAATTACGTCTAAAGTCCAATGAATTCAACATAAGTGAAAATTACGTCTAAAAGTCGTGAAAATTACGTCTAAAAGTCCAATGAATTCAACATACAGTGAAAATTACGTCTAAAGTCAATGAATTCCATACAGTGAAAATTCAATGAATTAACATACATGAAAATAAAAGTCCAATGAATTCAAACAGTCGTCTAAAAGTCCAATGAATTAACAGTGACAGACGTCTAAAGTCGTCTAAAAATGAAGTGAAAATGACGTCAAAAGTCCAATGAATTCACATACAGTGAAATTACGTCTAAAAGTCCATAATTCAACAGTGAAAATGACGTCTAAAAAGTCCAATGAATTCAACAGTGAAAATGACGTCTAAAAGTCAATGAATTACATACAGTGAAAATGAACGTTCTAAAAGTCCAATGAATTCAACAGTGAAAATTACGTCTAAAAGTCCAATGAATTCAACATGAAAATTACGTCTAAAGTCCAATGAATCAACATACAGGAAAATTACGTCTAAAAGTCAATGATTCAACATACAGTGAAAATTACGTCTAAAAGTCCAATATTCCAATGAATTCAACAGTGAAAATTACGTTAAAAAGTCAATGAATTCAACAGTGAAAATGACGTCTAAAAGTCAATGAATTCAACAGTGAAATGACGTCTAAAATCCAATGAATTCAACGTGAAAATGACGTCTAAAAGTCCAATGAATTCAACAGTGAAAATCAAAAGTCCATGATTCAACAGTGAAAATGACGCAATGAATTCGTGAACCAATGAATGTCAACAGTGAAATCCAAACAGTGAAATTCGTAGTGAAAATGACGTCTAGTTCAACGAAAAGTCAATGACTTCAACATACAGAGCAGAAGGCGATAGACTATTCAACTGGAATAGGGGATATAAACAACAAATATGAAACACTAGTAAAACAAAATTAGGAAATGTCTCGTTTTTATCAATTAGACAATTTAACCATTTGATATTTGGCTATAATTATGGAAAGCTTATCAACTTACTGTCACTCGGGTATTGTTGTGAAAATATAATGACAAAGAAAAGATATCAGCTCATAGAATAACTATATTAATCAGATTCATTTAGGTTTATCGAAAGTGAGAAGCATCCCTTTTAAAAGAAAATCAAATAAAAGAAAATTTCAGCAAACCTATCTTAAAATCAAGGGCCGGCTTAGCCCAGTCGGTAGAGCGTCAGACTAGGAACGACAAGGTTCCTGGTTCAATACTGGCCCCCGCCAACTTAGCGTACGAGTTGCACAGGGATCTGTGCGGTAAAATATGGAGCTGATGGTAGGTGTGACGCTCCAGCTCAGGCATCAAAAAAATATCTCCTTGGTCTAGCGCTATGAAAAGGGGATATACTGTCTGGCTGATAACGACTTTAGTCCACCCTGTCGACTTACTTTACTTATAATAAAATTAAATGATTAAATACCTGTGTAAATGTTAGGTGTTTTATTCTCAGGGACAATTTGACATTGGCAAATTCAAAATTGATATTCTAAATTGAAAGCAGGTAAGAGTATATTATATATATATATATATATATATATATATATATATATTATGTGTGTGTGTGTGTGTGTGTGTGTGTATGTGTTGTGTGTGTGTAATGGTAAAGAATGGAGGGGAAAATGCGGACAAAGAAAAAAAAACTCAGACAAGTATAATTAGGGGATATATTTCGCCGTTTATTGAATAAACGACTGATGAAGCCGAGCTCAATGCACAACAAAATATCTCTCCTACATATACTTGTCTGAGTTTTGTTCTTTTGTCCACTTTTCCCCCTCTATTCTTTACAACATTCTGTCGGATTTACTCCAATTCTCATATATTATATATATATTACTGTTAGCTCTGTTCAATCAAATAAATATTTCAAAAATTAAAAACCCAAATACTATTAAATGCTATTTAAACGTTTTCTGAGTCAATATATTTTCTTAGGGCATGAAGAAATGATTTTTTTTTTTGCAAATCGTATACCCTTTGGTTATTTACCCAGAAGCTTTGGATTTCCTTTGGCACATCTACTACTATGAATTTTCAGACTGGATCGGAGTATGGGCGGGGGTGTCTAGTTAAATTAAAGTTCTGTTGACTCACTGTCAATCGACTTTAGAAAACAAATTTTCCTTGCATATTTACAAAGGAATAATTGATTCTTTCAGAAGATATGTAACTTGGATTGAGAAATATTATCAGAGATATTTAACCGCGTATAACCTAAGTGAAATGAGAATTTAAAAAAAAAATCTTGTTAAATTGTAAATATAAAAGAGAAAAAAACATAAATGAAATGTTTAAAGATTTAAAGGACAGTTGAATGACGTTATAGATTTATCTACGTGTTAGAAGTAGGTATATTTTACACACCGTAAACACACAACATATATATCTAATAATAATAAAACAGAGATTTTTTGTATGTCGTGTCGCGTATAACAAAAAAAACGGGAGGCAGCTTCAGATTCAAAATCTTGCATAACATTGATATCGTTCTAACTAAGAAAAATTTCAAATTTGGTTATTGAATTTTTACTGATTAAGGGATTTAATCGATTAATTAATCCATCACATACCAATTTGGGGGAACTGTCCGTATGTAGCCCTCCTGATAATAAAATATTGTCTTGCTTCTGCCTGTTATTGTTAAAGCGAATACAGCAGCGAAGTTTTCATTTTAATGAATTAATTTTGCAGTCTAAGCCGTAATCAGCTCTTAATTTATGGCCTATTTATGGTCCAGTCTTTTAATAATTTTTATATTCGTTTAGAAAGAATAAGAAAATACTCTTTCAAAATATGTAATTTGTGTGAGTTTTTTTTATTAATTGAATCATTTTTTACAGCGAGTTAAAAAAAATTTTAAAAAATGGCTCAGATAGCCACGCTGCTATGATATTGTGCGATACAAAAGCAGTGCAGTCCTATAACAGTGCAGATCGGATCTCTTACCTATTTAAGGATTTTATCTATATTTATCTTTAGTAATAGATGAAATAGTTTTTCTGGAATATGTAATCTTGAATGTGTTGTTTATAGATTATAGATATATTCCTCTTTTCTCTTCTTACTCTCTCCTCTCTTTTCTCTCTCCTTCTCTCTCTCTCTCTTCTCTCTCTTTAGGATTTTTTATTCTTTATCACTATTCTTCTTCTCCTCTTTCTTCTCTGCTCTTTTTCTTCTCCTTCTTCCTTCTTCTTCTTCTCTCTCTTCTTCTCTCTCTAGATTTTTTAAATTTCTTAGTCACCTTATTCTTCTCTCCCTCTCTCTTTTCTCCTCTCTCCTCTCCTTCTCTCTCTTTCTCTCCCTCTCTCTTTCGATTTTAATTTTTTCTTTATAGTTCCACTAACTTTCTTCCTTCTTCTCCTTCTCGTCTTCTCCCTCTCTCCTCTCTCTTTCCTCTCTTCTCCTTCCCAGGATTTAACTTTTCTATCCCACATTTCTTTTCCTTTCTCTCTTCTCTCTTCTCTCCCAAATTTTAATCTATCACTATGTCCTCTTCTCCCTCTTCCTTCCTCTTTCTCTCCTTCCAGGGGAAATTTTTAATTCTTAATCCCACCTATTTTCTTTCTTCTTTCTTTCTCTCTCTTCCTCTCTCCAGATTTAAATTCTTAGATTCCCACTATTTCTTCTCCTCTCTCCTTCTCTTCTCCCTTTCTCTCTCCCAGGATTTTTAAATTTCTTATCCCCACCTCTCTTTTCCTCTCTCCCCTTCTCTCCAGGGGAATTTAATTTCCTTATCCACCTTTCTTCCCTCTCCGTTCTCTCCTCCAGGATTTTTTATATCTTTAGTTCCACTTTCCCTCTCTCTCTCCTCTTCTCCTTTCCCCAGTTTTTTTAAATTCCTTTAAGGGGTCTCTCTTCCTTCTCCTTCTCCTCTCTCTCCTCTCGCCAGGGGATTTTTTATTCCTTAGTTTCACCACTCCTCTTCTTTCCCTCTCTTTCTCTCTCTTCTCTTCTCTCTCTCTCTTCTCTCCCAGGATTGTAAATTTTTCTTTTAGTCCAACATTTCTCTTCACTCTCTCCTCTTCCTCTCTTTTCAGATTTTGTTAAATTCTTTAAGTCTCTCTCCTCTCCCTTTCTCTCTCTCCTTTGATATTTTCTTATCCTCTAAATTTTTCTATTCCCTTCCTCCCTTTTCCTCTTAGTGTGGCTTATCCCCTTTCACCCCAAAATTAATTTTTAAGGTTTCTCCTCTCTCCTCTTTCTTCTCTCTCTCTTTCTCTTCTCCTTTCTCTCTCTCTCTCTCTTGATTTTATGTCCTTTAAAAAATCTCGTTAAATTTTTATTTTTCTCTTTTTTCCCTTTTCTTAAAAGTGTTGTTTCATCCCTTCACTTTCCCAATTAAATTTAGTTTCTTCTCTCTCTTCTTTCTCTGTCTTCCTTTCTCCTCTCCTCTCTCTTCCTTTTTCTGATTATTTTCTTAATCCTTTAAAATTCATTTTTTCGTTCATCCTTTCTCTGTAGTGTTGTTCTATCCCTCACTCCCAAAATTATTTAGTTAGTTTCCTCTCCTCTTCTTCTTCTCTCTCTCTTCTTTCCTCTCTCTTCCTCCTTCTCTTTCCTGATTTAATGTTTCTTAATCTCTAATTTTCATTCCTTTTCCTCCCCCTTTTTCTTCTAGTTGTCTATCCCCTCGCACTTCCCTAAATTAATTTTTAGTTCCTCTCTCTTCCTCCTTCTTTCTCTCCTTCTCCCTTCTCTTCCTTCTCCCTCTCTTCTCTTCTCTTTTTTGATTTTTATGTTCTTTAATCTCAAAATTTTTCTATCTCCTCCCCCCTTCTTCTTTATGTCTATCCCCCACTTCCCAAAATTAATTTTTAAAATGTTTCTCTCTCTTCCTCTCTCGCGCCCTTCCTCTTTCTTTCTCCCTCTCCTGGAATTTTATGTTCCTTTAATCTCTAAAATTCTATTTTTCTTCTCCTCTTTAAGTGTTGTGTTTGTCCTATTCCCCCCCACTCCCAATTAATTTTTAAGTTCCCCTCTTCCTCTCTTCTCGTTCCTTTCTTCTTCCTCTTTTCTCTCTCTTCGGTATTACTGTCTAATTCTCTAATTTTTCCTATTTCTCTCCCTTCTCTTAGTGTTTTGGTCAATCCCCCTTTCCACTTCCCAAAATAAATTTTTTTAGTTCTCTCTTCTCTCCTCCCTTCTTCCCCTCCTCTTCCTTCTCTCTCTCTTATTCATTGTTTTCTTAATCTTTTTTATGTTCTTTCTTCCTCCCCTTTGTCTTTCTTAGTGGCTTTATCCCTCCCCCACTTCCCAATAATTTTTTGTTTCTCTTTCTCTCTTCGCTCTCTCTCCTCCTTCTCTCTCTCTCTTCTCCTTTTCTTCCCTCTTCCTTCCCCTCTTTCTTCTCTCTTCTTCTCTCTCTATTTTTTATGTTTCTAAATCCTTAAATTTCTATTCTCCTTTTCCTTTCCTCCTTAGTTGTCCTGTAATCCTTCCACTTTCCCCATAAATTTCTTATTTTCCCTTCTCTTCTTTCTTTCCCTCCTTCCTTCTCCTTCTTTCTCTCTTCTGATTATGTTTCTTAATCTCTATAAATTTTCCTTATTCTCTCCCCTTTTCTTTCTAGTGTTTCTAATGCCCTCACTTTCCCCCCAAATTTAATTTTTTATTCTCCCTTCCTTTTCCCTCTCCCTCTCTCTCTCTCTCTCATTCTTCGGATTAGTTCTTAATCTCTTAATTTTTCTATTTCCTCTCCCTTTCTTTCTTATGTGGTTCTATTTCCCTTTCCCAACTCCCAATAATTTTTTAGTTCTTCCTCCTTTTCTCTTCTCTCTTCCTTCTTTTCTTCTTCTCCTTCCTCTTCTCTCTCTCCTCTTTTCTTCTCTCTCCCTCTCCTTTCTTTCCCTCTGATTATGTTTTCTTAAAATTTCTCTAATTTTCTAATTCTTCTTTATCCCTTTCTTCTTTTTTTAGTGTGGTTCTTAAATTTATTATTTCCTTAAACCTTTTTTTAAAGTTTCTTCTCGCTCTCGCTCGGCTCTTTTCTTCCCGGCTCTCTCCCTTCAATTACCATACAAATTATTTTTGGCGGCCTTTCTAAATAATTCATGGGTGTTACTGTATATTTAAGATAATTGGCTTTATAAACTTTCTTTGTTTCCCGCAGCATTAAAAGTTAAAAATAACAAATTTTCAATTTTCTTTTAAAACAAAATTCCTTATCAAGAGGAATACGTTTTCAATTTTAAAAATTGGGACCCCCAGTATGGTTTTTTTTCATGTTCCTTTTATAATTTATTTAAGATTTTTCTTTTCTCCCCAATTAATCAAAAAATGATTAGGTTTAAAGGGGAAAAATTCAAGCTAACCCAAAACTGTTGATGTTAACTTAAAAGGGAATTGAAGGAAAAAAAATTGGATTCTCGGCCAAGGCCTCCTTAAAAAATATTCTATCCTTTTCTTTAACGCGACCAGCCACCGTGACCTCTTTATCCCCCCAAAAACGGGTTCCCAAAGCCCCTTAAAAAACCTTGAAACTTTTGAAATTCGAAGGAAAATTTCCCAAAAAAAACTTTCAAAAAGGTTTTCATTTTTACGAATGGGGGACCCTTTGACTAAAACCCTTGGGGGAACATGGATTAGGGGAATATACTTACTTAAAAGACCAACAACGTTTAAAAAGATTTTGGAAACCTTTGGATCTGACGGGAACCCTTCGTTCCCAAACGTTAAAATCCGTTATCGTTAAAGCCCGTCCCAGTGTCCACTTGTTCTTTTCGAAAAAAACAATGTTTTGTTCTTTGGGGGAACTTTCTTCCCCACCGCCCACGAAAACAGGTTTTCAACTCTTTACGTCTTTTCAAAATTTATACTGTCCAAAGCTGTTTTATTGAAAACCGTTCCATGGGAATGGGGTTAATTTACAGTTTCAAATAATTAAATTTTTTTAAACTTTGCTTAAACTTTGTTATTTCGTAAACTTAACCTTTCCTTTTCCTTTAAAAACAATCTCGATAGTTATTAAAACCCACGTGCCGATTTTAAAAACTAATCTTTATTATAAAATTTGGAAATTGTTGGTTTTCTGTCGGTAAAACCGAAAACAATTTCCTTACTCGAATCAACCAAATTCCTTAAAAGTATAACCATTCAACATTCTTCCCCATGGATTTATTTTATTAACCCTTCCCAATAATTCAATTAAAAATTGGTTCTTACCATTATAATTTACTGGTTAAAAAAAACTATGTTTCTTAACCATAACTGAAAACTTATAAATTGCAAAATGTATTAATATTTATAACAACAAAAATAAGCTTAAACCCAGTGTGAACGCGGGAAGGCCTAAATTGGCCCATACAATTAATGATAAAAATCGAATTAATTAAAAATATGGCTTAGATTAATTATTTCTAATTGTTTGTTTTATTTTAATGGAAATATTAAAAGGCCCAAAAAAAATCCTCTTTTCAATGAAATCTTTTAAATGAAAAATCCTTTAAAAACCAAGAAAAAAATAAAACTTGGGTCCCATATTCTTTTAACTTCATTTTTCTTATAAAAACTTAAATACTTTAAAATTAGAAAAAAAATTAAACAAATGAAAGACGAAGAGGGTGATGGCGGGCGGCCGGGAAGAGTTAAGTTTCAAAGGGGTTTTTTCCAAAATCTTTTATTTATTACTCCCCTGTTTCCAAATCTTTAAATCTGATTCCTTAATTTGAGTTTTCCACTAAGCCTTCTTAAAATAATACTAATAATTTTAAATTAAAAAACTTAAAATACCTTTGCAACCCCGGGAGGCTGAATATATTGCTAAAAGTAACAATTAACAAATATATAAGGAAAAAAAAATAATCAAATTAATTTTGGTAATTAATAAATATTAAAAATTTAAGGAATACCCCACCAAAAATTAAAACCAAATTTAAATAAAAATTTAATTAAAAATTAAAATTTACGATTTAGGCCATAACCAAAAATTTAAAATAAAAACAAAGAAAGCCCGCCCCCCTTTCGGGCTGGGGCATTGGAATTGCACCCGACGGCAAAAAAAACCCTTCTTGCCCAGAGGGAAGACTCCCCCCCCAAAATTGGGGCCCCCAACCCTGTTGGGCCGTCGTGGGCGGGGGAACCCCATTGATGCCGGCTTAAGGATAGGGAAGCCCAAGCAGTGGATGAAAAGCAGTGATTGGAACCATCAATGAAACTTCAACCTTTTTGGGGCCCATCTTTGGCTATGACCGTGCGGTCGGAGAGGGCCCCTTCCGATTTCAATCGCTTGCCAGCGGTCAAAAAAAAGGCCCCTAGGCACCCATATGATTTTCCCAAACCTTTTTGCCCTTCTTATGGGGCCCAAGGAACCCCCCAAACCTTTTTTAAATCATTAGGTGCGCTAGAAAGGCGTAAACTGCGGGCCTACATTGGCCTGGGGAATTGACTTTAAAAAAATTTTCTTATGTGATGTGAGGTTTCCCAAGTTTTGATTTTGGGAGAATTTGTGGAAAGCACCCCTTTATCCCCACCATTGCTCCTGGTCCCAACCTCTTGGGAACCCCGGAAGGGTAGTACCCTTTAGGGGCCCATCTATGGTTAAATAGAAAAAAATGGTATTTATAAAAAAAACCAATTTTTTTAATCAATTAAAGAAATGAATTTATTTCCAAAAAAAAACTTATCGGCTAAAATGACCCCACTGAAGTTATATTTTTGGCCGTTAAAAAACAAAAACAAGAAGGAAAGAGAAAACAAAAAAAAATAAAAGAAAAAAAAATTAATTGTATTTTATAATTTCAATGGAACAAGGGGACCACCTCCATGGTTTCAAAAAATAGTGGGTTGTGAAAAAAAATATTATATAAAGCTGTGTCTATATAATTATATGTGTAACATTATTTGTTTTGTTTGTTGTGTATAATGATAATTTAATATAATTATAATATATATATATATTAATATATTATATTTATTAAATATTATAATTTTTGTATAATAAATATAATTTTTAACTAAGCTTAAAAAGTACCCGGTCCATGACCCGACTTATAAAAAAAACAATTGAAAATTTTGGGGGGATTTTTTCACCAAGGGGAATGGAGAAGAGGGGAAAATGAAAGGGAACAGGTAGTTTAGAGGGGGTAAAGAGGAAAAATACTTTTTTCTGGAAAAAAAACTAAAAAATCAATTTCAGAAATTTTAATAATTTTTCCAGGATTTTGTAATTTTCTGTTTTAAGTTTTAAATTATTCATTATATTAACAAACAAAAATTTGGAAAATTCGTTTGGATTTATTGTTTTTGTTTAAATTTTTTAAAAATTGTAACATTGGAACAAAAAAACAAATTTTCCCCATTTAGGTTCTTAAAAAATTGCCCAGTTAGTTTTAAAAAAGAAAAGGCTGAGGAAAATCGGAAAAATTCCCCAATTCTGTTTCGTAATTTGCAATATTTTTCTTAATTTTGCTTTAAAAACCTAAGTTAGGGTATTTTATAGGGGGGACCCACCCCCAAATTGATCAAGTTTTAGGCAATTTCTGATAAAAACGAAATTTATTTTTTATTTATTATTTAATTGATCCCAATAGAATTTAAAAAAAAAAAAACTTCTTATTCGTAAAAATAACTGTTTTAAAAGCTTTACCCCCGGTTTAATTTTCCAGTGGAATTAACCAGTTGCAAAAATGGGGAACGTTTTTTTCCCAAAATTCATTAAAATTTCCCAAATTTATTTTTCCGTTTTTTTAAAAAAGGCTGAAAAAAAAGAAAAAAAAAATTTCATTCAGGGAGTTTGATAATTTGTTTTTTTTCTTTTTCCCAAATTGGAAAAAATTTTCAAAGAAATATTAATTTTTTCTGTGCAAAAGTTCCAGAAGGTAAAAATATTAGGGGGGGGGGTGAAAAATTTTCACAGGGTTAAAAAATTTGTTTACCTTAGTATTTTTACAAAAAAAAACCAATTGTTTTAAAAACGTTTTGTTGGGGACCGATTTATTTTATTGTCTTTTTCAGTTGATATTATCGATTTACCACCCCAAATCTATTTCCAGGATGGGGGGGAAAAAAAAACTTCATAAAAGTCCAAAAATCACCTAGAAATCTCTATTAAAAAAAAACATTCCCCAAATTTTTTCAAAAGAAAAACTGGGGAAAAAAAGTGCCCACTATTTTAAACTTCAAGCCGAGGTTTATTTTGACTTCCACCCCCAATAAAAGAATTTAAAATCCATTTTAAAACTTAAAAATCAAATTTGTTAAGCAAATTCTGAGAATATATTTAAATTATTTTGAATTAATAATTTAAAATGTGTTTGTTAGTTGTTTTTTTATTTTCAAACTTTTCGGGTAAAATTTAAACTTAAACCAAATTCATTGGTCCATTTTGATTAAAACAAAAAGCGCTTTACCCAAATTTTTTTCCGTTAACTTTAACATATAAAAAAATTTGTTTGAAAAAAAATTGTCTTCCCATAAAACTGAAAAATTTTAATCGTAAACTGGGAAATAAATTTTCCGTCTTTTACAAAGAATGACTAACTTATTCCTTTCCCCAGGTTCGGGCCTTCGGGAACTTAAAATTAAAACAAACCGGATTTTTGTCCCGTTTTATTAGGTAAAACCCCTTTGTTTTTGTTTTTTTATCGTTGTTTTGAGAAAAATAAATTATTAAAAACGAAAACCAAAAGAAAAAAAACAAATTCAAAGAAATTCGGTCAATCTTATTGTATTTTAAAACCCTTTTTAACTCTAAACATAATAAAAAAAAATTTAATTAAAATAAAAATTATTAAGAATAAAAAAAAGTCCATTTTTATTTTTCCGGAAAATGGAAAAAATTTTTCTTAGGTTTAATTTATAGCAAAATATTAAAAAACCCGTTTACTTTTTACACGTAAAAACTGTATTTTTTCATTGATAACTTGTTATTTTTACGATTTTAAAATATTAATTTTTAATAAAATTTGTAAAAACCGTAAAGCCGTAAAACATTTTTTGATTTTCACCAATTTTTTTATGGCATTAATACAAAAAAATATTAAAATTAAAATGAGTGTACTGACAAATTAAGAATATGGGGCAACCAAAACTCGCTGTAATTTAAAAAAAAATTAATTAAATCTATAAAAAAAAACCATAACCCAATTTTACCTATTTCAGAAAAGGACTAAAAAGAAAGGATTTCAGCTATTCCGTATTTGTTATTCGGGGGCCTAAATAACCGTAGTAGATAAATTACTTGATTTTTTTTTAACTCGCTGTAAAAAAAAAATANACAAATGCGTGCATTTAATAGATATATATTTGAGAGAGGTTCTCTATACAATATGCTTCTCTATTACTAGTTTCAGTCAAGGCGTGTTGACAGCCTCGATTGTGTCTTTAGTTCATTTCCACCTTACCATTCCTGTGTCGTACAGCTGTTCATGGTAAGTCCTACCTAATGGAGGCACTTATAGAGAGTATATATATATATATACCTAATACACTTATAACTGTTCAATTTTATATTCAATGTGTGGTGTGTGTGTGGTGTGTGTGGTGGGGTGTATGATACTGTTGTGAGGTTTTAATGGGGTCAAATACAGAACAAAACGACGGGTACAAATCGTAAGAAAGAAATGTGATTTAACAGAAGAGTAGAACAATACAATAGAGAGATGTGGGAATTAAGTCGCGACGAACATAGTTGTTGGCATATCTCGCATTGGCTTACTGCTAGCCACAATTATCCCTGGTTACTTATAGGTGGAACTGTCCGGGCGCAGTTCATTAAGTCTTATAGGGGTGTATAACTAGAACCCCCTCCTAAAGATTTTCCACAGGAGTCTAAATCTTTTTTTTTGGGGTTTTATGTTTGATAATCTCCGTCGTCTTCGTTTCCTTGAAGAATGGCGTTGGTTGAGGGCTGCTTGTGTTTCAGTAGGTGCGGCCACTAGTTAATAATTTTTGACGGAATTCTGGTTCTCCAGTCTATCCAGCTCTTGGCTTTGTTGATCCTGTTCTAAGAAGGGCAAATGGCAATATTTCTTTTCTCTAATACTGGCTGGATATTGTTCCTGTAATGCGAGTTTCGCAGCTCCATCTTATCTTTACAACGACGCAAAGACCCCTAGATTAAAAAACGTCAGGAAAAGTTTTTTTCAATTCGTCTAAATTTTTTTCTGACTTCGGGCCGTTGAATTTTTTAATTTTTAAGGGCAAAAAGTGTTAATGGGTTGAATTCCACAACTCAAATTTTTGCATAGCGTCTGTGCCGAATGAAAATTGTTTGTAATTTTTAGGAAACAAACATTTTAATTGATAATTTCACCTTGAATTCGATTACCCCCCTACTCCCGCCCTCGTGACAGATCTGGCTATTTTTTGGTCTTAACATCGTCGCTTTACCAACTTTTTTCCAAGTGTAACGTGATAATTGTTAATCCGACCCAAGAATCTAATTGGATTTTATGTTTCGTCTGCCTAAAATTTGTACGCAGTACATATTTCTTATGTTACGGCCCCTCTTGCTCGACTGACTGTCGTTTTTTGAGGCTGCTTCTCTGGATTTCTTTTTTCCTGCAGTGAGGAGGCCCTTGTCCCGGCACGATTCACAATTTAGGCATTTCCCTTGTTCGCGGTACATGCAGTCCCTGTCCAATTGAAGGGATCCACATTCCGGAGGCCAAGGATTAGGGGGCAAATAGTCGTTGTCTCTTGCTTAGGTGAAGAGGAGTAACGTTGTTTTTTGGGGGGGAGTCTGAATTTGTTATCTATCCCGCAAAAATTTCCTAATGTGCCTATAGCAGACTGTTCAATATGTTGTTTTAGACTGACAAATTTGCAAGTCTTCTACCAATTGTTGCAGGGTCAGGTTTTACTCCGTTTTTCCAGCTTAGTTTAATACCCCTTCGCCCTAATCTCAGCGTCTTCGCTGATACTGAATCCCTAGGCATATAAATTAGACCATTTAAAACTCCACACGCTTAGAGTCAGGACGGATCGGCCCGTTTAATCGTTCTACAATATGTTTATCTGGAACGATGTTGTAGAGAGCAATAGTCTGAGAGTATAAAGTCTCGCTTTCCTTCGAATTAAGGTTCATATCGCACTTCCAACGTCCGTGTATGAGGTAAATTGAAGTGTCTTGGGTCTAAAATAATTCTGTTATGAGTTTGGATAGCTTCTGAAAACGATAATTCGCTGGTCTAGAGTCGAGGCAAAATAGTACTAACCAAATCTGTGGTGTTGCTCAGTCGTACCAAGGTCAAGTATCTTGGCGTAACTAGAAGGTTGCGGACCTTTTCGAAGGTTTGTCAGTGGAATATAGAGTACCTCGTATGCGTCTGTAAATACGATTCAAAACTTATATCTTCACTGTGCGTAAGTAAAAGTTTCTATCACTGTCGCAGACGTAGCATTCTGTGTAACGCGTTCTCGGTTGCTGCGTTGCCCCTATACAGTATGTGCTTTCATAAGTTAACGTCTGCTGTCTTTCTAAATTGGAGATTTTGTATTTCAAGTGCAATGGTTGTTGCAGGCGTATGTAATTGTCTTCGCTGGAAATGTCTTCTGTAGAAGTCATAATTTGTTGTTGTTGTTGAAATTGTAAGTAGTTTTCTAGTAATTCCTGCTTAAAATCCTCCATTTGGGTAGTATATTGAAAACGAAGCCAAAAAAAGTTTGAGAGAGGAGAAACCGAATAAAAAAATCTGTTTAATGAATCCAAAAAAGTATTGTTTTTTTTTTGTTTTTTTTGTACATCAGACTTAGCTTTTTTTTCAGCAAGTGTATTTGCTCTGCTATGAGATCCTTGAAGATAAAAAAAAAAAAAAGGCTTTTTTGCTTATTGGACTGACCCGAGTCTTATAAAAGAAGTTCTTGCAGAGCGTCGTGGACGATGTTTCTCTAATCCGGATGTGTGCAGCGGTTTCGAGGAAGTTCAGTGTAGCTTGGTTCACTTTTTTTCCTTTTTAGTTCGTGATTGACTTCCAAGACGGTCTTTTTAGAAGTGCTGTTTTCTGGGAGACCTTAATCGTACTCTCTATCGTCAAGAGTTTTTGGTGGTCGTTAACACTAAACAATACTCGTGTGTGAAGTCTTTTGAATCCTGCTTCGCTGGTGTTGTTGTGAGACACGATAACCGCTGTCACGTAGATGGTTTTTACTCGGAGTGAAGTCCCTTGGCGTCGCCAGTTTGTTATGTCTAGGCTGTTTAATGGGGTCACGTTATAAGAACAAAAAGTGCGCGGGACGGGAATAAAACAAACTTAGGAAATGGTATTACAGAAAGAGCAAAATACAGTAGGAGAGAAAGATGTAGGGAGACACGGGATCCGAAGCAACAAGATATGGCATATCCGCAGTGCTTGAAGTGCTAAGCCACAATTATCCTGTTTCTTATAGTAACCTGGTCGTGCATTCATTAGTCTAAGCCGTGTATCATCTTAGACATTGTATAGCATTAGTGTGTGTCTTATATATTGGTCTATTATGTTGTATGTAGTAATATATTATGTTTATGCGTATATATATGTAGTGAATATAATAGCTCATATATATATAGTTATTATATATGTATGCTATTATAAATGTATGTGTATATAGTATATACTACTGCGTATATATTGTTGTAGTATAGTGGGCTGGCTAATGGTCCAATCATAGGAAATCTCCTGGGTCAATCATGCACGATTCCAGGGGTGTAAATATTGTGTCTTGTGCTATATGTGGGCAAAATGGTTGTAAGTCGGCGCTTCTGGTCTAAGAGACATATGGTGGTGCACTAAGAGGCTATCAAAATTATTATCATCTGACTCATCTGACATTCGATCGAATCATCTCATTATCACACGGACGATGTCAGAAGTCTTGTTTCGTAGTTGTCATATTTTGCGTCAAACTTTGTAGAGTCTGCAGGCTAGGGTTGATGATCCATTGAGGGCTCAATGCAGAAGAAGGGTCTCTGGTGGTTGGGGATGTGGGATTGTGAGGGACGGCAAATGATCTGTAAAGAGTTATGCTAGTTGCATAATCTTCGCCCGATATGTTAGGGCTCACGATCATATACTACGTTAGCGTGATTATATGGTATAGGAGTATGTCAAGTATATATATATATGGTATATAATTACTAATGTATAAGTATGGTGATGTTATGTGTAATAATATATAATATAAGTGTATGTATATGTGTATTTATATACGCGTAGATGTGTATATAGTGTATGTTGTATATGTGTGATATAGTATTATGTATAATGTGTATGTAATAATGTGTAGGATATATATATGTATATATGTGTATGATATGTTGTATATATATACCTGTATAGTCATACCTGTGTATGTATATGTGTATATATATATGTATATTATGTGTATGTATAGTGTATATATATATAATATATTGTGTTATGATATGTGTATATATATATGTGTATGTTATGTATATCGGGTGTGTGGTATATATCAATAGTCTGGATATGTAATGTATATGTGTATGTATATGCCGGAGTCGTGTGTATGTATGTGGTGTAATACCGGTATTGTGATGAGTACTTGTGTGTATAATATATATTATATGTATACATATGTGATGTGATCAGTATGTGATATATGTGTATATATAAGTGTGTGTATATTTATATATTATATAATTGTAATTGGTATATAGATATGAGCGTATATGTAGTGATATATATAGTATATGTATATAGTGTATAAGTATAATAATATATATATACTGTGATAGATCTCGCTTATATGTGTGAATAAATAATGTGTGTATATATGAGTATATTATGGTGTATACTTATGTGTATATTATGTGGCTGATATATATAGGTATATCGCATTGGTTAATATAGTGTATATATAGTGTGGTGTATATATAGATTACTAGGGAAGGATGTATAAAATCGGGTATGCTGTATGATATAGTGGCATTTTGTGTGTATATATATATAGTATAGTTATGCTATATGCTTTATCATGCTGTTATATACTTATGTGTGTATATATATTATATGTATATAGTGTATATATATGTGTGTATAGGTTATATAGTGGATCTCATGACCATTATTATACCGCTGTTATATATATTTAGTGTGTATGGTGATACAGTAATAGTGCTATATATGTGTAGTATCATAATGATGCGTTGGTATATATACTATAGCTATAGTAGTAAGTATATGTTAATATATTGTGTATAGTTATAGGGTGTGTATATATATGTATAGGTATGTGTATATATAGTTGTAGTTGTATATAGTGAATTAGGAGTGAAGAGCGGTACATCAGTGATACGTATATAGTAGTAAGTGGATGAAGGTAGTAGTTGTATATATATGGTGTGTATATTATGTATGACAGGTCTATGTGTAATATATGTTGTGTATAATTAGTATATGGTGTGATTAATATACGTATGTTTATATATGTGTATGTATTATGTGTATATATGCTGGCTTAGATGAGTGTACGTCGTGCGCGCGGATATAGACTGTGTATGGTGAGTATATCGTTGGAGATGGAGTGTATTATAAGTGTGTATATATGTGTGGTATATATATAGGTATATAGTTGTATGTATATGTGTTATAGTGTGTAATATTATGATGCATATGTGTGTATTATATATATGTAGTATAGTGTTATAACTAGTGTTTATGATACTGTATAATGGTTATATATATGTGTATATATATGTATATATGGTGTATATATTATGTATATATATGTGTATATATATGAGTAGTATGTGTGATATAGATATTGTAAGTAGTGTTGTATAGTATATTATATGATATCCCGTATGTGTATATATATGTCGTATGACTATTATATGTTATATATATGTGTATATATATGTATATATATTAGTATATGCTTTGTTAGTGAGAGATCCGATAAGTGTGTTGATACCTATATGTGTGTAATATATATATGCTGAGTATGTGTAAGTCATATAGTGTTATATGTTGTAAATAATCCGTCATTGTATATATGTGTATATATTAGAGGTGTGATCGCTGACTATTATGGTATATAAGACCATATAGTATGTTGTATAGGGTTGTATATAGTGTATATTGATGTTTAAATGTGTATATATTATAATAGTAATGTAATGTGTATAGTCATATAGTATTGTGTGTGATAATATATGTATAGTATGTGTATATATATTATGTGGTTATCATAGTGATGTGTATATAATATGAAGTGTATATATATCTATATAATATGTGTATTATATATTATAGGATTGTATATTAATGTGTATAATAATATGTATATATGTGTAATATATATTATGTATAATGTGTATATATAATAATATATATGGTGTATATATATATGTATATATGTGTAATATATATATGTGGAATATATATATGTATATATGTGTATAATATATACTGTGTATGATATATATGTATTATATGTGTATATATCACCATATGTTGTATATATATATGTAACTTACATCGATATATATATATATAATTTGTAATATATATTATATAGATATAATATATTATGTATATATATATGTATATATGTGTATTAATATATATATGTTGTATATATATATATATAATTGTGTCATATATATATATATATAACTGTGTATTATAATATATATAATACTGTTATAATATATATGGTGTATAATATGATATATGTGTAATATTATATAATATATTATGTGTATATATATAATATATATATATGTGTATATTATATATATTATAATATGTGTATATATATATATAATATATATAAGGTGTATTATATATGTTAATGTGTATTACTATATGTATATATGTGATATATATATATATATATATATGTGTATTAATAATATGTAATTATGATTGTATATATATTGTATATATGTGTATATAATATGTATAATATGTGTGTATATATATATGTAATTGTGTATATATATATATGTGTGTATATGTGTGTATGTATTATTTTTGTAATTGTGTATGTTAATATATGTGTATGTATATTTGTATATATGTGTATGTATACATTAGTGTATGTATATGTGTATATATGTGTAATATATATTGTATGTATATGTGTATATATAGTATATATATGTATATAAGTGTATATATATGTAATATATATGTATATAGTGTTATATATATATATGTTTAATATATGTATATAAGTGTTATATATATTGTATATTATAGTGTATTAAGTGTATATATATGTGTATATATATGTATATAAGTGATATATATGTGTATATATATGTATAAAGTTGATAATATATGTATAGTATATGTATAATTTGTTATGTAATATGTGGTATATGTGTGGTGTATATGTGTATATTTGTTGTAATACGTATATTGTGTGTATATATGTATAATAATATATGTTACCTGTAATGTGTATATTTTGTGTGTATATGTTGTATATATGATATTGTGTTGTATATATGTAATTTGTGTGTATATATGTATATATAATATTTGTGTGTATAAATGTATATAATATATATATTTGTGTGTATATATGTATGATGTTGTGTATATATATATGTCGTGTTGTTAATATTAATGTATATAATAATAATATTGTGTAGTATATGGTATAATATTATACTGTAATCGTATATTATGTGTATGTGTGTGTATAATATGTTATATATATATATTCCATATAGTATGCAGTAAGTCGTATATATTGTGTGAGTGTATATATGTAATATAATTACATGCAATTACTTAAGTCTCTGTATATATGTGTGCGTATATATGTCGTAGAGTATATATGCTATATACATAAGTCTGTATATAATGTGTGTATATATGTATATATATATATATATGCATATATACATAAGTGTGTGTGTTATAAAAAATATATATATATATATATATTATATATATATATATAGATATTATATATATATTATATATTTGTATATGTAAGTCCCAGTAAGAGAGTGGGTGAGAGAAAACGAATCAAAAACGATGTTTAAAGCTTAACACTAATAAAAAAAATAACAGTTATGTATTATTTTGAAAATCTACATATCTAGATAACCTGTTGTGCAACGACGCTAAACCTTTCTATATCCTTTTCATTTAATGCCTTGGAAGAATTCTTGTGCCTATATTTTACGTATAACATGGCGGTTCAAGAAATGGTGGAAAATATGAAAACATCGGATTTTCAAAAGTTGTGCAACCTTTAGCAGGAAAGAGTCTACAATTAATTTCCTACACGTGTCCTAAGTATAAGGAGTAAAGCAAGGCGCAAGTTCGATTTTGTTTTTCAGTTTAAGCTCGTAAATAATGGCCCCATCTTCTTGGCTTTATTATTTTTTTATGTTTAGCATTAGTCTGGAATTGGTCTGGAATAGGAAAACGACTGCATTTATCTTCTTGTCAATAATGGTAATGGCGTCATGCAAGAGAAATTCATGACAATAATTCTTCACATAAGATATCTGCATGAAAAAAAAAAACAAATAAAAAAGAGAAAACTACAGGAACCTATTTTAATGACACAAGGATCATACTATGATTATATTCATATTATGTTTTTTCCATCTTTTTTAATAATTGGATGAATACTATTCTAATAATAACTGGCAGATTGCCCTCGTATAAAAGGCATCCAATTTTATAATCATAGATGCAATATAAGTAAAGACGCTAATGTCAGAAGCAAAATAATGATTAATTACAATACAAAACTGAAGTAACCCTTCATTGCCATTACTCCCAGGTCGACACGTGATACTACTTTTAGACTGCTAAGCGACGACCCTGTCAACTGAATAAGCCGATTTCACCTTGGCAAAGGCGTAAAATCCCCGTAATGGGACCATCTGTTGACCGTGAGTTATTTTATTTCAATCTCCAAGGGAAAATACCTGGGAAGACAGAATTAAGTCTGACTCAGCCACCGCTTTGTGCCAAACTGACCTTACATTCTCTCCTATCCCTACCACTCTTCCACACTTCGGGACCTGACGTCTCTTGACCAGTAAGAAATCGGCATGTGGCGTTGTGTTGACTCATTCAAAAAAACATTTCATGATACCTTCATGTAACTTTTGCATTCCTGTCATTTCCCATTCTATTACTCTTTCTACAAGGTACAAGGTCAGCGATATTTCAGGCCTTGTAAATTTGCTTTTAAGTTGTAATATTTTTTTAATTCAGAATTATTGTTATATTAACAATAAATATATCTTATATTTAACAATATGATTGCCTAACCTGCTCCAGGGTGTTTCGGCCTCTGCAGCGGCTAAGTAAAATTAACAGCGTTGATCCCAGGGGGCTATCCACCCCCATGCAATACGTGTCCCCTTGATTTAAAAGGACTGGACTGGGTTTATTACCCACTGCCTGAGGCACCTCCTTGAGGGGGAATGCCGACGGAATCAGCATTTTTTGTGCCTACCACCCATGAACTTTGCCTTATGGGTGGGCGCACAGAAAAGGTCCTTGAGTCACGCCCTCATATGAGGGATGAGAGGCAAATACCTTGTTAAAATTCTACACAACTTTACATAATTTATAGGCTACCTACCAATAAAGAAATAAATGCGCTACATTTCTTATTTCGTATAATTATAGGTTTTTAAACTATGCCTCATTTAAGCAATTAACAACAGTTCTCCCACCAATACACGTACTACAACCAAGCAAAGTACAAAAACTGATGGTTATTATTACTGATATACATCATTGCATGATATATATATAATATATATATATATATATATATATATATATATATATATAATATTTAATATAGCAAACTTGTTGGTAAATCCTTGCGGTAAGAAAAACCCGGCAAATAGTTTGATTGTAAATTAATATACTAGCAAACGTCACCTGGAAAAAATGCAAAAAAGAAAAGACCAAGATATTCATATCAACCAAAAATAATCGGTTGATACTATAAGACTTGACCAAAAGAAACTATATATAATATATATATATATATATATATATATATATATATATATTATATATATATATATATATATATATCCGCCAGTAAATTCTTAAGCTAAAAAGTAAAGAATGCTCAATACCTTAGTAGAGCAAATAATAAAATTAAACCTAATGAGTGAGATATACCTACCTTTAGTGCTCTACTGGGCAACGATCAGATCATTGTTCTGAAGAGCACTAAGCGAAACTTTTAGTAGGTATATCTCACTCATTAGTTTTAACTTTATATATAGATAGATAGATAGGCTGTTCGAGGTAAACTTGACAGTTTTATAATAAAAGGAAAGAGTGCTTGTGTAACTACAAAATGTAATGGATTGTAAAGAAATTCAACAGGCATGGAAATTAAACTACTGTCAACAAGTTTCATCCAAAATACCCACCATTACGCATCGATCACAGCCTCAATCTTACTCCGGAACCTGGAGCAAGCAGATGTTATAGTTTACCCGGGAAAGATCTCAAAACTATCTTAATTCTGTCGATTAACTGGGCTTTTGTAGTACTGGCACGGCGATTGTTGTCTTTCTCAACACTGCCTCATACAGAATAATCCATGCGGTTAAGATCTGGGGAGTTCGGAGGTCAAACATTGGAACTGGTGTAGTCGTAAAAATTCACCGACAACCATTTTTTACTTTTCCCAGAGGTGTGGCAGGGGTCCGAATACTGCTGCCATACAAATGGCCTACCATTGGCTTCTCTTGTTATCCAGGGCTTAACTAAAGTGTTTAGCAACTCCACGTAGGCATCTGAGTTAAAATTGAGATCCTCTCTGAAAAAGTGCGGCGGGATCACATCACCCTCAGAGGACACACATCTGAAAACCATCACAGTTTGGGGAAATTTAGTCTGCATGACGAGGTGTGTCCTTTGGACTGTACGTTACCCATCTGTTATTCTGCGTATTGTGCTTTTGATCTTGGTAAATGTTTTTCTCATCGGAAAAGAACCAGATTGTTTGTGGTTCAGCAGGATATTTCACTTTGCTCAGAACTTTCTTCGCCTTTGTCAGACGGCATTTACGGGCCTTTTCTGGGAGCAGTTGACCTCTGCGACGCTTGTATGCGTAGTAGCGATGGTCTTCATTAAGTTTAACATTCAGGGTAGAGGCTGAAACATTCAATTCACGTGACAAATCCTGAATTCCAATGCCAGGGTCCTCCAACACTTTTTTCTGCAGATTTTCGTGGAATTCTGCTGTACGAACGCAATCAGATCATCTGTTATGTTGCTTTCTGCTAGCCACAGCATCGAAGCCTCCATTGCAATTCTCCAGTTCATGCCTGATTGTTTTTACAGTGTTCATGGAGCATTGGGCAGCAACCATGCACGCACGTACATGAATCCCGTCGAAAAAGTAGCTAATGGCTTGGATCAAGCTAATATCCTAGATCCATTAATACTGAATAGCGAATAGATGTGCCGTACTTGAGACATTGTGTCACATCCTCCCCGCGGCGCACGGTGAGGGTAAGAATTTTTGTTAATTATGTAAGATTGCCAATAGATGAATATAAGTACGAAAGGTAAAACAAACGTAAAAAAGAAAAATATATGATCATGAAAAATCTTGAAAACTATAAAAACGTATAAAAATATAAAAACGCACAAAAATAGATTGCGGAGAGACAGACAGACATGCATACAGACAGACAGAAAATAAAATGCTCATTCGATTTGAAAAGCACATGCGCGTGCATGTATACCATCCAACTAGATCAATTAATATTAAATAGCGAATTCGATTGCTGCTGGGTGTCCGATACGCTGTTGTATATTGTACAAACGGAAATAGGAATTTCCTGTTAAATTAAACAAAGAAAAGACGATAAAAAATGACAAAGGACTTTTTTTCCCGGTAAAAGCGAACAAAGAAGTTAAAAAGACGGAAGCGAGGCTTTCCGGTCAAATAAGCAGTGAGAAGATAAAGAAATATATAACAAATGCCCATTATCAGATCAAAAGATAAAGATGCGTAGGAGTACCTATCAATATGAAAGGCCTGAGTGTTCGAGCCGACACACAGAGACGCCAGCCAGCAGCCAAAAAGGACACTTCACGTCTCCCGTCAGGAAGCACCCCTCGGGCACTCATTGTGAACACTGCGCTCTTAACCAAACACCGGCATTTTCATTGTGAAGCTCTGTGCCTTTACCACTCACACGCCGAATAAAATAAAGAAGGGTCCTATCTTTGTACATACGTATCTGTTGTTTATTGAAGTCCAGTAGTCGGTAGTAGCTGACTACTAACATACATCGCTTTGGGTACAGTGAAAACCCCACTACATACTCGCTATATAACATATAGAATTTGATGCTGGTACGAAACAACTTGAGACCCTGTGTCACATCCTACCCGTAGCACACAATTATTTTTTGGTGATATGTAAGACTGTCAATATTTCTAATAGATGAATATGAGTGGAAACGCAAAACAAACGTTAAAAAGACAAGTAAAATAGATGATTATGAAAAAAAACATGAAAACTATAAAAACACTGAAAATGACCCTGGAGAGAGAGAGAGAGAGAGAGAGAGAGAGAGAGAGAGAGAGAGAGAGAGAGAGAGAGAGAGAGAGAGGATGAATAAAGTGGTCATTCGATTTTTTGATGGACGCAGAGCTTCTTAGAAGAAAATAAAGATTAGATCACAAGCGAGGAACGGAACGTTGTCGTAATTATTATCACTGACATTGACAACATTATTATTTGATTTTTTTTCTTCTTTTCTTTTTCTCCCTCGTTCTTATCTTTGCTGACGCACTGACGGGCCGATATTGGTAACTAAGGTGACGGAGATATAGAAGATAATGGCACCCGAGATTGGATACGCGATGCCAATAATTTACAGAGATAACCGAACTTATATGAATATTTATATAACACAGGCGATCCTGTCAATTTCTTCTTTTTTATATATTTACTGTCTATATCTTTATATCTACTTATCTATGCAGTCGAAGATTGATGTTGTATATCACACAAAACTTACATGGATTGAGTTGTTCCCATTAACATCGAGTATCTTGGGTTTTTCCTCACTTCTTTCCTCGGGATATTTATGGGAAGAGCCATGAAAAGCCTATCCGGCATTTTGCTAGTCAAGACGTACACTTTGAAATAATTCATATGTTGTATAAAACATTTGAGACCATATTTTTTACTTATATATATATGCGTATGTGTGTGTGTATGTGTGTGTGTATATATATATATGTGTGTGTGTATATATATATATATATGTGTGTTTGTATATGTATATATGCATGTGTGTATATGTATATATGTATATATATATGCATGTGTATATATATTATATATTATATTATATATTATATATATATGCGGTGTGTGTATAATTACCAACACAGGAACATGTATCATACATCAAAATGAAGCTTGTCCCCGTGGTTCCCGTCTACCTCCCCACATAGTCACCGTTTCTCTCTCAATAGCAATGTTACACCTTGAAATGGGAGCGAATATCCCTGCCGCGTAAAATTCTGTTGACTGTTCCTTGAAACGCTTCTTCCCTGCATATTTCACTTCCTCGTCACTGGAATAATGTTTGCCTCTCTCTTTCATGAAGCTAAACAGTTGATTGACTGAAGGCAAACATTATACCCATTGAAGAATTGGCTCAAAGAACAGTCAACAGAATTTTACGGGACAATGATACATGCTCTTATTCGAGGTTGAAACATTGCTATTGAGAGAAACGGTCTGTGGAGAAGTAGCGATGTGATCCACAAGGGACAGGTTTCATTTTGATGTATGATTCATGTTCCTGTGTTGGCAATTAAATTTGTCCTAAACAAAAATGTGTTAGTAATTATTTATCATCAGATTTAAATTGCGATATTTGTAATCTATATAAGAATATGCTCTTTTTCACTTGTGACTGTATCTGTCATTTTATATATCACGAGGTTTTTTTATCTTACCTATGAGACCGAGTAATTTACTCCCACACTATCTACAAACTCCACTGTTTTAAGAAAGGAAATTTTCTGATAGAAACATATCAGTGAACTAGATAAAGCGGGTTCATTCATATATTATATATATATATATATATATATATATATATATATATATATATATATATTAAATTAATGGAAAAAAAATGAATGGAATAAAAATGAATGGAATAAATGAAATTTATTTTCCAAAGGACCTCTCTTAAGAGAAAAAAGAAAATTTCTAAGAGTTGTCCCTGATGGAAAAGCCCTCTTCATTTCCACCGGACCCTTTATTGAAGCATTGAATTAATATAATTATTATATAATATATTGGAGGATAAAATATGTGTCTTACTTCTGTAGGGCCTTGTTAAGAAATGATTCAATTTTTTTGTTCTATCTGAATGTTGCCTGTTCTACTTCCGGTAAAAATTGCAACAATGTATACTTTTGAATTTAAGATAAAAACGGTTAACTGGAAGATTTTGAATAACTTTCACAATTGTAAAAAAAAAAAAAAAAAAATTCAAAAAATAGATAAAAAAGACTATCTTCAATTATTTATGGGTTATTTACTTAGACTCAAATTGATGAATGACTTCAGAAAACTATATTTTTTTCTTCTTTTTTTTAATTTTTAAAAATTTAAAAAGATGAAATAGAATAAAATAAAATATTTAAACCATAAATTGCAAAGTGTCATTTTCCCTTTTCAATAACTCTAGACTGATGGTAATTTTAAGAGGGTATGTTTTTTTTTAATTAATTATAAATAAAGATAACTATTATCATTATTTTAGATATAGTACATAATTTGAAATTGCTACAATAACGTGTTCACCTTGAACTTATTACTTCAGGAAACAAAGTAAAAATATGCAAATAATTAGCTGTTTATTGGAAACATAAATATCCTTATTTTATTATTGAAAATCTTATCCTCCTAGGATTTTTCATAATTTGGAATCTTTTAAATATAATACGGTGTTAAGTGTTAATTCCCAATTGTTTCTCATCAGATCGATTCCAACCTTCAAACGTAGTTTCGGAGCTTTTATATATATATATATATATATATATATATATGATTATTCAAACAAATTTGGATAAACATGACAGAATCCTTATTGTCTTTTTTTTTTTCAAGTTTCCTCACAATTCTTTTGGTACTATCATCTTGAAAGTTGATAATAAGTTGTCCGAAAGAGTTATTATTGGTAGACCAAGTACTTGAGGTTCTTTTCCCAAGTCCTTTAGGTTCTTTTCCCAAGTACTTTAGGTTCTTTTACCAAGTCCTTTAGATTATTTTCCCAAGTACTTTAGATTCTTTTCCCAACCATTATCCAGGTATTGTATACCGTCTAAACAACCATTATCAAAATACCTAATATTTACCTAAAACAATTGTTTTGTTTTTGTTATTAATGTGACGCCAAATAACTATGGCTGTTTATTTTAAAATGTATCTAATTATCTAGGCAAACGTAATATAAAATAAAAAAATGTTGTATCTACATTAAGCATTTTAGGATAGTGTTGCTAGTTTCAAAGTTAATTCTATTAATAGTAGGTAGCGTAAATCTTATGTACAATGATTCAAGGATATATATATATATATATATATATATATAATAAAAATGTGTATGATTGGCACTAATACACTTGAAGAGGCAGTAGTGAGCCAACGTACATTACTATTAAGAGAGTGCTCATTATCTTTGATAGCGCGTTAATGAATAGATAATAAATATATATTTTAGTATTTATTTATGCAAACAAAACTTGTTTCCATACAACTATATACTAAAATATACATCTATTTTTCATTTATTTATTTATTTATTTATTTATTGATATAATCTAAGTAAAATCATTCTTGTGTTATCTTGAAAGACATACCATTATCGATCCACAAGAAGTCTTCCCCAACTATTCTGAACCTTTGACCTTTCCTGATCCTCTGACCTTTCGCCAACCTCTCATCTTTCGGCAATCTCAGATTCTTCGTTATTGCACTCAATCTAATCTATCGTTGCGATTCCTACAGAACGGAAATTACCCCTGCAAATACCACCGGGCTTTGATCGTAGTAACATATTTTCTATGAGCATCATGACTGATGTCCACATCTATCTGCCTGACCTACAGAGCAATCCTTTATTATTATCTATTTTTAAATCTTATCTTTCTTTTTTTAATTTTATATATTGATGAGATAATATAGCCTCATTCATAAAATATCTCGATATCATTTACCTAAGGATTGATAATGATGAATAGAGTAAATTGTAGGATGATGTAGATTTGTGATACGATATTGCACCTGATTGAAGGTTTAGGCTACGTTATTAATTGTTCCTTCACAGGGCATCAAATAGAGTACATTCGCTGAGAACTGAACTCACTAAGAATAGTCGACTAGATTAGCATGTTAACCCTTACACCCCTTTATACACCGAAAAATTTTTACCCGGCCTATGTGTGGGTCCAGTGTGCTTCGGCCACTTGACTTGTTGAGAGTTAAATAATAGCGTCGATCCCAGGGGGGATGTCCCCCTAGGCAATACCTGCCCCCTTGGGCGCAGGGCTGGGTTTAGTGCCCCAGCGCCGAAGGGATCGACACAATTTTTGTTTTTTCCCGCCCATGAGCTTCGGCTTGTGGGTGGGCCAACATTAAAACGAGGCCTTGTACCCAACCCATACAAGTGAGGTATGAAGCAAATACACCCTGTATGCACCGAAAAATTTCACTTTCGGAATATCTCTGGGAGGGATAGGTAAATACCCAATCCGTTTGCCATGGGTACGATCGCAAGTATGGGGCACCAAACAACGATCAAACTCACTATTTAGTATTCATGGATCTGCAAGTCTAGCCTGCTAACCATTACCCCAAGACGGTACGTCTTCAATTACCTAACCCGTTCGCCATGGACATGTTGTGACTCAAGGTCGCAAGTATGAAGTATCCAGCTAGGGCCGATCTCTCTATTAAGTAGTAATGTATATGCAGGATTTGCTTGCTCTTACACAACGGTGGGATTCCATATCCTTAGAAGGGTATGATACCACTTAACACCTCAGCTACACTGTGATATCGCAATAAGCTAGTTCGATCTCCAGTCGCGGTATTATGACTAATTTCGGTTTAATACCTTTAGGAAAGCTATAAACCTCCAGCTCCGGATTAAATATTACCACTATTGTTCTTCTGCAATGATAACTTTGGCATTCAATAACTCACAAATGTTGATATTGAAAGGGTCTGACAAAGTCTTTCCGTCTGCAACAATATTACATCAGTCTTCGGTCAATCCGTCAAAATTCACTCGATTCTTGTCCAACACACGTCTCTCTTAACGTTAGGAAGATCAAAACCAAGACCTCGCGATGTGGGAAGGTAGGCCTTAAATATTCAACAGGGTTGACACTAGTCTGACTAGGAGCCACTCCACGCGGCGAGGAAGTTGCGAGTTCAATCTTTGTAGTCACCCACTACACTCCCCCTCGCGCACGACAAACATATACGGACGCGCTTCGTTCTTGAGGATAACGAACCTTCTCGTCTACAGATGTCTTAAACAAACCAGACATATATTGCTAACATCTTATTCAAAGAAAGCGATGTTTATGCACGCATAGGGAAGACATGGTCCACGATAAACAGATTATTAGTTATATGGAAATTAGATATCACTGATAGGTTAAAGCGACAATGCTTCAAGGTAATCCTTAACTATTTCCTCGTAAATTCCTACCATAAAATAAACTGAACCCTCATTTTATGTCCGTGCTTTTGCAATAAATGTTTAATTTTCTTGCACCCGTTATTTTACAATACTAACTATATTTTCTTTTTTATTTTAATATTCACTTCAATGTGTATATTCTAAAAGTTTTTATTTTGTGAGAATGTTTAGTTTTAAAGTGGGGACTCATTTTACAATTTAGGCATAAATTGGATCCTCCGTAATTTTTTTTTTTTTTCGTCGACGATGATTAAAATCTGACGTTTTTATTTTAGAATACCAAAGCAAAAAAAAGGAAGAAAGAAAAAAAATAACAACAACAAAAGGAGCATATGGGAAAATAGCAGGGCAGACTTGGCTCTTTAACCATGGCTAGGTAACCAGTATAGGAGAATGAAAACTCTGAATTCAAACCTTTTAAACTCCACTAAAGAAATTGACCTTGTGTCACATCCTGCTCGTGCGGACGTGGTTGACAAATATATCCCTAGAAGATTACAATATATTGCTTACATATTCATACCCTTCATTCCCTCCTTTATTCTTTTTTATTCTTTCCTCATAATTTTCATTCCTTCTTTCTGTTGTATCACAAGATGCAAAGATACACAGAAGAATGGTGTGCTTAATACATTAACCACCAGCAGCCGGTGCGAAACGGATACATACAAACATAAAACAAATAAGTACAAACAATTAGCAAGACAACACTTACACTATATAAAAAAGGGTCAAATCGGTATGGCCAACGCAGCAAAGTCAGTCGGAATATTATTCAGCTAGTTAATTCACTTTAATTGTAGGTTATTTTTATAGCTATGAGCTAGTCCATCTGGTAGAGAGCAGAAGGGGTGTTAGCTACACTACTGCAACATTTATATGAACAGAACATATCTCATTTTTTTTATCTTCTGTTTTATGTTCTGTTACAAAAAAGAATGAAGCGGAAATACATTGACGGCTTTTTATATCACTAGAACTTCATTCCATCGGTCAGACATTTTGGTGAGCTGTCAAGCCTTTTCCATTTACCATTTTGCTGAAAGTTTTGACTACTTCCAACTCCGGTCAAACATTGAATTGAAGAATTACGCCATGCATGAATCTGGGTTTGCCGTCAAGAATTTATGTGTGAAAACGTATACGATGTGGAAGATTAGTAAATACGTATGCATGAACTTGTAAAGGCATATGTATACATTTTATATATACATACATACATACATATATATATATATATATATATATATGTATGTGTGTGTATACACGCACACAAAATCTAATGTATTTACGTATACATATGTATATAGAAAGTACATGCACACATACGTATATATATATATATATATATATATATATATATATATATATATATCACAGTTGTATATACATGTATATATATATATATGTGTGTGTGTGTGTATTACACACTGAACATATACTATACACATTCACATATATAGTTTTGATATATTTACATGTAATAAATACATGCACACACACACACACACACACACACACACATATATATATATATATTATATATATATATATATATAATGTACTAAACTAATGCATATATCTATGTGTGTCTGCGTGATGTGATAAACTAATGCACACACACACACACACACACACACATATATATATATATATATATATATGTGCTAAACTAATACAAATATTTATATGTGGGTTTGTGTGTGTGCGCTAAATCTATGCATGCATACATATGTGTACTTGATACATGCTTATATATATATATATATATATATATATAT
>CM042159.1:27554799-27579799 GCA_023376005.1 Doryteuthis pealeii | reverse complement strand
AAAACTTCACGTTCGATGAAAAGCTACGTCAGCTGATGATGGCGTAAAAATCAAGTTCAGTTAAAAGACAAAAATAAACTGTGAAAAATGTGAGGTTTTCTCTTGTTTTTTGTTTGTATTTTTTATCTTTTTTTTTTCTTTTCATTTTGTTGAAAAGATCAATTTGCTGTCAAAATAAATCCTTATAGCGTATAATAATACGGCTGTCAAAATAATGTGTAAAAGATGTTTTAAAAGTATGAAATGTTTACCATAAACCAATAACTTTACATTTATCTTTCTGTATATATGTGGATGCGAAAAAATTAAATTCTGTATGCATATATGAATATGTGTGAAAAAATTTAATTATATATGTATATATATATGAGGATAGGAGGATTGTAGTAAATCCGACAGAATGTAGTAAAGAATAGAGGGAGAAATGTAGACAAAGAAACAAAACTCAGACAAGTATATGTAGGAGATATATTTCGCCGTGCATTGAGCTCGGCGTCAGCAGTCGTTTACATGATCATTAATGCATCATACATGTGTTTGTTAGAGGAGAAATGCATTAATGATCAAATAAACGACTGATGAAGCCGAGCTCAATGAACGGCGAAATATATCTCCTGCATATACTTGTCTGAGTTTGGTTCCTTTCTCCACATTTTTCCCTCTATACTTTACAACATTTATTTATATTATTGTATGTAATTTATATTATTGTATGTAATCCACTGGCACTCACTGTCCAAAGACACATAAAGCTTACTTAAGTCAGGAAAGAGATCATATCTATCTATCTTTCTCATTATCTACCCATATATATATATATATATATATATATATATATATATATATATATATATATATATATAATGTGTGTGTGTGTGTAGTTAGGGTAGCGTAGTCGTGGAATCACGAGCGTTTAGTTACTTACAATTTCTTGTCTATAATCTTTTTTAAACAAATGTTATATATTCTTCTGATGATCTTTGGTGTCCTATGTAGCTGGGACTTCTTCTTCTAGGGTCTGGAACTTTCCATTTGGGGATTTCGGTTCTGGTCTTCCATTGGAGATTTCTCGGCTATCAGAAGCCCTGTGTTATTAGTAGCCTTTGGATGAATAACCCAAGACAGATATTTTTATATTATAGTTTATTTAGAAATCCAAATCCAGACTAACTGTGCAGAGTGTGAGTACGGGAACGCGCTGAGCGCGACTTGCTATCTCCGTGGCTTGCCCAGTACTGACTTAACTAACTCTTTCAAATCAAAACCGGAAGAGCTCTTTGTTTCTCATTTCGCTACTAATACAGTATCTACCAGAAAAGGGGTTAACACGAGTATCTACCAGAAAAGAGTTTAACACGAATCAATCTTCCATGATATCGTCACATACTCCCACTCAAAATAAAATGCAAGCTGTAATTTCTAACAGCCATTTTGATTTCTACACAAACCCTACATAATGGATAGGGTACTAACAATTATGTAACACAAGGTTTGAATAAAGGCATGTGCAATAAACTGTAAACAAGCCCCACTGACTCCATGTCAACGTTACACTAATTTATATATAAACCTGTTTTCTCACCTGTTTTCTTCCTGCTCGTAATTTTTGTTAAATCAGCCTTTCAGTTTAACCCTGAGAAAATACATATCCCTCAGGGATCGGTCCTGTTTTCTTACCACAGACACACATAGATACATACATACATACATATATATATATATATATATATATATATATATATATATATATATATTGTTTATGTGATTAATATATATATATATATATATATATATTTGTTTATGTGATTATATATATATATTATATATATATATATATTGTTTATGTGATTATATATATATATATATATATATATATATTGTTTATGTGATTATATATATATATATATATATATTGTTTATGTGATTATATATATATATATATATATATATATTATATACATAGTACAATAAATGTAGGAAAAACTTTAAATTTGCTTCATTACTATAATTTATTTCAACCGAATTACTGCAGTCCCTCTCACTTCATTCAAATTTCCTAGCCCCGCCCATACTACCCTCGCAAAGTAAGACACCCACCTCCAAAATTGATAGATTTAAACCATTGTTTCTTGAGAAGATGTTCAGTAATATCGATAATTTTGCTCATACTTGAAGTTGCTGCAGTAATGCGGTTGAAATAAATTATTGTAATGAAGCAGATTTAAAGTTTTTTTCCTTCCTCTATTGGATGTTTTGGTCCGTCCGCTCACACATTGGGCTCTCATTACGGTTCACCTGCATCATTTTGGTTAAACCACTCATTTAAGGTCCTAACTACCACGAATACTTACAAGGTAAGTTGGTATTAGGATGATTCTAAGTTGGACCTTTCTTCCAACAGCCAAATGTTACAGTTGTTCATGTCTACATTTAGAACTCGATGTTCAATATTGATGAAAAGAGCAATATAATAGGTGCCTGTTTAGACCTTTTTCTTTAATATATATATATATATATATATATATATATATATAGTGGACTCTCCTATCGAGAACGATAGATGAGGGTCAGCAGTGAGTGATTTGATTCCTCCCATGTTGTGCATGCTGTCAAGAAGATATTTTATGTTTCCTCGAGTGTGACAGCAGCCCAGCCCTGCTGCAAGCCATGAAACCACACTGACAAACGAAATGTTCCAAGGCAGGAGTTAAATGTTTTTCTTTTAAATTTAGGCGGAGCTGATCTCTATGCTTCAATCTTTTTTTGTTCAAATCTCTTTAGTTTAGCGAAACAGGTCTTACGCCATTCCATCCGATCCGATGCTAGATCTTTCCAAGCACTTAGGTCAATATCGAAGCGTTTCAAATTGTCCTTCAATTTGTCCTTGTAGTGTAAAAGAGGACGTCCAATAGAACGCTTAGCATTTGGTAGTTGCCCGTATAAAATCTTCTTTGGAAGCCTGTTCTCATTCATTCGGACAACGTGACCAGCCCACCAAAGTTGAATCTTGGTTAGTAGGGTTTCGATGCCAGCAATATCACATCTTTTTTAAAATTGTGCTATTTTTTACTCTGTCATCCCATTTTATACCGCAAATGACACGAAGACAACGCATGTGAATTGCATCAAGTTGGTTTATGTGCTTGCGGTAAAATGTCCAAGTTTCAGCACCATACAGTAGAGTAGAAAGCACGGCTGCTCTGTAGATGTTAATTTTTATTTTAAGAGATACATCTTTGGTACTCCATAATCGATGTTTCAGTTGCCGAATGCAGTGCTAGCTTTACCTATTCTGGAATGGATTTCTTTGTCCATTTTTCCATCAGATGTGACTGTTGATCAAATGCATTTAAATGTGTCAACAATCTCCAATGCTTTTCCATCAATGAAGACAGATGGATTTACAAGACGTTTGTGTATATATATATATATATATATATATATATATATATATATATATATATATATATATATATATATATATATATGTGTGTGTGTGTGTGTGTGTGTTATTTGTTGTATTAATAATGTTAATATATGTTATTTTTTTATTAATAATGTTATTATATATATTTGTCACTGTATGTCAGTATTAAAACTGTGAAAGAAAACGCACATAACTGTTATTGTTTTTCTTATTTCTATTCTTATTTTTGCCACACTTTTAACAGAGACTATTTTAGCTCATTACTTTGACCGGATTTCTTACTGTTCTTTAATATGTCTTATTGTGTTGTTTTCTGTTGGTTTTATTGCTGTGCTCAAATCATTCTTACATTTATTCTAATTCTAGTTATCTATCTATACGTATATAAAGGGCAGAGGTGCAGTTGATATATTCTACTGTTCTAGCCAAGATGGAGATTCATTGAAGTGCCATCTATACATATATAAAGGGCAGTTGTGTGTATATTTATGTCAGTAAGAAACTTCGAAAATGAAACAATTAACGACAAAGTAAATATATATATACACATTAAATATAACCAGGGCTTGGTTTTGGAGAAAACATGATAGAGATTTGATTTATATTCGTGATGATGATTGAAAAATAAAATTGAAATGATAACAGCATGGATTATTTTTTTCATTTGATATTATAGAGAGTAGACATTAATATTTCTTTTCAGAGTAGCTGGATCAATGCAAGGTCTATTTCTACTTACATAGGGATTTAAAGGGGACAAATCGTCGAATGAAAAATAAATTTCCGACGAGAGTTACAATTGTAGGCTTTTTTTAAAATGAGGATTCTGAAATTATATTAGAACGTGACCGTTTAAACATCATCTACATCAACAACTACTGTAAAACAAACTATAAATATATTTTTTTAGTCTGAAGATATAGTATTACTTTTCTGATAGTGTATTACATAATTCAATCTCAACAGACACAAACACACACACACACACACATATATATATATATATATTATATATATATATATATATATATAATCACAATTTTGATATCTGTAATCATCTAATATAGCATGTTATAAATGCACACATATATAATTGATAGCCAGGTATCTCTTTCCCCACCTCTCATATATATATATATATATATATATATATATATATATATATATATATATATATGAGAGAGAGAGAGATAGTATGATAAATATACTGACATTAATTGATAAATATATATATTTTAAAATGCATGGACAAATAAATAAAGATATCAATAAACATATGGTTAGGCAGATGGATATATATATATATATATATATATATATATATATATAGTGAGGGAGAGAGGAGAGAGAGAGGAGGGGGAGAGAGCATATAATGAAGAAATGTACAAGAATAAATAAATACGGAGACATACATTAATAAACCGTGATAGATCGAAATCCATACTGAGACTGAAAAACGAACATCATAATGACGTAGATATTAACATGGGGACATTTAGGATCTAAAAATAACATAACATATTAAAGATACATAAGCTTACCATTGAAGTCTATTCCTATATTCTTTTATTTTTAAGATGGCCGTTGCACATCAAGAAATAAAAGAATACAGCCTTAATTTTCATTTATTTTTCATTTTGAATTTCTATGTTGGAAGAAAAATCAATAATTAATCATCTGTGAGAGACATCAAAGAGATCAATCTAATAAACAAATCAGATTTAAGAATGAAATGTTAATCGCTATTTTTATTTCACCTCTAATTAGTTTTATTGGAAGTTCGACATTCCTTTCTAGAGAACTCCACCCGATCTTTTTAAAAAAAAATAATTCGTTGATAGAAAAACATTCAACAAAGAATCAACGAATCAGGTCGATCGGTTAATGACCTAACTGATTATTTTACTTATATATATATATATATATATATATATATATATATATATAATATATATATATATATATAGATATATATATATAGATACAGACACAAACACTCACTCATTCGTACATGAGTGTAGATATACTCACGCATATGCATACTTATGTTTTCTCTAATTTTTTTAATCCATTCTGCAAAAATAGAATGTATCGAAATTAGATTTATGAATTTGATAACAGAGAAAACACACCACACACACACACACACACACACACACACACACAAGCTGGTAATAAAATATGTTTAATATTAAAACCTCTCAGTCACAACCAACTGCCGATTCATTTAAATAAGCTATGTAGATATGTTTTTGATTTGCAGTTTTTGACAAGTGCAGCACCTCGTCTTTCTTTGTTATTTTTTCTAATTTAAGTATTTAGTTATAAGAGAATATTTTAAGTATTTAGTTATAAGAGAATATAAAGAATAAAATGACAGTTATTTTATCTTGTTAATGGATTTCATTTAAGATTCATTGAAGAGATTTTTGCTTATATTCATTAAAATAAAACCAAACAGTTAGAAATCAATAATACTAAGCACATATTTATTAAATTCGATTTTTTTATATTAATATGCAAATTAGCCTTCCCGTTCACATTCTAAAGCGCAATTTTGTTGTATATATAAATATAATTGCATGTTGTCAGTATGTAGACATAGTTAACAGTATTAATAATGTAAGACAATTGTATTAATAATTGAGGTTTAGATAAAAAATAAAATCATGGAGAATGTGATGTCAATAAATAAGAGAATTGTGACTTGAGTAGGAATATAGTTTCGGTTACAGACATAATAAGATATATATATATATATATATATATATATATATATATATATAATAAATGAAGGAAACTTTTAGCTCTAAGAACCACGTGTGGAATGAGAATACCGGGGGAGAAGGCTAAGTCTCTACCTAGACAGATTTTCACCACTTTTTCTATACGACTACTAATTTCACGAATTTTCACTAATTTCAGTACTCCTGTATTTATTTCAGTGAACAATATAAGCAATATATTTTAGAAAAAAAAAAAATAACAATAATATAATATATGTGTGTGTATGTGACAAGATATCTCTTTGATTAATAATTTTGTGGGCTGAACTTGCAAATCGGTCGGAAAATTAAAACATATTACAGGGTGAACCAGAAAAAACAGAACCCTATTTATTTATTTCTCCATTAAACTAACCCTACACCCCAACCCTAACTCTAACCCTAAACCCTAATACTAACCATAAACCCCCTAGTTAAAATTAACTGTTTTATTACAAAATTTGTGGGCTCTGTTTTTTTCTGGGTCTCCCTGTATACATAGTGACCCAGAAAAAGCAGAACCCAAATTATTTATTTATTTTCCCATTAAACCAACACTAAACCCAACATCAACCCTAACCCTAACCCCTAACCTGAAACCCCCCTAGTTAAAATTAACAAAATATGTGGGGTCTGTTTTTTTCTGGGTCACCCTAATTTTCCGTCCGATTTGCAAGTTTAGCCATTTTGTGATAATTTTATATTATTGTTATATTTCCACTTAATTTTTTTTTTCTAAAATGTATTGCTTATATTGTTCACTGAAATAAATACAGGAGTGCTGAAATTAGTGAAAATTCGTGAAATTAGTAGTCGTATAGAAAAAGTGGTGAAAATCTGTCTAGGTAGAAACTTAGCCTTCTCCCCCAGTATTCTCATTCCACACGTGGTTCTTAGAGCTAAAAGTTTCCTTCATTTAAGCCATATAAAATAAACACGTTTGTTTACTTACCCTCATACTGTCGTAGCAAGTCAATAAAAAGTGGAATATAAATAAGTTTCAAAACGAACGAAGAATGTGGGATTGGCAAGCTAGTGTAACGGTTAGAGTCTTCGCCTGTCAGCTTAGAAGTCGAGGTTTCGAGTCACACACAGAGCAGTCTCCCATATCTATAACCTTGCTGATGAGACCTAATAGGTCGAAATGTACATTCAGGCATTGACATTTTCTCGATTTGTTTAGCCTTACATTTGAACATATATGCCCGCCTAAATTCATTCATTATTAACTAATTAATTTTCAAAATTAGGTATGACTTCAATTAAGCACATACCCTCCAATATATATATATATATATATATATATATAATTTTGGTACATTCAAGAACAGCAATGTTTTCAAAGCCTGAACTTGGATGAATTTTCAGTTCATGGAACAAAAGAAAGTTGCATGAAGCTAAGACTGGTGAATTTGGAAGGTGCTGCACTTGTCAAAAACTGCAAATAAAAAAAATATCTACATAGTTTATTAAAACGAATCGGCAGTTGATTGTGACTGAGGGGTTTTAACATTAAACATATTTCATTACCAGCTTTAACCAAATTGTTCATCTTTTTGTTGTCTTTTAACAGAATGTCTTATCTGATTCTTGTGCTTAAAAATTGATCATGTGACTTGTGCGGAGGGTTTGGGTAATCACACATACCACAGGAACACGTATGATCCTTACGGATATGAACACAAATATAGATAGATAGATAGATATGAATCGACTGAGATAGATATATGTAAACAGAGCCAGATATAAATACTGACAGATAGATAGAAATATATGAACAGAGTGAAATACATAATGAACATATTGGAATAGATATATAGATATATTGATAGACAATAAACAGGGTGTTTACAAAGTCTGGGTCTATGGAGATCTCACTATTATATCTATTTATGTAATTTTTCCGAGAAGGCAGATACGGTAATTTAGCAGTAAATACAATCAAATGTTTAAATTAAATAAAAAATACTTTATTTTCTAAATTTATTTATGTTATTTTTTCTACCCAGATCGAATGATGGTTCTGTCTAAAGAAGAAAGAATCAAGTTAGTACTCTTAAGTGGACGAGAGGGGTGGTCATATTGCAAAATTGGTTTTCTCTCCATGAATTCTTTTTCTGGGGTATTATGAAAGAGAAAGTTTACTAAATAAAGATTACAGATTTAAACCACATAAGAGAACGCATTACCAGTCAGTGTGCTGAACTTGATGGCAATGTAGACTTATTTAATCGAGTTCACCTGAATTTTGCAAGGCGCATCAAGTTGAAAATAAGGGAAATCATATTGAAATTATTATTTATTAACATTAGAATTAAATAAATTTGACTTTGGCCCTTTCTTGAGATGGACGGGCGGTTGGAGAGGCCCCCTCCAATCAATCGGCTAGTCACGTCAAGCCCTAGCACCTATATGATTGTCCCAACTCTATTGCCCTTGCGGCAAGCCCCGACCCTTTTATCATATGGGTGCTAGAAGGCCATGGCTGAGGGTCTACATGTCCTGGGAATGACGTTAAACTCTATCTGATGGTGAAGTTCCAGTTTTGGAGGTTTAGTGAATGAGGAACACCCCTTCATCAGCATTGCTCCAAGGTGAACTCTGACCCGGATTGGTAGTACCTGTTAGGGAACGGGTTAAATAGAAAAATGTATTTATTAAAAATATTGAGTATCTATTAAGAATGACTTTATTTCAAAACTTTATCGGCATTAAAGGACCCACTAAGGTCGATATGCCGTAAAACAAAACAAACCAAACAAACCAAACAAACCAAATTGTTTTGTTTTAAAAGTATAAGTTAATGTACCCAGACTTTCTGGACACCCTGTAGATGTTTCTCATCAAATTAACCTAATAACCAACTACCAAAATCTACACTAGAATACGATAAGTAGTAACATAATAACCATCATTAAAAAAAGAAAAATATAATTACATACGCAGTTTATTTTTAAACGATTTAAAACTATTTGTTTTGGTCAATTTAGACGCGATCCGCCATTTTTGGTTGTTTTTCAATGGTTTTAGGTGCTTGTTTACAATTTTAACGTAACATTTGGGATGGAATTTTTTTTTTACCAAAAATCAGGTAATTATCCGATTCTAATGAAATTTTCAGTATTGATTTAACAATTAATGAATTTTATAATGCATCAGTTATTTTATTTCAAAACTTTAATTAGTATTTTTGCTATGAAAAATTAATATTAAATTCATTTGAATAAAAAATTTCGGATTTTAAGTTTAAAATGTTATATTTTTTAAATTCTAAAAATAAATATCTACTTAATGAAAATCTTATTTTTTCGAAAAAAGTATACGTAGAATGTTTACTAAATATCCCAATGATTCGGAATCGTGTACTACTATCTGATGTACAATCTGGAGAGCGAGTGTACTCATACAAGGATTAATTTTTAGGAATTTCTGGCCAGATTTCTACAAGAATCCCAGCTCACATCAAATTAATAATCAAGCAATTTAACTCAAGATAAAGAACACGCACTTAATAAATATTGATTTTAAAAAATCAGGTCGAAAATGTAATCAGCACAAAATTTAATTTAAAGCAAAAAGGGGACGCACTTATGAATTGTACAGTTTATGGTTTCTCAAACAAATTATTTCTAAAGCCATCCATATAGCATACTTTCTCAATTTGATTACTCCTCTTTCTCAGATAGACACACACTAACTCACACACGTTATATATATATATATATATATATATATATATATTATATATATATATATATATAATATAATGTAATATATTATAAGTAAGAAGTCCACAATAACATTGATAGTACATGTATGATTTATATATATATATATATATATATATATATATGTATATATTATATATTATATATATATAGCTCTTCATATATAAATATATATATATATATAATATATAATAAATGTGATATATTTATAAGTAAAGAGTCCACAATAACATTGATAGTACATGTATGATTTATATATATCTATATATATCTATATATATATATATATATATATATATATATATATATATATATATATATATATATATATATATATATATATATAGTGTGCTATATTTAATGAGTAAAGAGTCCACAATAACATTGATAGTACATGTATGATTTATATATATAAATTCAACGGTGCTTGGTTACTGACAGATTTTTGCCTCGGGGATTTTTTCAAATATATATATAGTATATATATATATATTTGTTGTGAGTGAGTGTGTTTTTTTTTTTTTCATTTTCGTTAGCTTTCAGTGCCACAACTAGATTGAATACGTGTGGCTGAGTTCAGTGTGAGTGTGTATATATATATATATATATAATATATATATATATATAGAGAGAGAGAGAGAGAGAGAGACAGACAGACAGACAGACAGACAGACAGAGGTCGATTAATGTCAAATGGGGAAGATAGTGCTAATTAAATATATAAACGTTAACATAATGAACATTAGAATATGAGTAACTTATAAAAGCAACCTCAATAATATATATATATATATCAACTATAATCTATTTTTCTCAACATTTTGTATCATTATATAGTTTCATATTTTTATGTGCTGTAATAAACGTCTACTGAAACTGTTGTTGGATCATTTATGTACAAATTCAATAGTAAATAAGAATATAAATAATGATGTAAAACGGCAACATTTTATTTTACAATCTTAAAATACAAACAGATAAATAACTGATCATGTTCGTTCCCTTGAGCCAAAGTTATAAATAAATAATTCATAATACAGTTAAATGTCATAATAAGATAAGTTTATTTAACTTACGTCTTTTGAGTAAAGCAATTAATATCAATTTATTTACCATAATTAGAGTGAACATCAATTTGCACATAATTCAAATATATATAATCTATTTCTCTGAATATTTTAGATGAGGCGTCATGATTAGATTGGACACATGACCTAGTGGATAAAGGAGTCAGGTTAAGACATTTCTAAGAGACAGCTATTTCTATACTGCAGGTTCAATCCTGGTCAGGAGTAGCAGTAACATAGATTAATAATTAACACAGCTTAACACCTCTACCCCAGCTATGATTAGCGGAATGATAACAGGATACCGCTGTGGATGAATAAAGGGGTTCAAAGTTCCGTGATGGCTCCTGATTACGACAAGAAAGTTCCCGATTACGACAAGAAGTTTCCCGATTACGAGAACAAACAGGGAACGTCACATATGAGTTCGTCAATACTTCTCCTGCGATGCATAACATTCCTTATCCTAGACTGTTTCCCTTTATAGAGTCAAATAACTCAGTCAATTCTAACATCTATCAAATACTGGAAAATGGAGAACAGATGAAGGACTATATTGCCTTTAGGCACCCCTTTTTTATCTCGATTAAGAAAGGACATATTTTTCATTTACACCGTCAATATCCGGTTGTTAGTTAGGAGTTAGGGTTAGGGGTTAGGGTTAATTTTTCTTATGACCTGTTTAAGGGGTCAATAAATAAATACTCAACACGGATATAAAAATAAAGAACAGATGTATTCAACATATATCAATATACAAAATGGGGAGGGTTTTTTTGGTATCAGCATACACGAAGACTTGCATTTGCTACTTCTCACTTGAGCAGCTTTGTTCTGCTAAATATACCCTTTGGGTAAGTCCATTGTTCTGGTCATAGGTGAGTCACCTACCACAGTTTTATAAAAAAAATTAAATCTAAAGTTCGTCTGTTAAAACAGCCAGATATTGACAGTGTAAATGAAAAGCCTGTCCTTTCTTAATCGAGATCAAAAAGGGGTGCCCAAAGGTCATATGGTCCCAGATGAATTCATACCTGAAACGCAAACAATACCTTCATTATCGGATTGTGCATTTCTAAGCACACTCAATCTCTTCTGCAATGTGAGAAACATATATATATTAAAAAAAGAAATAGACATGTTCCTAATTGGGTGGGTGTGGCAGTTAATTCTATCTAATCAATAAATGCAGCAAGGTCGCCATTGTTAGATCCACCAGTCACTGTACGTCTTCTAACAAATCCTGAATGTGTGTGTTATTTCCTGATAAATATCAACGGGGTTCAATATGTCTTGCCCTTGAAAGCTCAAATGGTCATGACAATGATTGCTCATCTTAATTAAATGATTGACAATACGAGTTTGGAATAATAATGACCAAATCCCTGTAGCGTTGAACGCAAATAATTAACACCCCTGTTTGATGTCGTCCATACTGAAATTCATTCCTGATATCAAGTGTAGTTAATTACCATGTATTAGTTTTCCGTAAGATTAAGCGCTAACAGGGGTGACATATTCAGATATTATTGTTCAAAGGAATCAATATATATATATATATATATATATATATATATATATATATATATATATATTTGTATATATATATATATATATATATATATATATATTAACTTACCGGTGGGTATAAGAACGATCGTTGGAAGCGCACAATATCCAGAGGTTAAGGTTGAGAAAAAACAAATACAAAGTGCTTAATACAATGTAGAGCATAAATTTATTTTAAGAATGGAAAGGAGTAACCTACTCGAGTTTCATCGATTGATTCTTCAGGGTTACTTTAAATTAATCGAGTTTACGATTAATCTTAGGTGTTATAAACACCTAAGATTATATTAATCGTAAACTCGATTAATTTAAAGTAACCCTGATGAATCAATCGATGAAACTCGAGTAGGTTACTCCTTTCCATTCTTAAAATAATATATATATATATATATATATATATATATATATGTAAGTCGACGGGACGGCCTAAAGTCGGTATCAGCCAGTGAGCGAGGGAGTCTATCCCCATTTCAATAGCGCTAGACCAAGGAAATTGTTTTAGCATCTGAGGTGGAACCGATAACCGAGTATATTGCACGTTTATACTTACTTTTCAATATTTTCCTATACAGTTATAAAAATAAAAAAATAT
Organism: Doryteuthis pealeii; assembly: GCA_023376005.1. Lineage (NCBI taxonomy): Eukaryota > Metazoa > Mollusca > Cephalopoda > Myopsida > Loliginidae > Doryteuthis > Doryteuthis pealeii. The sequence goes on along the minus strand of CM042159.1, from coordinate 27,566,651 downwards.
ATAACAAATGAAAATACATGAAACCAGACAAATGTGTGAAGATTATTAGTATATAGTAGTAAAGTCATCGGGGCGGCCTAGTGTCGGTATCAGCCAATCAGCGAGGGAGTCTATCCCCTTTTCAATAGCACTAGACCAAGGAAATTGTTTTAGCATATGAGATGGAGCGCCACATCAACCATCAACTCCTTACTTTAACGCACAGATCCCTGTGCTACTCATACGCTGAGTTGGCGAGGACCAGTATCGAACTAGGAACCTTGTGGTTTCTTTCCGAACGCTTTACCGACTGAGCTAACCCAGCTATATAAATTGGATGTTTGACACGACATATCAATTTAATTATCCGTGTTGTTTTACGACTCTCGACGAAGAGTATGTTAACGTAGTGGCTAACATACTGGACAGCGATATCGTATTAAGCGAGTTCGAACTCAAGTCACGCTGTTATATTTACTTTACGACTAATAGCTTTAGGAAATATATAAAGCCCTCATCCCCCAACTATGGGTTAAATGGTTTGACTTCTTATCTTGGTTTGTATGGAGATGTCCCTTTCTTTGAAAAGTCCCGATATTTTTTGAGGTAGGGTGCCGTCCCGGTTCTCCGCGAAAAGTACCCAAAAATGTTTTTCTTCTGTCTTTCGTCTTTTTATTTATGCAGAAAATAGTATCAATAACATATATACACACCGTTATTTGTACCCGAAAAACAGGGAAGTCAAAGTTAAGTTTGTTTTTTTTTTAATCAGAAAGTTTTAAAATAGAATAAAAATTAATTCATTGCTAAATCAACACTGAAAATTTAATTAAAACCGAATACTTCCCTGAGTTTTGGTACATTTTTTTTTAAAAGTGGGGGTTAGAATTGTATTAAAAAAAACCCTGATTTTTCAATGAATTGACCTAGACAATTGAAATAGTCATTAGAATTTTTATTGCAGGCGGGTGTTTTTCATCCCCCTTTAGTCTAGAGACGAAAAGAGAGTATAATGTAAGACAAGCGAAGGGGAGGGTCGACTTGACTGCTGCGTTTTTAGTAATACATCTATTACATGTGATCACTTTCACACGCCTTCACTGGCATATAGAGAGTAAAAAGGGGAGATACGTAGGATGTAAAGACAGAGAAGGGTTAAGATTTAACTTAAATTGCAAATTAAACCAATTAAAGTGGATTTTTTAAAAACATTAAGTAGTCCTAAAACTAAGGAATAATTAAAGACAAATTTCGTGTGATCAAGGTCACCAGCAAAAAAGCCTTAAGATATTGAAAGCTGAAAAATCTCAGCTTTAGTATAATATATATATATATATATATATATATATATATATATATATATACTCGAGCGGTTGTGCTGGTAAATATATGTAGTAAAACCATTGGTTAAATCTAAATTCAATATATTAATTAACCTTGTTTTCAACAAAAGCAATGTATTTCATCTTACACAGAGGAATTGCTTACTGTGACTTACTCTTTGGCTCCTGGGATTCAACGATTATAGAAACCTTAAAAATGAAAAGAACCCGTTGAAGCACTATCAAATGTCTAGACGGGTTTTTAATTAGTAGTTTTATTCCAAAGCAATTAGAGTAAAAGGACGTACGACTTACTTTTAGGAAGTATTCATATCCTAACGTTGTTTCTAATGTAAATTCACTACATATCAAGAAATATTGATTCATTTGTGTACCTAGTGGTATGGAGATTGCGTACATTATATATATATATATAATATATATATATATATATATATATATGTGTGTGTGTGTGTGTTTTAATTGAAGTCGTACCTAATTTTGAAAGTTAGTTAATTAATAATTAATTAATTAGGCGGGCATACCTATTTAAATGTAAGGCTAAAAAATCGAGAAATATCAATCTCTGTATGTACATATCGGCCTCATACAGAGATTGATTTTTCTCGATTTGTTTAGCCTTACATTTAAATAGGTTTGCCCGCCTAATTAATTAATTATTAATCAATTAACTGTCAAAATTAGGTACGACTTCAATTAAGCACATATTCTCCCAAAAATTGTCGGCTAAAAAAAGCCTTATCATAAACACATCGCTGTGTATTTACTTCTCATATATATATATATATATATATATATATACATTTTTTATTGGATGTTTTAAGAATTTTGAAAAAATGTTATCTGCTTATATGGCTTCAAGTATTATTCTATCAGCATCATCATGTCGCGCAAGCAGCACGGATATCCATGAGTCTCTCGCTAACCTTCCCTATCACTCATTGCCTCTGGGAGCTCTTCTGTGCGGCATCCAGCATCCTCACATAGTTTTTCAATGTCCTTGCTGGGCGGCCCACACTAGCATGCTCATGTGTTGGCTTCCACAGGAGAACGTCGGTTATGAGCGCTTCCTTGCTTCTCCAGCCGTGCCCCGCATACCTAATCCGTCTTACTCGTATGGTTTGTTAGATGGGGGCATGTGGCCATACAGCTGTTTCCTTATTGGGTACTGTTTCCACGACTTGTTCAAGACTGCACGCAGCATTCTTGTACATGTTCCATCCAACTTATTCTCAATGCGCTTCGTTAGCGGCCAAGTGGTGCATCCATACAGTAGTACTGATATAACCACTTTTATTTTCATATTAAGTATTATATAAGAGTTATATTAAGTATTATTAAATAGTTTACACCTTTATGTTGTTTTATATAAACGCGTAAACTATCTAATATTTAAAATATTATGAAATGTTTTATCAGTGTATATGGTTACATATTTTCAAGTATTATTAAACGGTTTACGTGTTATATTGTTATATATATTTGCCAACCCCTCTGAACGAGCAAAGTGTGACACAAGGTCAAAATATTAAGCGAAGTTTAACTTCATCTAAAAAATAAAACTATATAATAAGACAAATAACACTATTTTTAAAAAATCGGTGAGAATGAAATTCGATACGCAAGATGCTAATTTTAAATAAAAAAACGCCAAAATCGTGATATGAATTCGATTATGAATTAATATATCAGATAAAACGGTATTTTTGCCAAGTCATTATTGCTAGATAAATCAATAATCTCATATTCGAATAAGTTTGAGATTTTTTTTTTAATCAGAGAGACGATTGCAGCCAGAAAATGAGTTAATGATACTGTTACGATTATTGTGGCCTTCCGTAGGCTTCAAGCAAGAGAGATCCTTAGTGAAGAAACCATCCGTTGCTCCTTGGTGTCCCTTATTATTGGGTACGATCCTTTGGTTGTTCCTTGGTGTTCCTTAATGTTGCGTATGGTCCTTTGGTTGTTCCTTAGTGCTGCAGGCTCGTCGTCAATGTCGAATAAAGGGCAAAGGAACAGCTGTCACTATCAGTAATTAACCAACATGGGGTATAAACTACGTGACCTCGCTTAGTCTATACATTTAAGTGGCGGATTACAGCTAGCATTATATCACAAAAATTACCAGACCATTGTTTGTGAGTTCGATTCTCACTGGGTACCCCATACTTCTGGCTTTGTGCCGTATCTAAGCTACGCTTAGTAAATAACTATATCACAAAAAAAATATTTCAACAGACACATTCAGATACACTAAAATGGTATTTCTCTGAATGTTTGAGATGAGGCTTGATGATTAGTATTATCTGCTTTGTTCGGACTATTGTCCTCATCTTCATTGTTATATGTACAACGTTTCGGCCGATGTGTCCTCCGGCCTTCTTCGGGTATTTCTTGTCGAACTCGGGAAGGTTCCCGAGTCCGAAAAGTAGGTTACCGAGTCCGAGAAGGTTCCCAAGTTCGACAAAAATACCCGAAGAAGGCCGGAGGGCACATCGGCCGAAACGTACAGATAAACAATGAAGATGAGATCAATAGTCCTAATAACGCAGATAATACTAAAATGGTATTGTTTTAATACAGGTAGTAATATAAAGCATTTCAATTCATTTCTTTAAATTATTATTCCACTTTTTGAGTATTAGAAAAGTTTTTAAAACTAAACATTATTATCCTAATTTATGTTACTAGGGTAACCTGTGGATTTGCCACAGTATCATACTTGAATCATTACAACGCTTGATATATATATACTTAAGAGCTATTGTAAAATGTTTCAATATGTAAAACGTATAACAATCTTGATTAACACTCTCTCACTCTTTGTCTTTCAGTTCTTTTCATCATTTCATTACATTCAATTGAAACAGATTAGCGTTATCGCTTACATGTGCTCACCCCCCCTCTCTCTCTCTCTCTCTCTCTCCATCTTTCCCTTACTCTCTTTCTTTCCTACCTTTCTTATTACATTTTGTGTGTGATGGCTGGCTGATACCGACATAAGGCTGCCCGATATATATATATAATTATATATATTCACACACACCTACACACACACACACACACACACACACACACACACACACACACACACACATATATATATATATTATATATATATACTAGTGTTCGTACGACCGTTATCATCTTGAAAAACTTGAAATGAGACCGTTCCAATACTCGAAGATGAAATGCCGAAATATATATCCTCATTATCTGGTGTTGCTTATCCACCGGATTCGTATTTATTAAGAGTGTCGTCACCTCAAATAAATAATGGATCATTCTTTTTTTTTCATTATTCTTTCTTTTTATTTTTACTGTTTATCTTCATTCTTGTAATTCTTTCATTGTGTCTTTCTATGTTTCCTTTTTTCTTTAACTTGTATTTATGTCCCTCTCTGAAGACTTCTCCTAGTAATGTCAACCATTTTCGTTCAATTCTTCTGGTATTTGCAATTGATTTTGCTTACAAAATATGTCAAATATTAATAAGTCTCCTTAAATCTGTCAACCTGTACAAGAAGACACTTTAAAATACTCTATAAATAATATCATATACCTCCACATATTTATGATCGTGAGATGAATCACACATTACCCACACATATAAATATTTAATATCTATGATTTAGTTTTATATATCTATGAATAAATAATGATCAATATCAATGATAGAAAATGTATATATATATATATATATATATATATATATATATACTAATAATATAGTATAATATATAAAAATATCCATTCTATACTTTCTTTCCTTTATTCATTCTTTCAACACACACACACACACACCACACACACACACACACACACACAATATATATATATTATATATAATATATATATATATATATATATATATATAATATATATATATATATATCAGTTTAGGACATGACCGTTTCGTAACTGTTAATTTCTTGCCTACGCGATTTTTAGACCAAGTGATTTATGTGCGTAATTCTCTCTAAGTATGTAGAAAGAAAGAGACAACTACCTAAATTACTTAGTTTACATATCGCATAGTCAAGAAACTAATAGTTACCGGTTACTATTTCCTTTATATCTAAGTTAACCTTACACACACACACACACAACACACACACACACACACACACACACACACACATATATATATAATATATTATATATATATATATATATTATATTGATTTTGCTTACAAAATATGTCAAATATTAATAAGTCTCCTTAAATCTGTCAACCTGTACAAGAAGACACTTTAAAATACTCTATAAATAATATCATATACCTCCACATATTTATGATCGTGAGATGAATCACACGCACACATTACCCACACATATAAATATTTAGGTAGTTGTCTCTTTCTTTCTACCTACTTAGAGAGAAATGCGCACATAAATCACTTGGTCTAAAAATCGCGTAGGCAAGAAACTAACACTTATGAAACGGTCATGTCCTTAATATATAATATATATATATATATATATATATATATATATATATATATATATATAATGAAGGTGAGTGGAGAATCATAAAAAGGGCACGTTCACATACAGGAAACGAAAACCCCTGTATGCTGTGTTTAAATGAAAAACTAAAAATATTGGAATTCAGAGACCCAGAGAATGGGTACAACCCGGATATTGATAAAAGTAGATGGCTGGAATAAGCAATAATTCCCTGAAGAATTGCTACGGCAAGAAACTGCAGTTGGAAAATGTTATAACATTCGCTTTTAAAAAACGTATATATATATATATATATATATATATATATATAAAGCTATTAATTAGTTAAGGTTGGAATAGTTTTTTTAAAATGAAGCTGAAGATCGCATTGGTTGGAAACTGTCAGTAACCAGGTGTTGGCTCCATGTCCACGGTACTATAACTTAACTATAAATGCTCTATAAATATACATTCTTTGATAATAATATTGAGCACAAATCTACTTTCATATAGCACCCATATTGTCAACAATATATATATATATATATATATATATATATAATATATATATATATATATAATAAAACACCGTGTTATGGCGTATCACATCTCATCAGTGTGACTAGATATATGTAGGCTATCTTAAACAAGGATGAAAACCCGATCGATTCAGCATCAGTCAGGGTGCTTAATTGCCCGGCCATCGTCCTATAGAATGGGAAGAGTATTGTCACTGATAAATACACACATCTCTATATTTTGTAAGTATACAAAGAAAAAAGGCCGTCTTCAGGGTAAAATGTTTTATATTTGAAGATAAAATTGTCAAAATACAGATAATTTATTCGAACACTTCAAAATCATCTGTATTCTGACCGTTTTAACTTCAAATATCAAACATTTTACCCTGAAGAAGGTCGTTTTTCATAGTATAATTAAATATTTTATAATTTTCTATTATTATTATTATTATTATTATTCTATTTCATATTTGAAATAATAATAATAAATAGAATACAATGTGTACATCAACAAAACTCCTGGCCGAAACAGGTATTGATAATTCCTTAAATCGATTTTATCCATTCAACATTTTCTTTCCTTTATTTATTTACTCTTCCAACATATTGTCGGGTTCATTTCCATTTTTCAACTTAGATATATCTATCTATCTATCTATCTCTCTCTCTCTCTCTCTCTCTCTCTATATAATATATATATATATTATATATATATATATATATATGTGTGTGTGTGTGAGAGTGTGTACGCGCGTTAGCGGAGTCTATAAATGGCTGTTTCAAACTTGGTTACTCCTCTTAATTCCATGAATAGTCTTCGAATAGCCGATTTGGGCAAAAATCCTAACTCAATTGACAAAATTCCAGAGTTGAGGCCGAAGTGAAAAGCAGTTTCAGCATCCATTTGGCGTAGTTCATCTCGTTTGATTAGGAGACTGGGGGAAATACACTGACACTTGCAAGCAATTTACTTTGTCCGTTTAATAAAATTATCGTCAATATATATATATATATATATAGCTCAGTCGGTAGAGCGTTCGGCTAGAAACTAGAAGGTTCCTGGTTCGATATCGGCCCTCGCCAACTCAGCGTTACGAGTAGCACAGTGATATGTGCGGTAAAGTAAGTAAATAATCTCCTTGGTCTAGCGCAAGTGAAAAGGGGATAGACTCCCTCGCTGATTGGCTGATACCGACTTTAGGCCGCCCCGACGACTTTACTTTATATATATATATATATATATATATATATATATATATATATATATATTATAGATAGATAGATAGATAGATAGATACTGTTTTCTATGGTGGATTTTTTTCATATTCATTTCTAGTAGCAAAGTAAAAAATATCACCCTCCAGGCGATGTCAAAATAATTTTTTTTTTAGTATTGCTTGAGGTGTGTGGAAGTTAAACATTCAATGTCATTAAACTAAATTTTATTCAGTTCAATTCTGTAGAAATATGTTTGTGTGTGTGTCTGTGTGTGTGTGTATGTATGTGTGATTAACAATAAAGTGATAAGACAAACAGGAATATTCCTTTTATCTTGTTTATTTTTCTCAACTAGTTTCGGCCTAAGGTCATCGTCAGGAGAAACCTTTTAGGAAAGAAATTGTTTTTAGAAAGTTTTTAAAAACCCAAGTTTTTGACAAGTCATTATAATCCGGACAGAGAAATGTATTCGAAGTGGCGAGTCCATCTTTTCTGTGAAAAAACATATTTTGGTTAAATTCATTTGAAATGTTCTGATATATATTTGAGGAAGTCTTTTCAGAATTTGTGTAATATATATATATATATATATATATATATATATATATATATATATATATATATATATATATATATATATATATATATATATATATATAAACTCATAAAATATACATATGTGTATGTATGTTCGTAGGAAATGGACAGTACAACCATTGAAATGTAATATATTCCCATTTAAAAAAATAAATTCCTCTGACAGACATTGTCAATGAAATAACGATTCATAAATACTAATATGTTTAGGTAAATATACATTTTCTCACTTTAACTCATTTCTTCCCGCTTGAATTGTTCACGCAAGACAGAGTAAACATATATAGATTATTTTCCATTCAACAAGAACGTTCAGCTAAACGTCTTCCATTTGAGATTCTATTACATTTCTCTAATATCCAGTCCAAAACATTATAATTAAATACATTTATAGTCATTGAAAATTAAATAGATCTCTTGAGCAAATCGATCAATTGTGGACAATCTGTTCACTCTGAAAACCAACGTAATAAGCAAATAATACGCCGTATTGGGTAACAAATATACGTCCGTTTCTTGTGCATTTCTCTCTCTCTAGGAACCCGTTTACTAACGGTTTGATTAAAGTAATGAAGAACCAAGAACATGATGAACAAAGCATAATTCCAGATGTATGGAGCAATAGGGAAGTAATTAAGACTTTTCACATTTTTTTTTTCAATTGAGTATACTGTCAAATTATCTACTCCCCTCTATCTATAAATTACTTTTAATGTGCTATTCAAATTAGTATTTAAAGAAAGGGGAAAAATTTAGTATGATCTGCGTTATTCGGACTATTGTCCTCATCTTCATTGATATCTGTACAACGTTTCGGACAATGTGCCCTCCGGCCATCATCAGGTATTTCTTGTTTGACTTGGGAACCTTCTCGGACTCTGGAACCTTGTCGGACTCGGAAACCTTGTCGTAATCGGGTACCTTCTTGTTCAATTGGACACATGGCCGAGTGGATAAAGGAGTTAGGTTAAGACAGTTCTAAGTGACAGTTATCTCTAGACTGCAGGTTAAATCCTGGTCAAGGACAGCAGTAACACAGAATAATAATTGACACAGGTTAACGACTTCTACCAAGCTATGGATAATACTAATCATCAAGCCTCATCTAAGACATTCAGAGCAATGGGGGAAATTTAGTATAAAATTGATTTCTTGGTCATTTTACGGGATTATCTTGAGAATATCGATAATTATGATTATAAATCGATGAATTGTGTACAGTCTGCTCTTTCTGATAACCAAGCATAATAAGCAAATACAACGCCGTGACAAATATACGTTCGTTTCTTGTACTTCTCCCTCTCTAGACACCGTTCCCAAAAAATCTGTTTAAATTAATGTGTAGGAATAATTTTTTTAAATATAAGGTGTGCTAAGGTCCAAACACTTAAACTTAAAGACTCTGCATGGGCGCGTGGATTCTTTTATAAGATAAATAGCCAACTAAATGATTATCGAAATGAGTAAAAAAAGAAGAAAAAAAAACACAGATCTCCAAAAATTATTTTTTTAGCTTTTATTTTCATTTTATTTTCGCGATTTTCGGTACTTATTTTCAACCAGGGTATCATCCCTAATCCTTTTTTTTTTCTATCACCCCTTCGATCTTTTGTCGTTTTATTTTATAGTGTAATTATTATCGAATTCATATGAAAACCCACCGATATTTTGCGCCCCAAAATTTAGGGGGGGGGCAAATTTAAATGAAACCTGACAAATCAGAAAATGTTTGAAATAAAATGACCGATGCATTATGAAAATTCATTCATTGATAAATGAAAAATGTCCTTAATCGGATAATTCCATTACTTTTGGTATTTTTTAGAAAACGTGGTGGTGGTGGGGATAAATTTGTTTTTAAAACACGGATTTTTGGGGACAAATTGGGTTATACCTAGTATAGATATATAGATTATCCCCCCCCCCCAAATGTAATTCACTTGCCTTTAGGGACTGCAGTCGGAAAAGTTTTTAGAATAAATGAGATATTTATGGCGAAAAGAAAATAATAAAGTCAAGTTGGGTCTGAAAAGTGGTGAGTTCAGTATATTTTCCAGCATCTCACTAAGTTGAACTAACACAATATCTTTTAACGTGGAGATCCACGCACAAAAAAAAAAAAAAAAACAAAAAAAAAACTACATGCGAGGGCCCTGTCTCTTTTGGGGTGCATCAGGCACCGGACATAAAACCTAGTCGTGTCCCTTTTAGGCGAGGAGACTGGTGCTACCTGGGAGAATGGCCCCCTTAAACAACACTAATTATTTTTATTTAATTTAACCAGTTTGTGGTCTCGAAGCCCTTGGACGTCAGGTAAGGTGTTTTGGCCTATTTTCCCATTATGAGGATGACACAAATACTTTTTATTTGGGCCCACCCACAAGCAAACACATGGGTGGTAGGCATAAAAATGCGTTGATCCCCGTTCGGCAATTCACCCTCAAAGGGAGGTGTATTTGCCTCATAACCCACTTGTATTGGCTGGGCACAAGGCCTCGTTTTTAACGTGGGCCCACCCACAGCCAAAGCTCATGGGTGAGAAAGAAAAAAAAATTGCGTCGGTCTCCTTCGGCAAAGTTCCCCCTCAAGGGGGATAACCGCAGACACTGGCAATAAACCCCAGACCTGCCTATTAAACAATGCCAAGGGCAAGGCCTGACATTAGGTAAGTGAAATGACGAGTTATTTTAACATAGCAATATATGCATACCCCTCCGATGCAAGTATTTAGTTTTATATGAATAAAATAATCGTAATTAAATTAGAAAGGGCTAATGAACTAAATAAGAATGCAGAATGAATTTGAAACATAGGGAGTATATCGAAAAATAGAACAACTGAAACTATACTCTTCCATCACTCCGGTCTTTCATTGTTATGTTCTAATTGGTATTTAGTTATGGAAGTAGAATAAAATTACGACAGTTATTTATTTCTGTTAATTCGGATTTACATTTAAGATTCATGAAAGAGATTTTGCTTATATTGATTAAATAAAACCGACAGTTGAAATTCAATAATACTAGGCACATATTGATTAAATCACATGTTTATATCAATATGGCAAATTAGCCCCCTCCCGTTCACGCTACTGTAAAACCTGTCTATTTTGTTTGTATATATATATTACATATATTGCATGTTATTATATGTAGATAGTGGTTCAGTATTAATAATGTAAAAAACAATTTTATTATAATTTGAGGTTTAAATAAAAATAATCATTGAGAATGTAATGTCAATAACTAAGGGAATTGTGACTTGGAGTAGTATATTAGTTTCGGTTACAAGGACAAAAAACACAATCTCCATTATATAAGATGTTAATATAGTTGAAGACCGGCATCCCCCTCCTCCCTAAATACGTATTCATGTCGTATTTGCATATATTCTTTATGCAATTTTTTTCATAGTCAGTTTTCAGCCAATCGCACCGCTCGCATTTTTCATTGCTATCACCAATAAATGCTGAGTTGTAAATAATGTTCAGTTTTTTCCTTTTTTGTTACATGTTCAAATCTGACTTTATACATTACTTTCTTCTTTAAAAAACTATTTCACTACTTAGAATATTTTTTTTTAAAATAGTGACTCTGTCTGCCTTTTGGATATTTACTTACAGATCTACTGGCGCTAGGTAAGTTTAACTTATTCATTCCATATTTCATTTACAAGGTAACTGTAATAACTCCCCATTTCCCAAAATATTCTAATCTATTTCTGAATCATTATTGTTTACAAAAAA
>CM042159.1:27500914-27545914 GCA_023376005.1 Doryteuthis pealeii | reverse complement strand
AATGGCGGTTAATTTGAGTGAAACCTGTTGACAGTAATGGCACTTCTGTGCCAGGTGAATTTCTTTACAATCCATTGAATTTTGTAGTTACCACGCACTTATTCTTTTTCCTTATGAAACTGAAATTTATCCGGAACAGCCTGTATACGACTTAAAGTGGTGACAATACTAATACTAAACGGCTGGTTTGCAGGGAATTCTAAAAGGAAAATGAATGCCTAAATAATTTATGATCATGTTTCTACCTGCTGAGACATGTAAGTAAAACTTTGGTTAAATAATAAATGCCAACGTCAGCGACGGGAGAATAGGATACTCACACCTTAAAGGCTTTCAACTGAATTGATTCACAGATAAGTGGTAAGAATGTACAATCGGGACGACCTTAGGATTGTAAGACCATCGCTTTTATCCATTGTCTATTTGATTGTTTCTGCTGGGCCCTACAGGCAACCAGCGACCAATAACATATTTGTAATACCAGGCTAAATATTTATCCACGAAACAATCACACTAATATATATATATATATATATATATATATATATATATATAACACAGAAATATATACATATAGACACAAATATACATAAACACAAATATATACACATATAATATAAACAATATACACATATATATATAAACAATATACAATATATATAATATTATATAAACAAATATACACATATATATGCTTACACACAAATATGTAAATATGTATATACAGACACATACATAAACACTAATATATATATATATATATACATACATATATACATATATATATATACATATATATATACACACGAATGTGAGGGTTTCATGTTTGCTTCAAAATTAACTAGCCAGAAAATTATAAACAAAAATCTTCAAATATATTAGATCGTTTTGTTTTTTTATACATGAAAAAATAGAGATTTAAAATGTAAAAAGCTTAAAGTAATCGTATCGCTTACATTACTTGTGTAAATTATATATACTAGCAAATATATGCACCCCCCGGGTGCAAGTATTTAAGTTTTAATATGATAAAATATCATATTAAATTAGAAAGGCTAATGAAACTGAATAAGAATGCAGATAAAAAGATTTGGAACAGAGGGGGTATGATTGAAAAATAGAACAACTTTGAAACTAACTCTTCCATCATTTTCCGTTACTCCCGTCTTTCATTGGTAAATTTTCCACATTAAACTGTTTAGTTAAAATAGGAAGTAAAGAATAATATTACAGATATTTCTTCTTGTTAAGGGATTTCTTTTAAGATTTATTGAAGATATTTTTGCTCATATTCAAAAAGATAAAACCAAACAATTAGAACTCAATAATACTAAGCATATATTTATTAAAATCACATTTTTAATATCAATATGCAAATTAGCCTTCTCATTCGCACAGTAAACCGCTATTTTGTTGTATATATAAATATAATTGCATGTTGTTAGTATGTAGATATGCTTAACAGTATTAATAATGTAAAACAATTTTATTATTAAGAGGTTTAAATAATAATAAAACCATGGAGAATATGACGTAAATAACGAAGCGAATTGTGAATTGAGTAGTAATATAGTTTCGGTTACAGACAGAAAAACCACCAATCTCCATTATAATAAGATATATATATATATATATATATATATATATATATATATATATATATGTGTGTGTGTGTGTGTGTGTGTGTGTGTGTGTGTTGTCCCTAATATTACTGGATGATAATTCTCTTAAAGGAGTAGACCAGTTTGTATACTTTAGTAATAGCTCATCTACAGAAAGCGATGCTACTTTAAAACATTAGTTGGTTGGCTGGCTGGTTGGTTTTTTGGTTGGGTTTTACGGCATGTCAACCCGTTGGGTTATTTTATGCCGAATACTTCTATTGGTAATTTGGTATTCAGAATGTCTAATGCCGACACAAAGTTTTGAAATAAATTCATTTTTAATGGATAATACAATTTTGTTTATCAACTAATGTTTTCTATTTAAGCCATAGATGGGACCCTAACAGGTACTACCACTCCGAGTCAGAGTGGACCAGGGAGCAATGGTGATGAAGGGGTGCTCCACATTCCCAAAACCTCCAAAACTGGAACCTACCCATCAGATAGAGTTTAACGTCAGTCACCGCCTTCTAGCAGCAGTTGGGACTTGCCATAAGGGCAATAGGGTTGGGAAAATCATATAGGTGCTAGGGCTTGACGTGACCAGCCAATTGATCGGAGGGGGCCCCTCCGAACGCCCGTCTATCCTATGTAAGGGTCTAAGTGGAGAGTTGCATGTCATTGACTGCTCATCCACCATGACTCCATCCTTAAGCATCACGAGTCGCCACCCACGGCCAACAGGTGGCCCCATTTGGGGGCGGTCTTACCCCTCTACAGCGGTGCAGTCGATGCATTCTAACGCCCCCCGACAGGGTGGTAATATATATATATATATATATATATATATATATATATATATACATACATGAGACTGTGTGGACTTGTAAAATATTTTAAAGAAATGTTTATTAATAGAATATTTACAACTAGATGGTTTATTTTGAACAGGTAATTGATTTTATTTAAAATAAAACCGAAATGTTTCGGTGATTTTTCACATTACCGTCTCGGGTTTTTCAGACCTTTTCGATAATACCCGTTCAACCGATTACAGTTGGGCACAGAAATATCTTCTTCAGACATCATAATCATTATCATCATCTTAATAACATACAATAAGTATATACATTTCTTAGGATTTTATTTACCATTTTTAAGCTGGAAAATACATCTTTCTTTTAATGTTGCCAAAATTATAAAATTTCTTGGCGCTGAAAAGTGACGTAAGAGGGTCAATTACCAGTTTATTAATTCTAACAATTTATCAATACACGTGAATTTAATGAAAAATATTTCCACCAATTCATATAATCAAACAAAACCAAACAAAAATATTTCCTTTTTGTCTTTATATTTTAGATGAAGCTTGATGTGAATAATTTTGATTTTTAGGACTGTTGTTCTCATCTTTATTGTGGTATCTATAAACACAATGTTTCGGCCACTTTATTCTCTGGCCTTCCTCAGGTGTTCCCTGTATATCCGAGTATAGTAATGATCCAACCGGGTTTGATATATACTATATATACCACAATAAAATCAAAATAACTGTCCGAAAAATCAGAATTATTCAAAAACGTTTATTTATCATTTAACTATTCAACTATTCGCTCAAATGTTATACACTAAAAAGATTTGGCATTAAATAGCTCACAGTGTTTGATACGCCATTAAACAAAATAGCCAACCAAGCAACCAATATACAAGGTGTGTCAAAAAAGTATCAAGATTTTTTGTACTTTTTGATACACCTTTTATTCTGAAAAAAAAACGCTTCATTCATTCTTCATTACTATATTAGAAAATACAACTTCGCACATTTTTGACACACCTTGTATTCTGAGAAAAAAAAACTGTGTCAAACGTCCAAAAATGTCGACACTTTTGACACCTTGTATATTCCATATTTATAAGCATCTAGAACATGTGAAAATAATTTAGGATAATTTGAAAAAAAAAAAAAAAGTTTGCCGGCAAAGTGTCTAGCATATATCCATGTTAAATGTCCGCTTTCGATATGTGTTAAATAATGATAGTAAATTGGTTCACAATAAAAAAGATGGTTCAAGCGGCCATAATGATGTTTGCTCCAAGATACTAGACAGTCTAAAGTAGAAAACATTTTTTTCTTTTTCTTTGACATAAATGCCTTACCTTTGATTAAAATACGTAAGGAATTTTTCACATAGAGAAATAGTCCTCTAGGACTGAATAAAAGATGGTAGTGGTGTGGATAAAGGAGGTTTCTTTGATAATTCTAATATCCCAACCTGGTTTTGAGCGTGATTGTATATTTGTTGCAAGAAAAGCTGTCGTAGTTTTCTACCCGGGTCAACATTGTATGGGACTCAGCTATTATGGTCAACCACTGTGTTTGAAGAAGATTATATATATATATATATATATATATATATTATATATTATGTGACAATAGAAAGGAAATAAAAAAATGGAAAAGTTAATAATATATTTCGCTAAAATCCCAAATGTATTTCTACTTACGCTTTTCCAATACGGAAACATATCAACCTGGTTATCCATATAATATTTCTCTCTCTATCGTTCTCACACACCTCAAAACACATTATTATTATTATTATTAGAAGAAAAAGAAGAGAAGAAGGAGAAGAAAAAGAAAGAGAAGAAGGAGAAGAAAAAGAAAGAGAAGAAGAAGGAGAAGAAAGAGAAGAAAAGAAGAAAGAAGAAGGAGAAAAAGAAAGAGAGAAGGAGAAGAAAAAGAAAAGAGAAAGAAGGAGAAAGAAAAAGAAGAAGAAGAAGAGAAGAAAGAAGAAGAAGAAGAAAAAGAAAAAGAAGAGAGAGAGAAGAAAGAGAAGAAAGAGAAGAGAAGAGAAAAGAGAAGAAGGAGAAGAAGGAGAAGAAGAAAAAGAAAAAAAAGAAAAAGAAGAAAAAGAAAAGAAAGAAAAAGAAAAGAGAAGAAAAAGAAAGAGAAGAAAGAAAGAGAAGGAGAAGAAAGAGAAGGAGAAGAAAGAGAAGGAGAAGAAAGAGAAAGAGAAGAGAGAAGAGAAGAGAAGAGAAAGAGAAGAAGAGAAAAGAAAGAAAGAGAAAGAGAAGAGAGAAGAGAAAGAAAAGAGAAGAGAAGAAAGAGAAAGAGAAAAAGAGAAAGAGAAAGAAAGAGAAAAGAGAAGAAAGAGAAAAGAGAAGAAAGAAGAAAGAGAAGAAAAAGAAGAAAGAGAAGAAAAAGAAGAAGAAAAGAAAAGAAAGAGAAGAAAGAGAAGAAAAAGAAGAAAAGAAGAAAAAGAAAAGAAGAAGAAAGAAGAAGAAAGAAGAAAGAGAAGAAGAAGAGAAGAAGAAGAAAAAAGAAAGAGAAGAAAGAAGAAAGAAAAGAAGAAAGAAAGGAAAGAAAGAGAAGGAAAAGAAAGAAAGAAAGAGAAGGAAAAAGAAAGAAGAAGAGATGGAAAAAGAAAGAAAGGAAGAAAGAAAGAGATGGAAAAGAAAGGAAAGAAAGAGATGGAAAAGAAAGGAAAGGAGAAAGGAGAAAGAGGAATGGAAAAGAAAGAGAATGAGGAAAAAGAAAGAGAATGAGAAAGAAAGAAAGAGAATGAGAAAAGAAAGAGAAAGAAAAGAAAAGAAATGAGGAAAAGAAAGAGGAATGAGGAAAAGAAAGAGAATGAAAGAAAGAGAATGAGGAAAAGAAAGAGAATGAGGAAAAGAAAGAGAATGAGAAAGAGAAAGAGAATGAGGAAAAGAAAGAGAATGAGGAAGAGAATGAGGAAAAGAAAGAGAATGAGGAAAAGAAAGAGAAAGAAAAGAAAGAAAAAAGAGAAGAAGGAAAGAAAAAAGAAAAAGGAAAAAGAAAGAAAGAAGAAAGAAGAAAAGAAAAGAAGAAGAAAAGAAAGAAAGAGAAGAAGAAAAGAAAAGAAAGAGAAGAAGAAAAAAAAGAAAAGAAGAAGAAAAGAAAGAAAAAGAAAGAAGGAAAAGAAAAGAAAAGAAGAGAAAGAAAGGAAAAGAAAAGAAAAGAAAGAGAAGAAGGAAAAGAAAGAAGAGAAAAGGAAAAGAAAGAAAGAGAAGAAGGAAAAGAAAAGAAAAGAAGGTACAGAAGAAGGTACAGAAGAAGCAGCAGCAGTTGCAACATAGACAAGCAGAAAAACACAAGAAAACAATTATATGGATACTTTAAGCGACAAAATGGGAAGATTGTCCATGAAATAAACTGGTTAAGAAATCGCTCATAATTGCAGCTCAACTCAATGCTATAAGAACAAATTATATTGAAGCAAAAATAGATAAGACAACTGAACATAAATATAGGATGTGTGATACATACAGGATCAACCATGTATTAAATGGAGCACACTAGCACAACGAGAATACAAGGCTAGACAGGACTGGTTTGAAAAGGTGGTCCACTTGAGAATGAAACGCATAAAATTATCTTAGTCTTTGATATTGTTATGACCTGTTTAAGGGTCAATAAATAATAACTCAACACGGGTATAAAATATAGGGAACAGATTGTATTCGGCAATATATATCAACGTACAAAAGAAGGGTTTCCTTGTTTCAGCTTACACGAAGAACTGTATTTGGTCCTACTCCTATTTACATGTGTCCCACTTTCACACGATATGGCACAAGGCCATTTTATGTGGGCACCACCCACAAGCCGAGACTCATGGGGTGGTAGGAGAAAAATTGCGTCGATCCGAGCTTAGCCTCTAAGTGCAATGAGGCAAGCATCTGGGATCGACGCTATTAATTTAGCAGTTCACCAGACACCCGTCCCGAAGGACAGGTGTATTTGGTACTACTGGTATTTACATATACCCCACGTGTATACGATATGGCACAAGGCCGTTTTATGTGGGCACCACCCACAAGCCGAGACTCATGGGGTGGTAGTAGAAAAATTGCGTCGTCCGAGCTTAGCCTCTAAGTGCAATGAGGCAAGCATCTGGGATCGACGCTATTAATTTAGTAATTCACCAGACACCCGTCCCGAAGGACAGGTGTATTTGGTACTACTCGTATTTACATATACCCCACGTGTATACGATATGGCACAAGGCCGTTTTATGTGGGCACCACCCACAAGCCGAGACTCATGGGGTGGTAGTAGAAAAATTGCGTCGATCTTAGCTTAGCCTCTAAGTGCAATGAGGCAAGCATCTGGGATCGACGCTATTAATTTAGCAGTTCACCAGACACCCGTCCCGAAGGACAGGTGTATTTGGTACTACTCCTTTGAGTAGCTTTACTCTGTTAAATATATACCCTTTGGGTAAGTCCATGTTAGTATCATAGGTGAGTCACCTACAACAGATATAAAGACAGATGATCTGATTGACTTACAAGACTGAGAGAACTTGCCAACTCGTAGACTTTGCAGTCCCATCAGATTACAGGTTGAAAATGAAAGATAATGAAAGGATAGACAAATACCTGGACCGCACCAGTGTTGTAGAGGAGTGAACACCCCTACAAGATGGACTGACCCAGAAGCATTTAAGATTCGACGCAACAGTAACTGAGGTCGGAATTTATTCGAACAAAATTACTGCGTCAACTCCAATTATTTGAACCTCCTTATTTGTACGTTTGTCTCGTGATTCGTACTACTTCTTTGTTCTATGTTAAGTGTTGAATAAATACATATTCACACATCCTGTATTCTCTGTGTATTATTTTGCCAACTCAACGATCAAACAACCAGAGATATGAAAATACTGAAATATGTCAGTGAAAGTGATACCATTTCTAGATGTCGCACTTGGAACAGTCCACACACCTTTAAAAACAGACTAGAGGAACTGGAAATCAAAGAAAGGAGTGAGACCTGTAGAAGTTATCCTCCAGATATAGAAACAATATGATACTCACCATCGCAGTGGGGTTCTAACTACCGTCGAGTTAGTAGACGAGAACAACAGGCAAGCTGTAACTTAATACAGTCCTTACATGCTGCTGGCATAATGCAAAGTGGTGGCTGAAGAGTGGGTACTTATCCCTGTTCTTACTAACCCTGAAATCCAACAGCAAATCAGAACTCAGGAAATGAACTTGCCTGAGTTCATAATGGAACAATCCAAAGCTCCATATAAGCCACCTACCAAACTCTAGTTTTAGTCTGGCATTCATCTCGTAACAGAGTTGAATGTTTTAGACAAAATCCAACAAGACCACCCTGACAAATGTTAAAATCAGCAAGAATAATCGAAAGATTCCTGGAGATATTAGGAGATTTGTTCTCACAGACTCCAGTGAATGACCATCAGCGCACGCTGCTGTGATAAACTTATAACGAGTGAAATAATAATAAAAAATTCAGGAAAATTGAAGAATAATTAAAGTTCCAATTACTGTTGAACTGGGAAGACAAGGCAACAAACGTTGTAACTTAAATACAAACCCGAATCGTCACAAAGTCTACCGCAGAATGACAGGATATATATAAGACACCACAATGTCATTCAAGTCAAGCAGCCAATCAGAACTCAAGGAATGGAATGACCCAAATCACCCAAATTCATGAATGGGTCATTCTTGATTTCATTTGATAAATTAAGCATAATAGGAGGAATTAAATGACCAAATATTACAATTAATCTATAGATATATAATGGGTAGTCGTGTGTATATACGTATGTCCGCCTGAAACTACAAGATAAAACAATCAACTAAAAAAAAGTAAGTATGTATACACATTCACTATCAACCGATCTTGATATTTGAGCAAAATAATGAAGATTTAATTTATATTTATGAGGATAATCAAAGAATACAATTTGAATAGAAAGAGCATTTTTTTTTCATTTCAGAGTGCACTTTTTTGTGACCCCTACACGAGACCTGATCAACGCAAAGTAGGGTTTTTTTTTTACATAGGCATTTTTGGGGGATTAAAATTAGAATTAAATAAAAAATAAAAGCCTGTGAGCCTTCATCGGAAGAACCCCTCGCACGTGTGCGAGAAAAAGGACCAACTTCCAAATCCCGAAGATAATCCCTCGGTCATTTGAGTTTAGGCCTTAACGGTGTGTAGTCGCTTCAACGGCCAGGGGGATATCCCCTTGTCACGGGTAGCTATGACCGGTGAATAAAGCCTAAGTCATAAAACAAACTTCAGTCTTTGTCTTTCTTTTTCGTTCATAGAATTCCTTCCTTTTCAGCGAGACCACCAAATGAGATAAGGTAAAAAGCGAAAACCCCAAGAACACGCACCAAGTATAACCACCAACCACTTTTTAAATCTTATAACACAAAACTTCTTGCCACCCCATACATTTTAATGGGTCATATATATATATATATATATATCTTGCCATTCAAAAATTGGTCTGTTCAGCCACTCGCGAAGTTTCAGATTTTAAAAAAGTGGACACTACGCCATCATCTTTAGTAGATGGAAGGATGCCAACCATATATATATATATATATATATATATATATATACCACGCCCTATTTTAACTACGTATTTAATGTAATAGAAACATTATATTTTGTCAAAATGGTAAAACGTGGCAAATGCATTGACTGTTATAATAATTTTAAAAAAAAAAATAAAAACGGATCAATTTCTAAATTTGAACTTATCATGCTAATCATGGTGCTAATTTGACGAAAAGATCTCAAACCAAATATTTCCAAAAATAATTAACTCAAATTAACCCTTTTATAATTGCGGTTTTTCAAAAGAGACTGAAAACGACTCCTATAATTGGACTTTTTTTTCTTTAATCCTTTTAAACACGAAGCAGCTGATGATCCCAGATTAAAAGATTTGATTAAAATATTTCAATTCCTTTCGATCAATTAATATTATTACTATTACTATTATTATTATTATTATTATTATTATTATTCAAATGTTCATGAATCCAATCACCAGCATTCACTATGGGCTATATTAGCAAGAAAGCGAATGTTTTAAGAAAACGTGCAGATTCAGCCTTAGTTCAAGAATGAACTGATATTTTAATGCATGAAAAATTAGATCATGGCACTCTGATTAAAGAAAATAAAAACCCCAAAACATTGTATTAATTTGCAAAAATATGCACCTTCCTGTCGTAAGTATTTAAGTTTTTAATGTAATGAAATATATGAAATTACACTGATGAAATTAAAAAGTACGCATATAGATATATAACATTTATTTTGATTATATTTCAATCAATTTCAAGATAATATATCATAGGTTTTATTTTGATACGTTGGAGAATAAAAAGATAATATTAGAGATCAATACCACCAAGTAATTTTTTATTAAAAGTGGTTTTGTTAATTCTAGTATGCCCATTAAGCACACCATATATCATGTAAACCTTTATTTCTTAGTGATATATGAGACATCTTGCAAGATTTTAACGTTCTAATGACATGGGCTGTTTTCAGGCGAATTAAACTCAGATTTTATAGAGACCTCGCTAATAAATACGATTATATTCTATTTATCAATGATTTGGACTATAAATTAAATACTCATTGGTGGTAATTTATGAGGAAGTGCGTCCCGGTCTCCTGCCTCAAAAATTGCTACCCGGTGACTATCAAAATAACAACCCCAGCTCGTCCGTAATTTTCGTAATTCTTGTTTATTATCTTATCTTAAATTTGTCGTGATTCTTGTTTATTATCTTAATTTGTCGTTGATTCTTGTTTAGATATGAAGATTGATATATAGTTTGGAATAGACTGAGATAGATAAACAAACAAAATAATATAGATAGATATGAACAAATGGAGATAATATTTTCGACAAGTAAATGTATTTCGGGGGGGGGGCGGCTCGCATATATAAGTAATATAGATAATATGAGCAAATTGAGATAGATAGATATGAAGATGGATAGTTTTGAATAGGCTGAGCTGGGTCGTTATTTTAATACTCACCGGTAGCAATTTTTGAGGCAGGGACCGGACGCACTTCCTCATTGATAATACTATGCATTTCCTGAGGGTATTGTGGCGTAAGCAGTGATGTAGTTTCGGTTCAAGACAGACAACAAATATCTATTATAATAAATGTTCATGAATCCAAACACCAGCATTCACTATAGACTACATCGATATTGAAGTCAGTCACTCAGTATACTGTTGGCTTGGACACCAGCAACTGAACCAGTGAACAACATAGCTGGTACTTATGGGACGCAAGAATAGTAGAATAATGTAGAATAATATTACTAAATTCCAAGTACCGTCGAATTGGTAAGACAAGGCAACAAGTAGCTGTAACTCAATACAGATCTTACCTTGCTGCCATCATACTGCAGAATTCCAGAGTAGGACTGCAAAAAGGTTAGATCTGTATTGAGTTACAACTACTTGTTGCCTTGTCTTTCCAATTCGACGGTAATTGGTATATTATTCTACAATCGCAATAAAACGGATATTTTAAGGACACATTTTTAGAGCCAATCTTACTTGAAGAATGAACTCTGGTCTTTTCCCGCCTCAAAGATTTTATCGATCATTTGTTGAATGGCCGTAAATCTTTACAATCATTAGCTATCTGTATGATAAATACACGCTGCCCAGCATTAACTAATTTTCAGGTGCTATCTTCTGAAGTGGACATATAGGTGGCGCTACAGATACCGGTAATATATGGAATGAGTAAACAGAGTTCAAATCTAGGGGAGGTATATTTTCTTTTCAGTTCGAATTAGTTTATAAGGGGAAGAGAAAGACAAATCCATCTCTTTAAAGGCTGAAAGCAACAGTTACCGTGAGATCACCTAAATTAAATGGGATGAGCCTATTCAATACTTAATTGGGTGAATACTTATGCAATAAGTATCTTGGGTATTTACATTATGGTTATGGTTACATTAAATCATTTACAAATTGATGAAATTTCAGCATTTTTAGATATCCCATTGGAAGTTGATATGACGTTAAGCAAATAGACCAAACTATTGAAGTCAGTCAGTCAACAATTGGTTTGAACAATGTGACTGGCCAAGCACAACTGAACCAGTGTCAAGACAACTGGTACTTATGGGAATTCAGAACAGTCCACTCATGCATTTGGGTGATTCCATTCCCTGAGTCCTGATTGGCTGCTTGGTTTGTATGATCCTCTGAGGCTCCATAAATCATGCCACTTTGCAGTGGTCTTTACAGCATACCAGAATCGTATTGGGTTACGACTGCTTGCTGCCTTGTCAATTCGACGGTAATTAGACTTAGTATGATTATTCTACACAAACCAAATTGAAATGGTTTATATACATACGAGGTCTGTCTGAAAAGTAACGATGTAATAATTAAATTATCATACTGTGGTATATCCATGAAATTACAGCTTTAATGTTGATAATTTTATCAAGCTTTGTACTACAATTAGACTATTTTCCAAACATAACCGGTAAGAATGTGTGTTTGTTGATTACTAAGGTTAGCATAGTCCGGCACAAGGCCATTGTAGCAGAGCAGCCAATACGGTTCAAAGTCATTATATTAGCAAGTTGGTTTGCATGTTGAGCTTCTCAACCATTGTGCAACATTGGAGGTTAACAGCACTGCATCCATGTGTATCGTTAAGACATTCACAAACACTGAACCATTTCCCCAAATAGATGATTGTTGAATTCAAAACGTCGGAACTATTCAATTTTGCCCATGATAATTTTGTTTTTAAGTAAAAACAAATGTGGATGCATTTAGATGAAGTTAATTTTTAAATATTGTTTTTTTATTTAATTTAAATTTTATTCATTTTTAATAAAACTATTCATTTTCATTTAAACAATTTGAATGTAAATTCTTAAAACTTTTTTTTTTTTTTTATATTTCTGACATAAAACCTTAATTTTCAGGTAGAGAGCTAAAGTTAAAAAAATTGTAAATGGAAAAGTGTCGGTCTTGTTATTGGTTACGCTTGGAACATTGTCTAATCTTGTTAGTATTAAAGTCAGTTAGTATACTGTTGGTTTGAATAACAGCAACCGGCTAAGCACAACTGAACCAGTGCCCAAGACAGTTGGTATTTATGGAAATCAAGAATAGTCCCTTCATGTATTTGTGTGATTCCATTCCTTGAATCCTGATTGGCTGCCTGGTTCTATAATGTTATAAAGCTTCATAAATACCCTGTCAGTTTGCAGTAGTATTGCGACAAGATTAGATTCGTATTCAGTTACGACTACTTGTTGCCTTGTCTTACCAATTCGACGGTAATTAAACTTAATGTAATTATTCTACAGTTGAATAAAATATTGAGTAAGTTTGCCGATTCTACCAATGTGTATAATAAGCTGAACGCAATCTTTATTCCTCCTCAGTTACTTGTTCCTCAGCCAGATAACCAAAGCTCCGAAATATCTATAATTATTTAAAGAATTTTTCATCGCCAGATGAACTAAGGCGCTTACCAAGAGAAAAGCGGATATGTTATTTAAAATAATTTTCACGAACATTTTATAGATTCCTAAATATACCATCCCCTCACCATCCTCAACACTTGCGAGGGCAATGTTACTAGCTTTGTATTGTGCTGGAACGCTGCCTTGAATGTGTCCGGGCCAGATGAGCTCCTTGATGATATATACGTATTGTATTACGACCTGGCGACCTATGCCATTGAATAGATGTTTTGCCAGAGTTTGTAACACATTTCCTCTAATGGAGAGGCGATGGCACAAAAGGTTACCTCCCTTGCCTAAACGAAGAATCCGCCATATTTATGTATTTTGGCTCTTTGTGAATTAAATATCTTAGCCGAATCTTTTGGCTTGGAACTCGCCAATATGAATAAATAAAACGTAATTAAAATAATACTAAAAAAAATTAACCTCCGTTTTACAGTAATATTTATTTGAGATGTTTTGTAAAAGGAAAGTATGATTATTTGAATGCTCTCAGGAAAAAGATATTTTGAAGTTATTTGTACACACGAATCCGTAAGATCCGGCTTCTCTTTCTATCTATGCTTTACTGTATTTATGTTTCTTTACTGATATTTATGTAACGTACAATGAAGAAATGCAGTTTGACATTAGTCAGGAAATTGAAACTAATTGCCAAAAACACTATTAAAGATAATTTCTGAAAGAGTTCTCAGGAGTATGTAATGGTTTTGTTATTATATATATATATATATATATATATATATATAATATATATATATATATATGTGTGTGTGTGTGTATATGTGTGTGTGTATATATGTGTGTGTGTATGTGTGTGTATGCATGTGTGGTATGTATGTTGTGCATGTATGTATGTATGTGTGTGCAGGATGTATGTATGTGTGTGCATGGATGTATGTATGTGTGCATGTATGTATGTGTGGATGTATGTGTGCATGTATGTATGTATGTGTGTGTGTGTATATGTGTGTGTGTTATTGTGTGTGTGTATATGTGTATGTATGTATGTGTATGTGTGTATGTGTGTGTATGTATGTGTATGTGTATGTATGTATGTGTGTTGTGTGTATGTTATGTGTGTGTGTGTGGTATGTGTGTGCGGTGTGTGTATGTGTGTGTGTGTGTAGTATGTGTGTATGTGTGTGTGTGTGTATGTGTGTGTGTGTAGGTATGTGTGTGTGTGTGTGTGTGTGTATGTATGTGTGTGTAGGTGTGTGTATGTATGTGTTGTGTGTGTGTGTATTGTGTATGTATTGTGTATGTATATGTATGTATGTATGTGTGTATGTATGTATGTGTGTATGTATATGTATGTATGTATGTGTGTGTGCGTGTGTGTGTGTATGTATTTGTGTGTGTGTATGTGTGTGTATGTATATGAGGGTGTTTTGGCAATTAAGCCTTGCAATTTAAGCGTAACCAGCATCCATCAGCAATTTTTTTTCCAGGGAGCTCAACCAACCCACGGTGGGGAGTATATATAAGTGTATTTGGGCAGCATTTTTGTTTAAACATGTTGTCTTAAACTGTGCAGACAATTCTTGTCGGACGAGTTTTTGTTCGATCCTTTCTAATTTTCGGGCCATCTTTTTGGTGCCAGGGTGGCACTGTGTAACAGTCCAGCAAAGGTTTCATTACGAGCGCTTTCGGCAATACAGTTTGTCATCATCAGGTAGGTAGTAGCGCAGGAATTGGAAATGGGATGTAATAAAAATTGGTATGTAGACACATAAAATACCATCAGTTTTTACCCGATGATGTCAAACTGTATTGCCGAAAGCACTCATAATGAAACCTTTGGTGGACTGTTACACCAGTTCCACCCTGACACCAAAAAGATGGCCCGAAAATTAGAAAGGATCAAACAAAAACTCGTCCGACAAGAATTGTCTGTACAGTTTAACACAACATATAACATAATTTATATATATATATATATATATATATATATTATATATATACACACTAGCACCCGTTGGAATGATGCTCGCACTCCTGGTCGGGACACCCTATTCTAAACCCAGATCTTCATTGGATATGTGTTAATCTCTTTTTTTTAATTATTTTTTTAAATTCGAACACTGTTCTTTGGGACCACGTGCATCATTCCGATAAGTGTTCACTTCTTGTCTCTTTGTGGATCTGGACTATCAGATTGCGTGTTACTGTTCTGAACTGGGGGATCCCATGTGTTATAGATCTAATGATTGCATGTTTTTGAGAAAAGTATGAGTGCTGAATGCTATGGCCATGTTTATTCTCCAGTGTTTTTCCTCCCTGTTAGTTATTTCCAACTTATCGCAACGGGGTTGGTGTTAATTAACTCAGAAAAAAACAAACAGACAAAGCATAACAATAAGAAGAATACTCTCTAGAAATATTCGAGAGAAAAAAATACAAATAACATCTTCCAAATTAAAGACAACAGAACAGCCGATGTCCAGTAGAACTATAATCTATTAATAATGGGGATTCGCTTCCGGTTTTTGTCTGTAACAAAAACTACTTCACTATGCGCGTCATAAATCGTCATAACATAGAATAAACACTCAACATTTGAGCTTGCAACATTAGACAGTCCTCATTGTTTTTTAAAACAAGTTTTAATAGATACATCCCCGGTATCATATTTATATATGAAGTAAAAGTAAAGTCGTCGGGGCGGCCTAAAGTCGGTATCAGCAATCAGCGAGGGAGTCTATCCCCTTTTCACTAGCGCTATACCAAGGAGATTGTGTTGGCATCTGAGGTGGAGCGCCACACCTACCGTCATCTCCTTACTTTACTGCACAGATCACTGTGCTACTCATACGCTGGGTTATCGAGGACCGGAATCGAACTAGGAACCATGTGGTTTCTAACCAAACGCTCTACCGACTGAGCTAACCCGGCTCTTGGTTTTATTTTAATAGATATTCAAAGTTAATAGAAGTTAGTTTCGATTTCAAATTGTTTTTTTTTTGTTTTGTTTTTTTACTCCTTTAATAAATTTGATGATTTCATGATTTATGATTCAAACTCTCCCACATTTAATTTTTAACTTCCACCTCCTCAAGCAATATCTTTCAAATAATTATTTTTACATCACCCGGGGGGTGTTTTTTTTATTTTAATAGTACAACTAATAGGACTTGTGCATATACCACAGTATGATAATATGTGGTTCTTTTATGGATGCTCAACTGACCGAGATAAATCGGTTCCCATTTAGCATTTATTATTGAAAATGAAGTGAGGAATGTTGGTCTTAGTTGGTCTCCAACAATTGCTCTTATAAAACTAAAAGCGGCCTTTCGTTGTACAAACAAACTTACAGATAGACGGACATACCGAATCCTTCATTTTAATATACTAGTGAGACCTGTGGATATACTAAAGTATGATAATTTACTTATTACATCCATTGATATGATTAGATAAGAACTATTACTAATAGTTCAATATGTAAAAAGTATAATAATATTGATTTAATTATGTCATCTTTTGTCGTTTTTTTTTCTTCTTTCATATTATCATTATGTTCAATTAAAAAAGATTACCGCTATCGCATCCGTGCGCTCCCCCTCTCTGTCTTTCCTCTAAACTATTTCTTTCTTATTACTAACAAATATATGCACCCTCCGGTGCAAGTATTTAAGTTTTAGTGCAATAAAATATTGTATTAGATTAGAAAGGCTAATGAAACTAAATAAGAATGCAGATAAAAAGATTTAAAAAGAGAGGAGTAATCGAAAATAGAACAACTGAAACTTACTCTTCCATCACTCTCGTCTTTCATTGTTATTTTTTCTAATTTAAGTATTTAGTTAAAAGAGGAAGTAAAGAATAAAATGAGAGTTATTTTTTCTTGTTAATGGAATTCATTTAAGATTCATTGAAGAGATTTTTGCTTATATTCATTAAAATAAAACCAAACAGTTAGAAATTAATAATACTAAGCACATATTTATTAAAATCACATTTTTAATATCAATATGCAAATTAGCCTTCCCGTTCAAACTGTAAACCGCTATTTTGTTGTATATATAAATAGCATGTTATTAGTATGTAGATATGGTTAATAGTATTAATAATGTGAAACAATTTTATTAATAATTGAAGGTTTAAATAAAAATAAGATCATTGAGAATGTGATGTCAATAACTAAGAGAATTGTGACTTGAGTAGAAATATAGTTTCGGTTACAGACAGAAAAACACACAATCTCCATTATAATAAGATATTTTTTTGTGTGGCATGTATCGATTTTCTCTTTCTTTCCCTATAATAAAAACACAATGGTTCATTATTTAGCTGACATGACAACATTTATAAGAAATAAGAATTGGGTGGATAAGCACCACCAGCTAATCAAGATTTACATTTTTTGCATTTCATCAAGGGCAATTCAGACGATCGAATTTTTAATCAAGTTGTTGCAAGATGCTAACGGTCGTTCGTTGTACAAACAAACGTACAGATATACAGACATACCGAATCTTTCATTTTAATATACTAGTGAGACCAGTATGATATGTGGTTCTTTTATGGATGCTCAACTGACCGAGGTAAATCGGTTCCCATTTAGCATTTATTATTGAAAATGAAGGGATGAATTTTGGTCTTTGTTGGTCTCCAACAATTGCTCTTATAAAACTACAAGCGGTCTTTCGTTGTACAAACAAACTTACAGATATATAGACATACCGAATCTTTCAATTGAATATACTAGTGAGACCTGTGGATATACTAGAGGAAGATAATTTAATTATTACATCCATTGATTGCTAAGTTAAGAGCTATTCGAATAGTTCAATATGTAAAAAGTATAATAATATTGATTTAACTCTGTGATCTTTTGTCGGAACATTAAGGAACATGAGTATTAATATTTAGATACTTGGTAGCAATGTGTATGCAGTATTCATTTCCCGGGGTATAGAAAAATGGTATATAGTAAGTGCGATATCAAATCATTTTAGCATTTGTGGTTGAGTATGGACTAGAAAACTTAGGAACCATTTACGAAAAGCAACCTAATGCCTAGATTATATAACATTACGATTCTGAAATGTTTACTCTCTAATGCACTCTTAGTGTTAAAGTGGAGAATGGGGGTGACCGGTCCAATTCGTTCCAATTTCCACCAAACCAGCTGTTTTCTTTTGAAGAGAAAATGCAATTAGGGACTTGTATAACCAACGTGAGAAAATTAGGGCCAAAAACATGTGTATGAAACGCAAAGTGAGGACTGGCACTTTTCGGAAAGAGAATACAGAAATCTTCATACTAAGAAATTATGAGATAGAATGAGTGTTGCGAGAGCAGACTGAAATAGATAAATAGAAGTGACACACACACGCACACATTATTTATCATTACAGACAGGCAACACACATTATCATTACAGACAGGCATACACACATTATCATTACAGACAGGCATACACACATTATCATTACAGACAGGCATACACACATTATTATACAGACAGCATACACACATATATACAGACATTACAGACAGCATACACATACACACATTATCATTACAGACAGGCATACACAATATCATTACAGACAGGCATACACACATTATCATTACAGACAGCATACACACATTATCATACAACACATACACACAATCATACAGACACGCATACACACACCTATAATCATAGACACGCATACACACACCTATAATCATAGACACGCATACACACACCTATAATCATACAGCACACGCATACACACACCTATAATCATAGCACATATATTTATATTCATAGACATACACAAACATTATATATATATATATATATATATATATACACATATAAATAAGAGAGAGAGAGAGAGGGGGGGAGCGATAAATATACTTAGATCTAAATATTAAGAAATAATATGAGTGATTCATTGATAGATTTGAACAGACTAAGATAGATAAATGAGAGTGTGTGTTATATATATATATATATATATATATATATATATATATATATATATATATATATAAATAGAGAGAGAGAGAGAGAGAGAAGAGATGAAGAGAAGGAGAGAGAGAGAGAGAGATTTAAAACGGAAGGAGATGGATAGAGTGATAAATGTGAATATTTCTTTGGCAGAAAAACAAAACAAAAACAAAACGATTACTGAAGAAATCTATATATTACATATTTACATTAATTTAGACTCATCGATAAATTATTATAAGAAAAGGGAAACCTGCTTCGGAAATCATATCTCCTAAGGAGATTTCATGTATTGATGCTTTTCCATATTATCATTCTACTCACATCCGATGTGGCCTAAAACCCTATTTCGTCGCTGTCAGGGTTTCCCAGAAAAGAAAACTGTCACATGATCACGTGATCATAAAGTGTAAACACAATGGAACTCTTGGAAAGAAACTGAAACTGATCGTATCGAATGAAGTTTATCAAATCGTGTTGAAAATCTAAACAAGCTTTTGCTATCTGATGTTTCTCAAAAATCAGATTGAATGTTTCGGTTTAGTAATTGTAGTTTCCATGCAGGCAGGCCAACGCTGGCACACACATACACCCCTACATACACACATATATGAGAAGTAAACAAACCGACGATTTGTTTTGATATGGCTTTTTTAGCCGACAATTTTTGGGAGAATATGTGCTTAATTGAAGTCGTACCTAATTTTTGAAAATTAATTAATATTTAATGAATTAAGCGGGAATACTTATTCAAATGTAAGGCTAAACAAATCGA
Source organism: Doryteuthis pealeii (assembly GCA_023376005.1). NCBI lineage: Eukaryota > Metazoa > Mollusca > Cephalopoda > Myopsida > Loliginidae > Doryteuthis > Doryteuthis pealeii. The sequence continues at coordinate 27,526,248 of CM042159.1, read as the reverse complement.
GAAAAATCAATCTCTTTATGTACATCTCAGCCTATTAGGCCTCATCAGCAGAGCTATAGACAGGAAGATCGAATCAGACACAAAGCGGACTTCCGGTCTATAGCTCTGCTGATGAGTCCTAATAGGCTGAAATGTACATACAGAGATTGATTTTTCTCGATTTGTTTAGCCTTACACTAATAATTCACTAATAATTAATTAATTTTCAAAAATTAGGTACGACTTCAATTAAGCACATATTCTCCAAATACATACACACACATTATATAATATATATATATATATATATATATAATATATATATATATATATATATATAGATGAGGGTTCCACATCATTTAAGTTTGGCAATAATATTAGTTAAATTACAGTTTTTTTTTGGTAAATGAATAACGTGTCATCAATGTAACGGAAAGAATTAGAGTTATTAGGTAGAATATCACTACAACAACCGTAAGCCATGGCGTTTACAGGAACATAAGAAAATATAAAAGCCTACTAATTTCTGCTTACTCCTTACGGAATAGAAGAATGTTTCTTAAGAACTGCATCTCCTAAAGGGTTATAGCAAGAAGCCTGCCCACTATTTAAAAAGCCGTCCCACCACATTTTTTTCGGATATTTATATATATATATATAATATATATATATATATATATATATATATATTATATATATATAACTAGTCCTAACATGTACTACAACTCCGGGTCAGGGTGAATCTGGGAATAATGGTGATGAAGGGGTACTGTACATACCCCAGAGCTTCAGAAGTGGATCCTCACCATTAGATGCACTTTCTTTGGCTCTCACGCACCGCCTTCTAGCACATATGGTATAAAGAGTAGGGGGTTCTCTATGAGGGGAATGGAGTTGCAACAATCATATAGGTGCTAGGCTTCACATGGCCAGTCGATTGATGGAAAGGGTCTGAAAAATAATCAAACTAAGTTCCAATTACCGTCGAATTGGTAGGACACGGCAACAAGCGGTTGTAACGGAATACAAACCCGTCTTGTTGCAGTTCTACTGCAGAATGACTGGGTATTTATAAAACTCCACAGTATCACTGAAACCAAGCAGCCAATCAGAACTCAAGGAATGGAACCACCCAAATGCATGAATGGATCATTCTTGATTTCTATAAATACCAACTGTCTTGGACACTACTTCAGTTGTGCTTAGCTGTTTCCTTGTACCGACTTCTTGTGAATAAATGATGCACAAGATGTGTTTGTTTCGTGGAGTCGAATGCATGGATGCAGCCGCCACACATCAAATACACTTAGCTAGTTGCTGTTATTTAAACCAACAGTAGACTAACTGATTCAATAGGATCCAATATGACCGCCCGTCTAGCCTGAGAAAAAGGATGTGTTGCAAGCCATGGATTGTTCAGCCACCAGGATTCAGTCCTTTAGCATCAGAGGTCGGAACCTACGGCCCACAGGATGCCCTATTGGATGAGGAGGTCTTATCTTTTTGCAGAGGTACAGTCGGGTGTATTATACAGCCCCAGCCGACGGCATTCTGTTACCTGAATTTGCAATTAATCGAAGTATGAGAAATTACCCGTGAGACCCTGCGAAAGTTTACTTATTTGATGGATAAACAAATTGCTAAATTTATTCAAATTACTTCCCTGTTTAGTTATCGTATATAAATTAATTATTACCCTTTGAAATGGCGGAATTATTAATGTATAAATCACTGTCCGTGCGTTCTGTCTAGAATAAAGGCGTCGATCGCCGGGCCTGTAGGTCATCAATGTAACACGAACTCATATATTCAACATCATTTACTATACGTTTGATTCGGAGTCGCCAATAGAATCTACGTTATTAACCGCACAATGTCTGGGTCATCAGAACAAGATCACTGACCCACATACAGAAACAGACACCCACGCATACATCAACCTAAGCACATACACACACATGATCAGAATTCAGATGGGCGTAAATCTTCTGGAGCCGACATTAAATTTTTGAATTTCGCTCATAATATTATAATATACTGGACCGGTAGATATAGTTATTTACTAAGCTTAGCTTAAATGTTAAGAGATATTTCGAGACTGTTAAAGTCTCCCGGTGGTTATTGAAGTCAGTTAGTCTACTGTTGGTTTGAATAACAGCAGCTAACTAAGTACAACTGAAGCAGTGCCAAGACAGTTGGTATATATAGAAATCAAGAATGATCCATTCATGAATTTTGGTGATTTGGGTGATTCCATTCCTTGATTGGCTGCTTGATTTGAATGATACTGTGTAGTTTTATAAATACCCTGTCATTCTGCAGTAGAGTTTGCGAGACTATTCGTGTTTGTATTGAGTTACAACCGTTTGTTGCCTTGTCTTCCCAATTCGATGGTAATTGGAACTTTGATTATTCTTCAGTGGTAAGCAAGTAATGTGGGATGAAAGAAGACGAGAACAGTTGAAATTTAAAGTAACATATATTCAAAAAGTTCAAAACGGGTTGGAAATTTAGTGGCATTTGTTAGCCAGACTTATCTTGCTGAGGTTTTATGTAGGGCAGCGCCGAAATATCTTTCCACTCGCTGGTTGACAAGTTAAAGGGCGCTGGTTGAAATCACTCGATGTTTGACAAGTAAAGGTGAGTGCTAGAATACGATTCTACTCGCTGGTGACAGGGTATAGGGAGCGCTTGAAAAACACGACTCGTCTGGTAAAAGGTCATACGATAAGTGACATTCGTCAAAGAGTCTAATTTTGGTGCTAGTATCCTATGTTGGCGATTCGCCCTCAGGTGCGAGGGGCAGATAATTCAACTATAACACTAACAATGGCCGGCAAATCTAGCTTGCTAACCATTTCACCACGGGGCGCTCAGGACCTGTAGATATACCATAGTATAATAATATAATCATTACAACGTTTGATACGTTTACTTATGAGCTATTTCAATAGTTCAGTACTAATAAACGTATAATGATCTTGATTTAACTCACTCTTTTCTGTCTTTGCTTGTTTTCATCTTTTCATTGTTCAATTGAAACAGATTAGCGTCATCGCTTCCGTGCGCCAACCCTCTATCTCTTTCCCATATTCTCTTCCTTTATTTATTTCTTCCTATAATTAATGATATGCCTTATATATTTAACATTTTACTATACGTTTAATTCGGAGACGTTGTTATATACCACATAATGCCTGGGTCAACAAAATAGATCATAGACCCGTATATAGACAATCTACACCCACGCTTACATAAATCAAACGCACACTTACTAGCATGATTCGAATTGAGATGGGGTTGAATCTTTTAGAGCCGACATCATATTGTAAATTTTACTCATAATATTATATGTATATTAATACTCTTGTGCCTTAATTTTCCGATCGTTGTCATCTTGCAACACCCTCTGATTAAAAATGAATCCCTCCAAATGTTCAAGATAAAAATGCAAAGATGTAAATTCTGATAATCTGGTGACGCTTAATCACCGAATTCTCATTTCTTACGAGTATCGTCACCTCAGCTAAATAATGGAGCATTCTGTTTTTATTACAAAAAGAATACGAAAGAAAAATACATGGGATACAGAAAACAAAGACAGAATAAATTAAAGATAAAGAAAGTGGTGATCGCGCGGAATTGATAAGGCTATTTGTTTCAATGAAACATGATGAAAAGAAGGAAAGAAAGAAAAAGTGAGGGAGAGAGTGAAAGAGAGACAGAGTTAAATCAAGATTATCCTTTTTATATATTGAACTATATTGCCATATCTCTTAAATAAGCATATCAAATTATCATACTGGCCAGGTGGTAGCCACTAAAATCTATTTGTATTTCCACAGTCAGTTTAGTTAGGTTCCAATAATGTGTGTGTGATATATATATATATATATATATATATATATACTAGCAAATATATGCACCCTCCGGGTGCAAGTATTTAAGTTTTGATACAATAAAATATCATATTAAATTAGAAAGGCTAATGAAACTGAATAAGAATTTAGATAAACATATTTGGAACAGAGGGGGTATGATTGCAAAATAGAACAACTTTGAAACTAACTATTCCATCATTTTCCATTACTCCCCTGTTTCATTGGTAAATTTTCCTAATTTAACTATTTAGTTAAAATAGGAAGTAAAGGATTATATTACAGTTATTTCTTCTTGTAAATAAATTTCTTTTAAGATTTATCCACGAGATTTTTGTTTATATTTCTTAAGATAAAACCAAACAATTAGAAATCAATAATACCAAGCACATTTATTAAAATCAAATTTTAAATATCAATATGCAAATTAGCCTTCTCGTTCAAACTGTAAACCGCTATTTTGTTGTATATATAAATACAATTGCATGTTATTAGTACGTAGATATGACCAACAGTATTAATAATGTAAAACAATTTTTATTAATAACTGAAGGTTTAAAAGAATGAAATCATGGAGAATTTGACGTAAATAATTAAGGGAATTGTGACTTGAGTAGTAATATAGTTTCGGTTACAGACAGAAAAACACACAATCTCCATTATAATAAGATATATATATATATATATATATGCGTCAGAACATATGTTTGGCCTTTTCCTTACAGTTCAATTGTCTATAGAATCTAAATCAAATGTGCCTCTCTTTGAATGGTGAGTATTAAAAGCTGTTATTAATGTCGTTCAGCTACTAAATAGTCAAATCTCTATTGTAATTTATAGATTTTTCTACTACACTGTACAACGCCACTTGGGCGAATTTTTAAATAGTTCAGTTGTTCCTTGTAAACTACAAGTCAATCTCCTCTGTAACAAGTGGAAAACACAAGTTAAAAGGTGATTCGCTAGAATCAGAATCAAAGGAAATGTTTCCGAAATAAATGGATTCATAAACGATTTCCGCTTTCTCTTTTCTTTGATCTCATGTATTTATGTCACAGCTCTTTAAGATCCTCCACAGATTCTTTCGACGTTTTCTTTGAACGGATTACTGTTTTATTCTCTCTTTAAAGGAGTTTAGGATTTGAATAGTCTTTGTAGAATTGATGGGGAGTACGTATTTTCATTCTTTGCATTGAAACCTATTAATCAATTTGGATCTATTTTAGATTACTGTGCTAGAGTTACTATAAATAAGGTAATTATGAGTTTTTGTTTAGTAAACTAGGGAGTCCCAGAAAAACAGAACCCACAAATTTAACTAGGAGGGTTAGGGTTAGTTTAATGGGAAAATAAATAACTTGGGTTTTGTTTTTCTGGGTCACCCTGTACAGGGTGACCTAGAAAAAACAGGACCCAAACCCTAAACACCCCTAGTTAAAATTAACAATTTTATTACAAAATGTGTGGGTTCTGTTTTTTTTCTTAGACACCTTGATTTAGGAAACAAAAGTTCATAATTACCAATAATAAGTAATATCATCGAGATGGCCTAACGTCAGTATCAGTCAGACAACGAAGAAGTCTATCCCCTTTTCACTAGAGCTAGATCAAGGAGATTGTTTTGGCATCTTAGGCAGAAAGCCACATCTGCTATCAGTTCCCCACATTACCGCACAGATCCCTGTGCTACTCATACACTGATTTGGTGAGGGCCGGTTTCGAACCAAAAACCTAGTCGGACGCATTCCTTATTAGTTTTGAAAAAATAACAGGCTACACATCAAAAAAGGAAAAAAAAAAAAATATTAGAATGTAAGGAATAATGAGAGGCTGAAAGATGGATAGAATTGAGGAGAGAGAAAACGATAATGCTAATCAGACGCGTATCGACTGCTTCAAGTATGGAATGGAAAGATCGAAGGAAGGGGAGAGGGGAGAGGGGGAGAGGGGGAGGTGGAGAGGGGAATGGGAGAGTTACAAGAAGATTATGATTTTTATATATTGAACTATTTTAGCAATAGCTCTTAAGTATACCCATCAAACGTTGTAATAGTTAAATAATCATACTGTGATATATCTGTGTTCCGCTAGTTATTCTTATAATTATTATCATTATTCGTGTTCCTTAAAAGTACGACTGTTAGCATCTTGCAACACCTCTGGTTAAAAATGTGACCGTCCAAATCGTTCAAGATCAAATGCAAAAATGTAAATCCTGATTATCTGGTGTTGCTTATCCGCAGATTTTTTATGTGTTATAAGTGTCATCACCTCAGCTAAATAGTGGACAATTCCGTTTTATATAAATGTTAAAAAGGGTTGGGGTTCAGCCATGAGAGCAATACGGCCGGAACATTCCTATAAGTGCTAGGGCTTGACGTGACCTGCCGATTAATCGGAGGGGTATCTCCGATCAACCATCTAGCCTGACTAAAGGCCAAAGTGGAGTGCTGCATTTCATGGACTGCTCAGGCACCAGGATTCTGTCCTTAAGCATCAGGGATCGTCACCCATGGCCAACAGATGGACACATTGGTGGGAAGTCTTATCGCCCTGTAGAGGTGCAGTCGGTGTATTCTAAAGTACCAGCCAGACGGGCTTAATTTCTCTTATGGAAGTAATTTTCTGTCAGTAGAAATCCGATCTCACTGACAAGCTAAAGCGACAATTCTTCCAGTCTGTGGTTATATCAGTACTGTTGTATGGCTGCACCACCTGTACCCTAACAAAGCGCCTTGAGAGTAAGTTGGATGGGAGCTGCACAAGAATGTTGCGTGCAGTCCTCAACAAGTCGTGGAATCAGCACCCCACAAAGAAGCAACTATATGGTCACCTGCCCCCATCTCAAAAACCATCCGGGTGAGACGGACTAGGCATACAGGACACTGCTGGAGAATCGGGGACGAGTACATGAGCGACGTTCTCCAGTGGAAGCCAACACATGGACATGCTAACGTAGGACGCCCACTAAGGACCTACATTGACCAACTATGCGAGGATTCGGGATGCTGCGCAGAGGACCTCCCAGGCAATGAGTGATAGGGAATTTTGGCGAGAGATTGTCATGGATATTCGTGCTGCGTGCGCGACATGATGATGTAGGTCGTTGAACTGGATTCCCCCGTTGACATTTGAATTATTATCTGAAATCTTTCCATCCTAGTGTATTGGAATATTTTCGAAGATTGAAGAATTTAATTCTCCTTTACATTGGTAAAAGCACGTACATGATATTTAGAAAAATACATTTTCACATTATAGATATGAAAGAAGATTTTATTTATAAGAGAACAGAATTGTACTTTTGTTATCTATAAAATCTGAAGTGTGTATATATTATACGTCAAAGGTAGATGTATCGCATTGCTGATCTTAAAGATACAAAGATCCACACGTAAATATAAATACGTTATACATTATTTACGTCCATACGTTGATATAAATACGTTATACATTGAGGAAACGAAACTAAACAGCATTGGAATAATCCCTGCATTTTCGATACTGTTTTCTCATATCATTTATAGATAAAAAAAAAAAATATTAATAAATGAATAAATAAAACAGTGTTAATTTGATTTTTCTAGGAGAGCACTCGCAACTCAGTATTGTCAATATATTAGATATTATCAATGATAGATTGTGTTTACCGAACATATTTCCAAGCTTATTCAATACACATTTACCAACCACATCGCACGAGTTGAATGTCACAAGGTCAATTTTTAAGAACTATGTGAAATGCACATCGTATTATGCAGGATTTAAACTTCCATTTCTATATTCATATCTATTATAAAGTAAAAAGTAAAGTCGTCGGGGCGGCCTAAAGTCGGTATCAGCCAGTCCGCGAGGGAATCTATCCCCTTTTCAATAGCGCTCGACGAAGGAGATTGTTTTTTGGCGTTTGAGGTGGAGCGCCACACCTACCATCAGCTCCTTTATCGCACAGATCCCTGTGCTACTCATACGCTGATTTGGCGAGGACCGGTATCGAACTAGGAACCTTGTCATTTATAATTGTTTGACAGTTGAGCAAACAACGGTCTAATAACTTGAGATTTAATTAAAATTAAAAATGATTTCCCAAGTTGGATGATTTCTATATTCAGATACACAAGAAACATGTGGAAGGCCAGAGGATGCAGCGGTCAAAACGTTGTGTTAATAATTGACACAAAAAGATGATAAAAACAGTCCGAAAAATCAAAATTATTTATGAATAACTACTTAAAAATTACGTGCGTAATCCCAAAGGTGGGGTATTCAAAGCGCTTCAGACGCAGAGAAACTGTTTGTGTGACTATTGGCAACATTGTTGCGCTTGTTATATATGCACTTCCCTGCCATGCTCTGTCTTGTCATTGCAGTGGTTTTTGTTGCAGCTCCTAACTGATGCACCTGCCAAGTTTAAATTTGGCGCAGTTATTCAGTTCTATTATACGCAAAAGTCATTAAAGAGATTGACATTCTTCGTTAATTGACAGAAGTGTATGGCGTGTCGTGAATGGATTTCAAAAACGTCCGCAAATCTGATAGAGAGGTTGTGACGAAGACGAGATTCAACGCCTCCTCAAACACATAGCGACGAACTGATATGATTTGTGCATAGAAAAACTATCGCAGTGCCAACAAAAAGATATTCACATCAAGCCTCGACTCAAAAATACACACATATTATTCAGAATGTTTGATACGTGTAGAGTGTAGTATATAATGATTATCTAAACTGGCAAATATAGTCACACTCCGGATATTTACGGTTAACTGTAAGAAAATATCATTAAATTAGAAAGGCTAAAGAAAATGAATAAGAATGCATATTTGTAACAGATATAATCGAAAAATAGAACTGAAACTTACTCTTCCATCACTCCCATCTTTCATTGCTAAATTTTCCTAACTAAATAGTTAAATTAGGAAGTAAACAATACAATTACAGTTATTTCCTCTTGCTAATGGATTTCTTTTGAGATTTATCCCCCAGATTTTGGCTCAGTCATTACGAAAAAAAAAAACAGTTAGAAATCGATAATACTAAGCATATATTTATTAAAATATAATTTTTGATATCAATATGCAAATTAGCCTTCCTGTTCACACTGTAAACCGCTATTTTGTTCTATATATAATTATAATTGCATGTTTATTAGTATGTATGTACGGTCAACAGTATTGATAACGTAAAAATATTTTATTGATAATTGAGGTTAAAATTATTTAAAACATCATGGACAATGCGACTTAAATTACTAAGAAAATTGTGACTTAGGTAGTAATATAGTTTCAGTTACAAACACACAACCTCCATTATAATAAGATAAGCAGTTTGTATGTAAAGTCTAAAACAGGACCAGTAATTGATATAAAGTCTAAAACTGGAATAAAAATTGGCCTTTCTGATGCAATATGCGAGCATGCACTATATACATTTCCTTTTATAGACCAATATATTCAAGAGACGTTTTCCACGCCACGTAATAGCTTTACATATTTTTTTATAAGTCTGGTAGTCTTTATGTTAAAAGGAGAATCGTGATACAAACAATAAAACATGGACATATGCTTTTGGATAATTTGTGTTATAGATGTTAGCTGGAAATAAATTGAAGATAGCATAAAAAAGGAAAACAAATTTTTATTTTGAATTTTCTTTATTTTCTTTATTTTGCATTCGCTTTTCAAAATATGTATTTATGCTTGATCTGCAATTCTGTTAAAGATAAAATAAAATCAAAAACCAGTGAAACAAACACTAAAGACAAAGTTTTGCATAAAACACTTTCCATAAAACATTTTACAGTTAGGGTGGTTAACGCTAGACGTATACTCTTAAAGTATTTTAATAGATACTATTCACTTTTTTTACATCTATGTCTGAGAGCAGAATACGATATTAATTTTGAAGCAGGTTGAATCTGCATAACCAACACACACAGGGACGGGTTTGGCTCAGTCGGTAGAGCGTTCGGCTAGAAACCACAAGGTTCCTAGTTCGATACCAGTCCTCGCCCAACTCAGCGTATGAGTAGCACAGGGCAGGGATCTGTGCGGTAAAGTAAGGAACTGACGGTAGGTGTGGTGCTCCACCTCAGATGCCAAAAACAATCTCCTTGGACTAGCGGTATTGAAAAGAGGATAGACTCCGTCGCTGACTGGCTGATACCGACTTTAGGCTGCCCCGACGACTTTACTTACTTTTTCTATATATATATATATATATATATATATATATATATGTGTGTGTGTGTTCTGAAGATGACATAAGCGAGAAACTGTCAATAACCAGGTGTCGTTGAATCCATGACCAAGCTACCATCTATATATATATAAAGGGTTTGGTATGTACGTGTCCAACTATATGTCCAAAACGGGAGGTCACTCCGATTCGAAATCTTGCATACACCTTGATATCCTAAGAGACACGCCACATTTGGTTATTGATTTTTACTAATTAAGGGATATAATCAATTAAACCAAAATCACCCAATTTGCGGAACTGTCCGTAGAGAAGCAACTGCTGATAATAAAATATTGTTCACTGCCTGCTGTTTTTACAGTGATACCAGCAGTGAACTTTAATTTTAGTGAATAAATTTATCAGTCTAAGTTCTCCAATTCACTGATTGACAAAGGCGTATTTACTTAAAGAAAATGTATTAAAATTATATAGCTACAAACAATGAGTAAATTTTTATAGTCTTTACGAAAATAAAATTGATGTCTTTTGTATATGGAAGCAGTTAACATCAAAGACGTATCTAGTGCTGACAACTGCGGGTGCTGCTGGTGGTGGTAATGTGATAAAAATATCAAACATGACCTTCCATAGAAAATAGCCCAACCTTATATTTTGGCGGGAAATATGAAAAATAAACAATTTATCGAAATAATTAAAACAATAAAAACGTACATTGTATGTAACAACTTTTTGTAAACACAAACTTGGAATTTTCTTTATATTAAACGTAAAAGAAAAAAAATGTTTTCCATATTTATCAACGTTTTAAAATATTTTTTTAAGGTTGGGAACTTTATAATTTCCGTATTTTGTACATATCTAATTATACTATTGGGGTTTTAAAAATTATGAGTATAATAAAATACATTTATAGCACAGTATGCTGTGCTGTAACAGTCGGGGAGGCTCTGTCCTTCAAATTCTTACCGCTGGTAATATTTGTACAAGGGTCTATTTTAACGAAATAAAATATAAAGAAATAGAAAAAAAACAAAAAACAAAGCAAGGTATTAGCAATTTTAAACGAACTTGCTAACCAAGTTAGCGTCCTTTTATAACTTAAGGCCAAAGAAAATAAATTAAAAACCCAACTAATTACCTATTTTAATAAAATTTTCAGTTTATGAAGTAATAAAAGAAACTTATTCTAAAATGTATATTCTAAATTTAAAAAGATAATTATCTTTTTCGTTAGTTTTAACTTTCGCATTGATCGCCTATATTGTGAAAAATAAGTATCTGCGTAATTTTTTTGGATTCTAAAAAGGATTTTTATATTTTTGCAATTAATTTAATGGCGGAACCTATGTAAAATAAAAAATAAAAAATTTAAATGGCAAAGTCGGTAGAAGGGCATTTTACATTGTGAAACTTTTGTTTCGTAAATAAATATCTATCCTTTTTGTAATCATTAGCTTATTTTCTAAGGAATGTGATTAAATAGAGCAGCGTTCAATTGTCTATGATTGTATTATTTTTTTTTATTTTCAAGATGTATTAAAATTTATGTAATATAAGTTATCCCACTCACTGGCTGACAAACGTGTATTTATTTAAAGAAAAGATTTCATTAAAAATATATCGCTAAAAATGAGATTAAATTTTCAAAGTCCTTATGAAAAAAAAAAATGTTTTTCTAAGTAAAAATGTATTTTTATACCGAAGCAGTTAAACATCACAAATTTGTATCTCTAGTACTGACAAAAGCTGATGCTGATTGTAATGTGGTAAAAATATCAAATATGGCCAACCATAGAAAATAGCCCTATCTTATATTTTATACGGAAGCCGTTAAACATCATAAATTTGTATCTCTAGTTCTGACAACAGCTAATGCTCCGCTGATCGTAATGTGGCAAAATATCAAATATGGCCAACCATAAAAATAGCCCAACCTTATATTTAGAGAATATATGAAAAATAAATAGTTCATCGAAAATTTATTTAAAACAAAAACTCACGTTATATGTAACAGATTTTTTTTTTTTAAAAACTTGGAATTGCTCTTTATATTAAACGTAAAAGAAAACGGTAAAAACAATTTTTTCCATATTCTATTAGCATTTTGAAATATCTTTTTAAAGATTTTGGGAACTTCTGAAAGTCCGTATTTTCTATACACCTATTGGTGTTTTAAAAATGGTGAGTACAATAAAACAAATTTATAGCACAGTATATGCAGGGCTGTACCATCCGGAGAGGCTCTGCACTTAATATTTCTACCACTGTAATATTTTACAAGGTTTTATTTTAACAAAAAAATTAATACAAAAAGAAAAGAAAAATATTAAAAGCAAAGTATTGGCAATTTTAAACGTACATGCTAACCATGTTGGCGGCCTTTGATATCTTTATGCCAAATTCTAAATACCCATACAAAAGAACCCCCCCCCAAAAAACAAAACAAAAAAAAAAACATGAAAACGATAATGTATTTGACAATATAAGCATTTTTATTGGAGAGGAGGGGCGAATGAAATTCCGTATAGAATCCCATGAAAGCTTAGGCTGACCATGATTTCAAGAAACTATTTTGGCAACTTCACTGAAATGCGAAATTGTTACACTGAAATTGTAAAAACTAAACATTGCATAAAACATCAATATTTGCTGGATATAACTTTAGACGCCATCTTGAACTCACTCTTGCTTCTCAGTGAAAAAATATAATATTCAATTTACACATACTATTAACATAATGATACGATTTTTTTTTTCAAAGTGCATTATATCAACTGCAAAATGTGCTAGCAAGAATAATACAACTAGTAGGAAAGTTGTATTTTACTACATTAAGACGGCTGCAACGTTTCAATCCATAAAGGAATTGAAACGAACGCAAATTGGAAAGCCGAGTCGCTCTTAAACAGTGGTTCCCATCCTTTTTTATGCTCCTTTCCAAACCCTAAAAAATTATGTTCTCGCACTTCTTAAAGTGATAATTCATAAAAATCAAATTTGTATAATCAACTTTAATAATATATAAACAAAAATTAAACATGGAAAAGAAAAACGTTACAGCAAACTAAAAGTTGCATAAGCCTACAAAAATTAAATTTTCATCCAAACACGAAATAAATGCATAAATAAAGGAAATTTCTTGAAAAAAAAAAAAACTAATCTTCAAATATTGGTAAGTCAATGTAGATTTAATCACTATTTAGTTCTTTTATATATATTTTGTTTTCTTTTTACAAAATGTGGTACTTTGTTGCTGAATGTTATCTCGCACTCTTGGTTGGGGAAACCCTACTCTAAAACATTTGTCTACTGGGTGATTCGCAAGCGGCTGGAGACAAATTCCGGTGCCCATATAGAATTTTAAATAAAACTCCATGTTAAGCGTGTTTTTTTTTTTTTTTTTTTTTTATTTGTAAAAATAATGATTCAGAAATAGATTAGAATATTTTGGAAATGGGGAGTTACTTTACAGTTACCTTGTAAATGAAACATAGATGAATAAGTTAAACTTACCTTAGGGCGCCAGTAGATTCTTGTAAGTAAAATATCCAAAAGGCAGTCACTATTTAAAAAAAAATATTCTAAGTAAATAGTTTTAAAAGGAGTAATGTATAAAAGCTCAAGATTTGAACATGAACAAAAAAGAAAAACTGAACATTATTTACAACTCAGCATTTATTGGTTGATAGCAATGAAAATGCGAGCGTGCGATTGGCTGAAAACTGACTATGAAAAAAAAATTGCATAAAGATATATGCAAATACGACATGAATACGGTTATTTAGGGAGGAGGGGGAATGCCGGTCTTCAACTATATTAACATCTTATTATAATGGAGATGTGTGTTTTTCTGTCTGTAACCGAAACTATATTACTACTCAAGTCACAATTCCCTTAGTTATTGACATCACATTCTCAATGATTTTATTTTTTATTTAAACCTCAATTATTAATAAAATTGTTTTACATTATTAATACTGTTAACCATATCTACATATTAACAACATGCAATTATATTTTATATATATACAACAAAATAGCGGTTTACAGTGTGAACGGGAAGGCTAATTTGCATATTGATATTAAACATGTGATTTTAATCAATATGTGCTTAGTATTATTGATTTCTAACTGTTCGGTTTTATTTTAATCAATATAAGCAAAAATCTCTTCATGAATCTTAAATGAAATCCATTAACAAGAATAAATAACTGTAATTTTATTCTTTACTTCCTATTTTAACTAAATACTTAAATTAGAAAAAAAATAACAATGAAAGACGGGAGTGATGGAAGAGTAAGTTTCAGTTGTTCTATTTTTTCGATTATACTCCTTCTGTTTCAAATCATTTTATCTGCATTCTTATTTAGTTTCATTAGCCTTTCTAATTTAATACGATATTTTATTTCATTAAAACTTAAATACTTGCACCGGAGGGTGCATATATTTGCTAGTTAAAATAACTCGTCATTTTCACTTACCTAATGTCCAGGCGCTTTGGCCCTTGGCATTGATTTAATAGGCAGGTCGGGGTTTATTGCCCAGTGTCTGCGGTACCCCCCTTGAGGGGGAATGCCGAAGGGATCGACAATTTTTGTTCTTTCTCACCCATGAGCTTTGGCTTGTGGGTGGGCCCACGTTAAAACAAGGCCTTGTGCCCAGCCAATACAAGTGGGGTATGAGGCAAATACACCTCCCTTTGAGGGTGAATGCCGACGGGATCAACGCATTTTTATGCCTACCACCCATGTGTTTTGGCTTGTGGGTGGGCCCAAATAAAAATGTATTTGTGTCACTCCTTCATAATTGGGAAAATAGGCCAAAACCCTTACCTGACGTCCAAGGGCTTCGAGACCACAACTGGTAAATTAAATAGAATAAATAGTGTTGTTTAAGGGGGCCATTCTCCCAGGTAGCACCAGTCTCCTCGCCTAAAAGGGACACGACTAGGTTTATTGTCCGGTGCCTGATGCACCCCAAAAGAGACAGGGCCCTCGCATGTTAGTTTTTTTTGTTTTTTTTGCGTGGCTCTCCACGTTAAAAAGATATTGTGTTAGTTCAACTTAGTGAGATGCCTGGAAAATATACTGAACTCACCACTTTCAGACCCAACTTGACTTTATTATTTCTTTCGCCATAATATCTCATTTATTCTAAAAACTTTTCCGACTGCAGTCCCTAAAGCAAGTGAATTACATTGGGGGGGGGGGGATAATCTATATATCTATACTAGGTATACCCGATTTGTCCAAAAATCCGTGTTTTAAAAAACAAATTTACCCCTACCACCACCACGTTTCTAAAAAAATACCAAAAGTAATGGAATTATCCGATTTAAGGACATTTTTTATTTATCAATGAATGAATTTTATAATGCATTCGTCATTTTATTTCAACATTTTCTGATTTGTCAGGTCATTTAAATTTGCCCCCCCCCCTAAATTTTGGGGCGCAAAATATCGGTGGGTTCATATGAATTCGATAATAATTACACTATAAATAAAACGACAAAAGATCGAAGGGGTGAATAGAAAAAAAAAGGATTAGGGATGATACCCTGGTTGAAAATAAGTACCGAAAATCGGAAAATAAAATGAAAATAAAAGCTAAAAAAATAATTTTTGGAGATCTGTTTTTTTTTTTCTTCTTTTTTTACTCATTTCGATAATCATTTAGTTGGCTATTATCTTATAAAAGAATCCACGCGCCCATGCAGAGTCTTTAAGTTTAAGTGTTGGACCTTAGCACACCTTATATTTAAAAAATATTCCTACACATTAATTTAAACAGATCTTTTGGGAACGGTGTCTAGAGAGGGAGAAGTACAAGAAACGAACGTATATTTGTCACGGCGTTGTATTTGCTTATTATGTTGGTTATCAGAAAGAGCAGACTGTATACAATTCATCGATTTATAATCATAATTATCGATATTCTCAAGATAATCCCGTAAAATGACCAAGAATCAATTTTTATACTAAATTTCCCCCATTGCTCTGAATGTCTTAGATGAGGCTTGATGATTAGTATTATCCATAGCTTTGGTAGAGTCGTTAACCTGTGTTATTTATTATTCTGTGTTACTGCTGTCCTTGACCAGGATTTAACCTGCAGTCTAGAGATAACTGTCACTTAGAACTGTCTTAACCTAACTCCTTTATCCACTCGGCCATGTGTCCAATTGAACAAGAAGGTACCCGATTACGACAAGGTTTCCGAGTCCGACAAGGTTCCAGAGTCCGAGAAGGTTCCCAAGTCAAACAAGAAATACCTGATGATGGCCGGAGGGCACATTGTCCGAAACGTTGTACAGATATCAATGAAGATGAGGACAATAGTCCGAATAACGCAGATCATACTAAAATTTTTCCCCTTTCTTTTAAATACTAATTTGAATAGCACAAAGAATTATTAGATAGAGGAGTAGATAATTTGACAGTATACTCAATTGAAAAAAAAAATGTGAAAAGTCTTAATTACTTCCCTATTGCTCCATACATCTGGAATTATGCTTTGTTCATCATGTTCTTGGTTCTTCATTACTTTAATCAAACCGTTAGTAAACGGGTTCCTAGAGAGAGAGAAATGCACAAGAAACGGACGTATATTTGTTATCCAATACGGCGTATTATTTGCTTATTACGTTGGTTTTCAGAGTGAACAGATTGTCCACAATTGATCGATTTGCTCAAGAGATCTATTTAATTTTCAATGACTATAAATGTATTTAATTATAATGTTTTGGGACTGGATATTAGAGAAATGTAATAGAATCTCAATGGAAGGACGTTTAGCTGAACGTTCTTGTTGAATGGAAAATAATCTATATATGTTTACTCTGTCTTGGTGAACAATTCAAGCGGGAAGAAATGAGTTAAAGTGAGAAAATGTATATTTACCTAAACATATTAGTATTTATGAATCGTTATTTCATTGACAATGTCTGTCAGAGGAATTTATTTTGTTAAATGGGAATAGATTACATTTCAATGGTTGTACTGTCCATTTCCTACGAACATACATACATATATACATATGTATATTATGAGTATATTATATATATATATATATATATATATATATATATATATATATATATATATATATTACACAAATTCTGAAAAGACTTCCTCAAATAATATATCAGAACATTTCAAATGAATTTAACCAAAATATGTTTTTCACAGAAAAGATGGACTCGCCACTTCGAATACATTTTTCTGTCCGGATTATAATGTCTTGTCAAAAACTTGGGTTTTTAAAAACTTTCTAAAAACAATTTCTTTCCTAAAAAGGTTTCTCCTGACGATGACCTTAGGCCGAAACTAGTTGAGAAAAATAAACAAGATAAAAGGAATATTCCTGTTTGTCTTATCACTTTATTGTTAATCACACATACATACACACACACACAGACACACACACCAAACATATATTTCTACAGAATTGAACTGAATAAAATTTAGTTTAATGACATTGAATGTTTAACTTCCACCACCTCAAGCAATACTAAAAAAAAATTATTTGACATCGCCTGGAGGGTGAATTTTTTACTTTGCTACTAGAAATGATATATGAAAAAAATCCACCATAAAAAACAGTATCTCTCTCTCTCTCTCTCTATCTTATATATATATAAATATATATATATATATATATAAAGTAAAGTCGTCGGGGCGGCCTAAAGTCGGTATCAGCCAATCAGCGAGGGAGTCTATCCCCTTTTCACTTGCGCTAGACCAAGGAGATTTTTACTTACTTTACCGCACATATCACTGTGCTGCTCGTAACGCTGAGTTGGCGAGGGCCGATATCTAACCCGGAACCTTGTAGTTTCTAGCCGAACGCTCTACCGACTGAGCTATATATATATATATATATATATTGACGATAATTTTATTAAACGGACAAAGTAAATTGCTTGCAAGTGTCAGTGTATTTCCCCCAGTCTCCTAATCAAACGAGATGAACTACGCCAAATGGATGCTGAAACTGCTTTTCACTTCGGCCTCAACTCTGGAATTTTGTCAATTGAGTTAGGATTTTTGCCCAAATCGGCTATTCGAAGACTATTCATGGAATTAAGAGGAGTAACCAAGTTTGAAACAGCCATTTATAGACTCCGCTAACGCGCGTACACACACTCACACACACACACACATATATATATATATATATATATATATATATATATATATAGAGAGAGAGAGAGAGAGAGATTAGGATATATCTAAGTTGAAAAATGGAAATGAACCCGACAATATGTTGGAAGAGTAAATAAATAAAGGAAAGAAAATGTTGAATGGATAAAATCGATTTAAGGAATTATCAATACCTGTTTCGGCCAGGAGTTTTGTTGATGTACACATTGTATTCTATTTATTATTATTATTTCAAATATGAAATAGAATAATAATAATAATAATAATAATAATAATAATAATAATAATAATAATAATAATAGAAAATTATAAAATATTTAATTATACTATGAAAAACGACATTCTTCAGGGTAAAATGTTTGATATTTGAAGTTAAAACGGTCAGAATACAGATGATTTTGAAGAGTTCGAATAAATTATCTGTATTTTGACAATTTTATCTTCAAATATAACCCTGAAGACGGCCTTTTTTCTTTGTATACGTACAAAATATAGAGATGTGTGTATTCATCAGTGGCAATCCTCCTCTCATTCTATAGGACGATGGCCGAGCAATTAAGCACCCTGACTGATGGTGAATCGATCGGGTTTTCATCCTAGTTTAAAGATAGCCTACACATATCTAGTCACACTGATGAGATGTGATACGCCATAACACGGTGTCTTTATATATATATATATATATATATATATATATATATATATATATATATTGTTGACAATATGGGTGCTATATTTGTAAGTAGATTGTGCTCAATATTTATTATCAAAGAATGTATATTTATAGAGCATTTATAGTTAAGTTTATAGTACCGTGGACATGGAGCAACACCTGGTTACTGACAGTTTCCAGCCAATGCGATCTTCAGCTTCATTTTAAAAAACTAAGCCTTAAAATCAATGTTCATTATCATTCATGCTAAAGGGCAATCATTTGAGCAAGCTCAATGTCACATTTTGGATTGCAAATAACGTCGGTTAGTTCCTCGGACGCTATTATAGTTCGATTTACTAAAAATAAATTTTTTCTGCAACGAAGTTGCCTCCCTTTATTCGTTAAAAATAAAACATTTTTTTTTTAATTTTTTTTTAAAACTTTGTAAAATAAATAAATATTAGCTCTTACAATTTGTATGAGCACTGTATTCAATCACAAAAAAAAATGTTTTACATATACCATATATATATATATATATATATTATATATATATATATACGTTTTTTAAAAGCGAATGTTTAAACATTTTCCAACTGCAGTTTCTTGCTGTAGCAATTCTTCAGGGAATTATTGCTTATTCCAGCCATCTACTTTTATTAATATCCGGGTTGTACCCATTCTCTGGGTCTCTGAATTCCAATATTTTTAGTTTTTCATTTAAACACAGCATACAGGGGTTTTTCGTTTCCTGTATGTGAAGTGCCCTTTTTATGATTCTCCACTCACCTATATATATATATATATATATATATATATATATATATATATATATGTGTGTGTGTGTGTGTGTGTGTGTGTGTGTGTGTGTGTGTGGTGTGTGTGTGTGTAAGGTTACTTAGATATAAAGGAAATGGAACCCTGTAAATATAGTTTCTTGACTATGCAATATGTAAACTAAGTAATTTAGGTAGGTGTCTCTTTCTTCTACATACTTAGAGAGAATTACGCACATAAAATCACTTGGTCTAAAAATCGCGTAGGCAAGAAACTAACAGTTACGAAACGGTCATGTCCGAACTTATATATATATATATATATATATATATATATATATATATATATATATATGTGTGTGTGTGTGTGTGTGTGTGTGTTGAAAGAATGAATAAAGGAAAGAAAGTATAGAATGGATATTTTTATATATTATACTATATTATTAGTATATAAAAAAAGTAAAGTCAACGGGGCGGCCTAAAGTCGATATCAGCCAATCAGCGAGGGAGTCTATCCCCTTTTCAATAGCGCTAGACCAAGGAGATTGTTTTTAGCATCTGAGGTGGAGCGCCACATCTACCATCAGCTCCTTACTTTACCGCACAGATCCCTGTGCTACTCATAACGCTGAGTTGGCGGGGACCGGTATCGAACTAGGAACCTTGTGGTTTCTAGCCGAACGCTCTGCCGACTAAGCTAACCCGGCCCCTTTATATACATTTTCTATCATTGATATTGATCATTATTTATTCATAAATATATAAAACTAAATCATAAATATTAAATATTTATATGTGTGGGTAATGTGTGCGTGTGATTCAACTCACGATCATATATATATGGAGGTATATGATATTATTTATAGAGTATTTTAAAGTGTCTTCTTGTACAGGTTGACAGATTTAAGGAGACTTATTAATATTTGACATATTTTGTAAGCAAAATCAATTGCAAATACCAGAAGAATTGAACGAAAATGGTTGACATTACTAGGAGAAGTCTTCAGAGAGGGACATAAATACAAGTTAAAGAAAAAAGGAAACATAGAAAGACACAATGAAAGAATTACAAGAATGAAGAGAAACAGTAAAAATAAAAATAAAAATAAAGAATAATGAAAAAAAAAGGAATGATCCATTATTTACTCGAGGTGACAACACTCATAAGAAATAGGAATCCGGTGGATAAGCAATACCAGCTAATGAGGATATATATTTCGGCATTTCATCTCCAAGTATTTGAACGGTCTCATTTAATGTTTTTCAAGATGATAATGGTCGTACGAACACTTGTATATATATATATATATATATATATGTGTGTGTGTGTGTGTGTGGATATATATATCGGGGCAGCCTTATGTCGATATTAACCAGACATCGAGGGAGTCTACACACAAAATATAATAAGAAAGGTAGGAAGAAAGAGAGAGAGAGAGAGGGGGGGTGAGCGCACGTAAGCGATAACGCTAATCTGTTTCAATTATTCATAATGAAATGATGAAAAGAACAGAAAGAAAAAGAGTGCACAAAATCAGAAGTATGGGGCACCCAGTGAGAATCGAACTCACAAACAATGGTCTGGTAATTTTTGTGATATAATGTGTGCTGCAATCCACCACTTAGATTTATAGATTAAGCGAAGTCACGTAGTTTATACACCAGCTAATCAACAGCCCGAATACGTGGTTGGTTAATTACTGATATTGGCAGCTGTTTTTTTGCCCTTTATTCGACATTGACGAACGGACCTGCAGCACTAAGGAACAACCAAAGGACCATACGCAACATTAAGGAACACCAAGGAACAACCAAAGGACCGTACCCAATAATAAGGGACACCAAGGAGCAATGGAAGGTTTCTTCACTAAGGATCACTCTTGCTTGAAGCCTACGGATGGCCACAATAATCGTAACAGTATCATTAACTCATTTTCTGGCTGCAATCGTCTCTCGGATAAAAAAAAAAATCAAACTTATTCGAATATGAGATTATTGATTTATCTAGCAATAATTACTTGGCAAAAATACCGTTTTATCTGATATATTAATTCATAATCGAATTCATATCACGATTTTGGCGTTTTTTATTTAAAATTAGCATCTTGCGTATCGAATTTCATTCTCACCGATTTTTTTAAAATAGTGTTATTTGTCTTATTATATAGTTTTATTTTTTAGATGAAGTTAAACTTCGCTTAATATTTTGACCTTGTGTCACACATTGCTCGTTCAGAGGGGTTGGCAAATATATATACCATATAACACGTAAACCGTTTAATAATACTTGAAAATATACGTAACCATATACACTGATAAAACATTTCATAATATTTTAAATATTAAATAGTTTACGCGTTTTATATAAAAACAACATAAAGGTGTAAACTATTTGATAATACTTTATATAAACTCTTATATAATACTTAATTGAACAATAAAAGTGGTTATATCAGTACTGCTGTATGGATGCACCACTTGGCCCCTAACGAAGCGCCTTGAGAATAAGTTGGATGGAACATGTACAAGAATGCTGCGTGCAGTCTTGAACAAGTCGTGGAAACAGCACCCAATAAGGAAACAGCTGTATGGCCACATGCCCCCCCATCTCACAAACCATCCGAGTAAGACGGACTAGGCATGCGGGGCACGGCTGGAGGAGCAAGGAAGAGGTCATAACCGACGTTCTCCTGTGGAAGCCAACACATGAGCATGCTAGTGTGGGCCGCCCAGCAAGGACATTGAAAAACTATGTGAGGATGCTGGATGCCGCACAGAAGAGCTCCCAGAGGCAATGAGTGATAGGGAAGGTTAGCGAGAGACTGTCATGGATATCCATGCTGCTTGCTCGACACGATGAGGATGATAGAATAATACTTCAAGCTATATAAGCAGATATAATTTTTTTTTAATTCTTAAAACATCCAATAACAAATGTAAATATATATAATATATATATATATATATATATATATATATATATATATATGAGAAGTAAATACACAGCGATGTGTTTATGATAAGGCTTTTTTTAGCCGACAATTTTTGGGAGAATATGTGCTTAATTGAAGTCGTACCTAATTTTGAAAGTTAATTAATTAATAATTAATTAATTAGGCGGGCATACCTATTTAAATTTAAGGCTAAACTAATCGAAAAAAATCAATCTTTGTATGAGGTCGAAATGTACATACATAGATTGATTTTTCTCGATTTTTTTAGCCTTACATTTGAATAGGTATGCCCGCCTAATTAATTAATTATTAATTAACTACTTTTTAAAATTAGGTTACGACTTTCAATTAAGCACACCACACAGATATATATATATTTATTATATAGATATATATATATATATATATATAATATGTACGCAATCTCCATACCACTAGGTACACAAATGAATCAATATTTCTTTGATATGTAGTGAATTTACATTAGAAACAACCGTTAGGATATGAAATTACTTCCTAAAAGTAAGTCGTACGTCCTTTACTCTAATGCTTTGGAATAAAACTACTAATTAAAAACCCGTTAGACATTTGATAGTGCTTCAACGGTTTTTTCATTTTTAAGGTTTCTATAATCGTTGAATCCCAGGAGCCAAAGAGTAAGTCACAGTAAGCAATTCCTCTGTGTAAGATGAAATACATTGCTTTGTTGGAAAACAAGGTTAATTAATATATTGAATTTAGATTTAACAATGGTTTATTACATATATTTACCAGCACAACCGCTCGAATATATATATATATATATATATATAATTATATATATAATATATATATATATATATATAATATACAAGCGTGTGGTAGATCCTTGCGGAGAGAAAACCCGCAGAGAGTTTGATTGTAAAAAAATATACTACCAAACATCAACCAGGAAGAAAAAATTTTTTGAAAAAAAGAAAGGTCCAAGATATTTCGTACCAACAAAAAATTAACTATTGGTATAGTATTTGGCCAAAAGAAAAAAACAATTTATATGTTATATATATGTATATAAGATAATATATATTCATATAACCGCTAGGAGAAGCTAATTTGTAAAAAAGTGCTCGATACCTAAGTAGAAGCCAAAGTAATAAGGATATCTACTGAGTCAGACGAACCCTTACTATTAGTTTCGCAGAAAGCTCTTCAAGGGCTAAAAATCTGACTCAGATTTAGCCCTGAAGAGCTTTATGCGAAACTAATAGTAGGTTCGTCTGACTCAGTAGAATATAATATTAATTATAATATATATATATAATATATATATATATATTTACTAAAGCTGAGGAGCTTTCAGCTTTCAATGTCTGAAGGCTTTTTTGTTGGTGACCTTGAATCACACGAAATTTAGGTCTTTAATTATCCTTTAGTTTTAGGACTACTTTAATGTTTTTAAAAAATCCCACTTTAATGTGGTTTAATTAGTTCGTAATTTGACAATTAGTCAAATTTCTTGACCCTTCTCTGTCTTTTTCATCCTACGTTTATTCTCCCCTTTTTACTCTCTTATGCCAGTGAAGGCGTTGTGAAAGTGATCACATGTAATAGATCTATTACTAAAAAAACGCAGCAGTCAAGTCGACCCTCCCCTTTCGCTTGTCTTACATTATACTCTCTTTTCGTCTCTAGCAAAGGGGAGATGAAAAAACACCCGCCTGCAATAAAATTTTCTAAAAGACTATTTCAATTGTCTAGGTCAATTCATTGAAAAATCAGTTGTTGTTTTTTTAAACAATTCTAACCCCCACGTTGAAAAAAATGTACCCAAAACTTCAGGAAGTATTCGGTTTAATTATAAATTTCTAGTGTGATTTAGCAATGAATTAATTTTTATTCTATTTTTTAAAAAATTTCTTGATTGGAAAAAAACCCAAAAAAAACTTAACTTTGACTTCCCTGTTTTTCGGGTACAAATAACGGGTGTTGTATATATGTTGATTTGATACTATTTCCTGGCAAAATAAAAAGACGAAGACAAGAAGAAAAAAAATTTTTGGGGTTACTTCTCGCGGAGAACTGGGACGGCACACTGCCTCAAAAAAATATCGGGACTTTTCAAAGAAAGGAGACATCTCCATACAAACCAAGATAAGAAGTTCAACCATTTAACGCCATAGTTGGGAATGAAGGGCTTTATATATTTCCTAAAGCTTATTAGTCGTTTAAAGAATATAACAGCGTGACTTGGTTCGAACTCCGACTTTAGTACGATTATTCGCTGGTCCAGTATGTTAGGCCCACTACGTTAACATACTCTCGTCGAGAGTCTTAAATACGGATAATTAAATTTGATCGGTCGTGTCAAACCATCTAATTATAAGCTGGGTTAGCTCAGTCGGTAAAGCGTTCGGAAAGGAAACCAACAAGGTTCCTAGTTCGATTTACTGGTCCTCGCCAACTCAGCTATGAGTATGCACAGGGCATCTGTGCTTAAAGTAAGGAGCTGATGCTTGATGTTGGCGCTCCATCTCATAGCTAAACAATTTCCTTGGTCTAGGTGCTATTGAAAGGGGATAGACTCACCTCGCTGATTGGTGATTACCGACACTAGGCCGCCCCGATTGACTTTACTACTATATACTAAATAATCTTCACACATTTGTCTGTTTTCATGATTTTTTTGTTATAAATTTTTTGATTTTATAACTGTATTAGGAAAATATTGAAAAGTAAGTATAAACGTGCA
>CM042159.1:27488414-27495914 GCA_023376005.1 Doryteuthis pealeii | reverse complement strand
ACCGATCGACCTGATTCGTTGATTCTTTGTTTGAATGTTTTTCTATCAACGAATTATTTTTTTTGAAAAAGATCGGGTGGAGTTCTCTAGCAAGGAATGTCGAACTTCCAATAAAACTAATTAGAGGTTGAAATAAAAAATAGCGATTAACATTTCATTCTTAAATCTGATTTGTTTATTAGATTGATCTCTTTTGATGTCTCTCACAGATGATTAATTATTGATTTTCTTCTTCCAACATAGAAATTCAAAATGATAAATAAATGAAAAAATTAAGGCTGTATTCTTTTATTTCTTAATGTGCAACGGCCATCTTAAAAAAATAAAAGAATAGACTTCAATGGTAAGCTTATGTATCTTTAATATGTTATGTTATTTTTAGATCCTAAATGTCCCTATGTTAATATCTACGTCATTATGATGTTCATTTTTCAGTCTCAGTATGGATTTCGATCTATCACGGTTTATTAATATATGTCTCCGTATTTATTTATTCTTGTACATTTCTTCATTATATGCTCTCTCCCCCTCCCCTCTCTCTCTCTCCTCTCTCCATATATATATATATATATATATATATATATATATCCATCTGCCTAACCATATGTTTATTGATATCTTTATTTATTTGTCCATGCATTTTAAAATATATATATTTATCAATTAATGTCAGTATATTTATCATACTATCTATCTCATATATATATATATATATATATATATATATATATATATATATATATATATATATATATATACGAGAGGTGGGGAAAGAGATACCTGGCTATCAATTATATATATATATGTACATATATAAAATACTATATTAGATGATTACAGATATCAAAATTGTGATTACAGATTATATATATATATATATATATATTATATATATATATTATATATATATATATATGTTATGTGTGTGTGTGTTGTGTGTGTGTGTGTGTTTTGAGATTTTATTTATGTAATACACTATCAGAAAAGTAATACTATGTCTTCAGACTAAAAAAAAAATACTATTTATAGTTCGTTTTATTGTAGTTTTTGTAGTAGCTGATGTTTAAACGGTTACGTTATAATATACTTTCAGAATCCTCATTTTAAAAAAAGGCTACAATTGTAACTCTCGTCGGAAATTTATTTTTCATTCAACGATTTGCCCCCTTTAAATCCCCATGTAAAAAAAAAAGACCTTGCATTGATCCAGCTAATCTGAAAAGAAATGTTAATGTCTACTCTCTATAATATTAAATGAAAAAAATAAGCCATGCTGTTATCATTTCAATTTTATTTTTCAATCTTCATCACAAATATAAATCAAATCTCTATAATTTTTTCTCCAAAACCAAGCCCTGGTGATATTTAATGCGTATATATATATATTTACTTTGTCGTAATTGTTTTATTTTCGAAGTTTCTTACTGACATAAATATACACACAACTGCCCTTTATATATGTATAGATGGCTCTCACTTCAATGAATCTCCATCTTGGCTAGAGCTGTAGAATATATCAACTGCACCTCTGCCCTTTATATACGTATAGATAGATAACTAGAATTAGAATAAATGTAAGAATGATTTGAGCACAGCAATAAAACCAACAGAAAACAACACAATAAGACAAAGTAAAGAACAGTAAGAAATACGGTCAAAGTAATGAGCTAAAATAGTCTCTGTTAAAAGTGTGGCAAAAATAAGAATAGAAATAAGAAAAACAATAACAGTTATGTGCGTTTTCTTTCACAGTTTTAATACTGACATACAGTGACAAATATATATAACATTATTAATAAAAAAATAACATATATTAACATTATTAATAAAAAAATATCATATATTAACATTATTGATAAAAAAATATCATATATTAACATTATTGATAAAAAAAATATCATATATATATATATATATACAAAAGTCTTGTAAATCCATCTGTCTTCATTGATGGAAAAGCATTGAAGATTGTTGACATTTAAATACATTGGATCAACAGTCACATCTGATGGAAAAATGGACAAAAATCCATTCCAGAATAGGTAAAGTTAGCACTGCATTCGGCAATCTGAAACATCGTTTATGGAGTACCAAAGATGTATCTCTTAAAATAAAAATTGACATCTACAGAGCAGCCGTGCTTTCTACTCTACTGTATGGTGCTGAAACTTGGACATTTTACCGCAAGCACCTAAACCAACTTGACGCAATTCACATGCGTTGTCTTCGTGTCATTTGCGGTATAAAATGGGATGACAGAGTAAAAAAATAGCACAATTTAAAAAAAAGATGTGATATTGCTGGCATCGAAACCCTACTAGCCATGATTCAACTTTGGTGGGCTGGTCACGTTGTCCGAATGAATGAGAACAGGCTTCCAAAGAAGATTATATACGGGCAACTACCAAATGCTAAGCGTATCTTTTATGCTACAAGGACAAATTGAAGGACAATTTGAAACGCTTCGATATTGACCTAAGTGCTTGGGAAGATCTAGTATTGGATCGGAAGGAATGGCGTAAGACCTGTTTCGCTAAACTAAAGAGCTTTTAACAAAAAAAGATTGAAGCATAGAGATCGGCTTCGCCTAAATTTAAAAGAAAAACATTTAACTCCTGCCTTGGAACATTTCGTTTGTCAGTGTGGTTTCATGGCTCGCAGCAGGGCTGGGCTGCTGTCACACTCGAGGAAACATAAAATATCTTCTTGACAGCATGCACAGCATGGGAGGAATCAAATCACTCACTGCTGACCCTCATCTATCGTTCTCGATAGGAGAGTCCACTATATATATATATATATATATATATATATATATATATATATATTAAAGAAAAAGGTCTAAACAGGCACCTATTATATTGCTCTTTTCATCAATATTGAACGTCGAGTTCTAAACGTGGACATGAACAACTGTAACATTCCGCTGTTGGAAGAAAGGTCCAACTTAGAATCATCCTAATACCAACTTACCTCGTAAGTATTCGTGGTAGTTAGGAGCTTTCCATGTGTGGTTTAACCAAAATGATGCAGGTGAACCGTAATGAGGGCTCAATGTTCCTAGTGCCAGTGTGTGGGCGGACAGACCAAAACATCCAATAGATGAAGGAAAAAAAAATCTGCTTCATTACAATAATTTATTTCAACCGCATTACTGCAGCAAAATTATGGATATTACTGAAAATCTTCTCAAAAAACAATGGTTTAAATCTATCAATTTTGGAGGTGGGTGTCTTACTTTGCGAGGGTAGTATGGGCGGAGCTAGGAAATTTGAATGAAGTGAGAGGGGCTGCAGTAATTCGGTTGAAATAAATTATAGTAATGAAGCAAATTTAAAGATTTTCCTACATTTATTGTATTATATATATATATATATATATATATATATATATATATATATATATATATAATCACATACACAATAGATATATATGTATATATGTGTGTCTGTGGTAAGAAAACAGGACCGATCCCTGAGGGATATGTATTTTCTCAGGTTTAAACTGAAACGCTGATTTAACAAAAATTACGAGCGGTTAGAAAACAGGTTTATATATAAATTAGGGTAACGTTGACATGGAGTCAGTGGGGCTTGTTTACAGTTTATTGCCCATGCCTTTATTCAAACCTTGTGTTACATAATTGTTAGTACCCTAACAATTATGTAGGGTTTGTGTAGAAATCAAAATGGCTGTTAGAAATTACGGCTAGCAGTTTTTTTGAGTGGGAGTATGTGACGATATCATGGAAGATTGATTGGCAAATGTTGGCCTCGTGTTAACCTCTTTTCTGGTAGATACTCGTGTTAACCCCTTTTCTGGTAGATACTGTATTAGTAGCGAAATGAGAAACAAAAAGCTCTTCCGGATTTGATTCGAAAGATTTATTTATGTCAGTACTGAGCAAGCCACGGAGGTAGTAAGTCGCGCTCAGCGCGTTCCCATACTTACAGTCTGCGCAGTTAGTCTGGATTGGGATTTCTAAATAAACTATAATATAAAGAAAATCTAAATCTTGGGTTATTCATCTAAAAGCTACTAATAACCCAGGGCTTCTGATAGCCGAGAAATCACTAATGGAAGGCCAGACACGAAATCCCAAAATGGAAAGTTCCAGATCCTAGAAGAAGTCCCAGCTACATAAGATACCAAAGATGATTAGAAGAATATATAACATTTGTTTAAAAACATTATAGACAAGAAATTGTAAGTAACTAAACGCTCGTGATTCCATGACTACGCTACCCTAACTACACACACACACACACACACACACACACACACATATATATATATATATAGGTAGATAATGAGAAAGATAGCTAGATGTGATCTCTTGCCTGAATTAAGTAAGCTTTATGTGTCTTTTGACAGTGAGTGCCAGTGGATTACATACAATAATATAAATTACATACAATAATATAAATAAATGTTGTAAAGTATAGAGGGAAAAATGTGGAGAAAGGAACAAAACTCAGACAAGTATATGTAGGAGATATATTTCGCCGTGCATTGAGCTCGGCTTCATCAGTCGTTTATTTGATCATTAATGCATTTCTCCTCTAAAAAACACATGTATGATGCATTAATGATCATATAAACGACTGCTGACGCCGAGCTCAATGCACGTCGAAATATATCTCCTACATATACTTGTCTGAATTTTGTTCCTTTGTCGACATTTCTCCCTCTATTCTTTATTACATTCTGTCGGATTTACTACAATCCTCCTATCCTCCAATATATATATATATATATATATATATATATATATATAATTAAATTTGTTCACACAAATTCATATATGCATACAGAATTTAATTTTTTCGCATCCACATATATACAGAAAGATAAATGTAAAGTTATTGGTTTATGGTAAACATTTCATACTTTTAAAACATCTTTTACACATTATTTTGACAGCCGTATTATTATACGCTATAAGGATTTATTTTGACAGCAAATTGATCTTTTCAACAAAATGAAAAGAAAAAAAAAAGATAAAAAATACAAATAAAAAACAAGAGAAAAACCTCACATTTTTCACAGTTTATTTTTGTCTTTTAACTGAACTTGATTTTTACGCCATCATCAGCTGACGTAGCTTTTCATCGAACGTGAAGTTTTTCTTTTTACTTTTATAACTCGGATTTTATTTTCATTTCATTTTTTTTTTTTACCTTCATCTTTCATTTTTGTCTGAGGCAAATTTTATTTTTCCCAAACCGTCCTCTATTTATATGTTTCAATTGCTCTCTCTCCCTCTCTCATTCTATTCTCTTCTCATACACATACACATTTCACTTTCTCCCTATCTGTATGTGTGTCAGTCTCTCTCTCTTTTCTTTTTTTCTCTCTCCATACACACACACACACACACACATATATATATATATATATATATATATATATATATATGCTTGGATGTAATTTTATGTTTTATATATATATATATATATAATATATATATATATATATATATATAGTTAGTTAGTTAGGGTAGCGTGGACAATTTCTCGTCTATACGATTTTCGAACCAAGTATATATTATATATATATATATATATATATATATGTATCTCTCTCTCTTTCTATATATATATATTATAATATATATATATATATATATATATATATGCATTTATACATATATATGCATATATACACACATATATGCATGCATATGTACACACACACACACACATATATGCATACATATGTACACACACACACACATATATGCATACATATGACACACACACACACACATATGCATACATATGTACACACACACACACATATGCATACATATGTACACACACACACACATATGCATACATATGTACACACACACACACACACACATATATGCATACATATGTACACACACACACACATATATGCATACATATGTACACACACACACATATATGCATACATAGACACACACACTCATATATATATATATATATATATATATATATATATATACTTCCTTGTGAGTCTATCAACACTGTTGACAACTGCTCATTGTATTTTTTCATTTATCAGTTTTACGCTAGCTCAAAGGAAAACTGAAAAAATTTAAATGTCCGTCTCCATTGACTTTAGAGAATATAGTCTAGAAAAATATATTTTTTGTTTCTTTTCGAAAGACAAAAAACCCGTCAAGGAACTGTAATATTTGCAAAATGAATAATACAGAAAAAGAAATACGAAAACGTATGTAGACATCTTCCGTCTTAGGATTTGTCAAGCGTAATAATTTCAAACTGTAATGAGTCCTGGTTCCAGTCTTGTTCGTTCTCAGATCTCAATTGACACAGTTATTTCAATTGTTTACGTATGACTCTCTCAAATATATGATGGAATGATAAGATACGAAAATAAAAGCTTTTTTAGTTATCTCAGTCAGCGTACGTAGGAGCTATATAATGTAAAAGATATTGAATTATTATAAGAACATTGCATACCTGAAAGGGTATATTAGTAGTATAATATAATAGTAATAATAATAGGATAAATTAATTAAAATAATAAAATAATTGGAAAAATATATAAATTACAAATAAACATAATAAAATAAATTAAATTTAATAATAAAATAATAATATTAACATAAAGAAAGATAATTATTATAATTTATTATTTTTTACCCTATCTTATTATTTTTATTATAATTTATTATTTTTTACCCTATCTTATTATTTTTATTATAATTTATTATTTTTTACCCTATCTTATTATTTTTATTATAATTTATTATTTTTTACCCTATCTTATTTTTTCGTTATTATTACTATTATTATTTACCTTACCTTAATATTATTATTATCATTATTTACTTTTTCTTATATTTTTTAATATTTTTATTATTATTATTTACCTTATCTCATTTTATTATTATTATTATTAATAATATTTTTTATATTATTATTATCATTTTAATTAATTTATCCTATTATTCTTACTATTATTATTATTTTATCATTATTATCATCGTTACTTTACCCTAATATTATTATTATTTCATTATCATTATTATTATTTTTAATTTTAATTTATTCTATTATTATTATTATTTGTATTTATATATATTTTTTCAAATTATTATATTATTATTTTAATTAATTTATCCTATTATTATTACTATTATTATTATTATTTTTATTATTATTATCTTTACTTCATCTCAATTTTATTATTATTAATAATATTTTTAATATTATTATTATTATTTTTATTAATTTATCCTATTATTATTACTATTATTTTTATTATTATTATTATCTTTCTTTATGTTAATATTATATATATATATATATATATAATATACCTAGCTTGTTGGTAAATCCCCGCAGTGAGAAAAACCCAGCAAATAGTTTGATTGTAAAAATATACTACCAAAAATTACCCGGGGAGTAAAAAAAAAATTTTTGAAAAAACCCCAAAAAAACAAGATAATCGTACCAACCAAAAATAATCTATTGGTACACTATC
>CM042159.1:27428414-27483414 GCA_023376005.1 Doryteuthis pealeii | reverse complement strand
TGAATATTAAAATAAATTAAGAAAATATATTTAGTATTGTAAAATAACGGGTGCAAGAAAATTAAACACGGACATAAAATGAGAGTTCAGTTTATTTTATGGTAGGAATTTACGAGGAAATAGTTAAGGATTACCTTGAAGCATTGTCGCTTTAACCTATCAGTGATATCTAATTTCCATATAACTAATAATCTGTTTATCGTGGACCATGT
Source organism: Doryteuthis pealeii (assembly GCA_023376005.1). Classification (NCBI taxonomy): domain Eukaryota; kingdom Metazoa; phylum Mollusca; class Cephalopoda; order Myopsida; family Loliginidae; genus Doryteuthis; species Doryteuthis pealeii. The sequence continues at coordinate 27,483,202 of CM042159.1, read as the reverse complement.
CTTCCCTATGCGTGCATAAACATCGCTTTCTTTGAATAAAATGTTAGCAATATATGTCTGGTTTATTTAACACATATCTGTAGACGAGAAGGTTCCTCATCCCCTAGAACGAAGCGCGTCCGTATATATCTGGCGTGCGCAAGGGGGAGTGTAGTGGCTGACTACAAAGATTGAACTCGCAACTTCCTCGTCGCATGGAGTGGCTCATAGTCAGACTAGTGTCAACCCTGTTGAATATTTAAGGCCTACCTTCCCACACCGCGAGGTGTTGGTTTTGATCTTCCTAACGTTAAGAGAGACGTGTGTTGGACAAGAATCGAGTGAATTCTGACGGATTGACCGAAGACTGTTGTAATATTGTTGCAGACGGAACGACTTTGTCAGACCCTTTCAATATCAACATTTGTGAGTTATTGAATGCCAAAGTTATCATTGCAGAAGAACAATAGTGGTAATATTTAATCCGGAGCTGGAGGTTCATAGCTTTTCTAAAGGTATTAGACCGAAATTTGTCATAATAGCGCGACTGGAGATCGAACTCGCTTGTTGCGATATCACGGTGTAGCCGAGGTGTTAAGTGGCTTCATACCCTTACAAGGATAGGGAATCCCACCGTTGTGTAATAGCAAGCAAATCCTGCATATACATTACTACTTAATAGAGAGATCGGTCCGAGCTGGATACTTCATACTTGCGACCTTGAGTCACAACATGCCCATGGCGAACGGGTTAGGTAATTGAAGACGTACCGTCTTGGGGTAATGGTTAGCAGACTAGACTTGCAGATCCATGAATACTAAATAGTGAGTTTGATCGTCGTTTGGTGCCCCATACTTGCCATCTTACCCATGGTAAATGGATTGGGTATTTACCTATCCTTCCCAGAGGTAATCCGAAAGTGACATTTTTCGGTGCATAAAGGGTGTATTTGCCTCAAACCTCACTTGTATGGGCTGGGCACAAGGCTTCGTTTTAAGGTGGATCCACCCACAAGCCGAAGCTCATGGACAGGAAAGAAGAAAAATTGCGTCGAACCCTTCGGCATTCCCCCTCAAGACGCTGGGCAATAAACCAAGCCCTTCCCCCCAAGGGGGCAGGTATTGCCTAGGGGGACATCCCCCCTGGGATCGACGCTATTATTTAACTCTCAACAAGTCAAGTCGCCGAAGCACACTGGACCCCCACATAGGCCGGGTGAAAAGTTTTCGGTGTATAAAGGGGTGTAAGGGTTAACATGCTAATCTAGTCGACTATTCTTAGTGAGTTCAGTTCTCAGCGAATGTACTCTATTTGATGCCCTGTGAAGGAACAATTAATAACGTAGCCTAAACCTTCTATCAGGTGCAATATCGTATCACAAATCTACATCATCCTACAATTTACTCTATTCATCATTATCAATCCTTAGGTAAATGATATCGAGATATTTTATGAATGAAGCTATATTATCTCATCAATATATAAAATTAGAAAAAGAAAGATAAGATTTAAAAATAAATAATAATACAGGATTGCTCTGTAGGTCAGGCAGATAGATGTGGACATCAGTCATAATGCTGATAGAAAATATGTTACTACGATCAAAGCCCGGTGGTATTTGCAGGGGTAATTTCCGTTCTGTAGGAATCGCAACGATAGATTAGATTGAGTGCAATAACGAAGAATCTGAGATTGCCGAAAGATGAGAGGTTGGCGAAAGGTCAGAGGATCAGGAAAGGTCAAAGGTTCAGAATAGTTGGGGAAGACTTCTTGTGGATCGATAATGGTATGTCTTTCAAGATAACACAAGAAGGAATTTACTTAGATTATATAAATAAATAAATAAATGAAAAATAGATGTATATTTTAGTATATAGTTGTATGGAAACAAGTCTTGTTTGCATACAAATAAATATATACTAAAATATATATTTATTATCTATTTATTAACGCGCTATCAAAGATAATGAGCACTCTCTTAATAGTAATGTACGTTGGCTCACTACAGCCTCTTCAAGTGTATTAGTGCCAATCATACACATTTTTATTATATATATATATATAAGTCGTCAGGGCGGCCTAAAGTCGGTATAAGCCAGTCAGCGAGGTAGTCTATCCCCTTTTCAATAGCGCTAGACCAAGGAGATTGTTTTTCGGCATCTGAGGTGGAGCGCTACACCTACCATCAGCTCCTTACTTTACCCCACAGATCGCTGTGCTACTCATAAGCTGAGTTGGCGAGGACCGGTATATATATATCCTTGAAGCACTGTATATAAGATTTACGCCACTTATTATTAATAGAATTAACTTTGAAACTAGCAACACTATCCTAAAATGCTTAATGTGGATAGAACATTTTTTTTAATTTTAAATTACGTTTGCCTAGATAATTAGATATATTTTAAAAATAAACTGACATAGTTATTTAGCGTCACCTTAATAACAAAAACAATACAATAGTTTTAGGTAAATATTAGGCATTTTAATTTAAAAAAATTTTAGACAGTATACAATACCTTGATAATGGTTGGGAAAAGAACGTAAAGTACTTGGGAAAATAACCTAAAGTACTTGGTCTACCAATAATATCTCTTTCGGACAACTTATTATCAACTTTCAAGATGATAACATCAAAAGAATTCTTAGGAAACTTGAAAAAAAAAAGACAATAAGGATTCTGTCATGTTTAGCCAAATTTGTTTGAATAATCATATATATATAAAAGTTCCGAAACTACGTTTGAAGGTGGGGAATCGATCTGATGAGAAACAATTGGGAATTAAAACTTAACACCGTATTATATTTAAAAGATTCCGAATTAAGAAAAATCCTAGGCGGATAAGATTTGAAATAATAGCATGAGAATATTTACGTTTCCAATAAACAGCTAACTATTTGCATATTTTTACTTTGTTAACTCAAGTAATAAATTCAAGGTGAACACATTATCATTTCAATTTCAAATTATGTACTATATCTAAAATAATGATAATAGTTATCTTTATATATGAATAATTTAAAAAAACATACCCTCTTAAAATTACCATCAGTCTAGAGTTATTGAAAAAGGAAAATGACACTTTGCCATTTATAGTTTAAATATTTTATTTTATTCTATTTCATCTGTTTAAATGTTTTTAAATAAAAAAAAGAAGAAATAAATATAGTTTTCTGAAGTCATTCATCAATTTGAGTCTAAGTAAATAACCCATAAATAATTGAAGATAGTCTTTTTTATCTATTTTTTGAATTTTTTTTTTTTTTTTACAATTGTGAAAGTTATTCAAAATCTTCCAGTTAACGGTTTTTATCTTAAATTCAAAAGTATACATTGTTGCAATTTTTACCGGAAGTAGAACAGGCAACATTCAGATAGAACAAAAAAATTGAATCATTTCTTAACAAGGCCCTACAGATGTAAGACACATATTTTATCCTCTACCTATATATATCATATAATAAGTATATTAATTCAATGCTTCAATAAAGGGTCCGGTGTAAATGAAGAGGGCTTTTCCATCAGGGACAACTCTTAGAAATTTTATTTTTTTCTCTTAAGAGAGGTCCTTTGGAAAATAAATTTTCATTTATTCCATTAATTTGTTATTCCATTAATTTTAAATATAAATATATATATATATATATATGTATATTATATATATATATATATATATATATATATATATATATATATGTATGTATATAATATATATATATATATATATATATATATATATATATATATATAGTGAATCAACCTGCTTTATCTAGTGGACTGATATATTTCTATCAGTAAATTTCCTTTCTTAAAACGGTGGATTTTGTAGATGGTGTGGGAGTAAGTTACTCGGTCTCATAGGTACGATAACAAAACCTCGTGAGTATAAAATGACAGATACAGTCACAAGTGAAAAAGAGCATATTCTTATATAGATTACAAATATCGCAATTTAAATCTGCTGATAAAAAATTGCCAACACATTTTTGTTTAGGACAGGTATAATTACCAACACAGGAACATGAATCATACATCAAAATGAAACCTGTCCCTTGTGGATCACATCGCTACTTCTCCACAGACCGTTTCTCTCAATAGCAATGTTCCAACCTCGAATAAGAGCATGTATCATTGTCCCGTAATATTTCTGTTGACTGTTCTTTGAGCCAATTCTTCAATGGAATAATGTTTGCCTTCAGTCATTAAACTTTTTAGCTTCATGAAAGAGGGTTTGAGAGGCAAACATTATTCCAGTGACGAGGAAGTGAAATCTGTAGGGAAGAAGCGTTTCAAGGAACAGTCAACAGAATTTTACGCGGCAGGGATATTCGCTCTCATTTCAAGGTGTAACATTGCTATTGAGAGAAACGGTGACTATGTGGGGAGGTAGAGACGGGAACCACGGGGGACAAACTTCATTTTGATGTATGATACATGTTCCTTTTGGTAATTATACACACACGCATATATATATATATATATATATATATATACACGCATATATATATATACATGCATATATACATATACACATGCATATATATATATATACATATACACACATGCATATATATACACACACATACATACATACGCACATACATGCATACACACGCACACACACACACACACACACACGCACACACATATATATATATATATATATATATATATATATATAAGTAAAAAATATGGTCTCAAATGTTTTATACAACATATGAATTATTTCAAAGTGTACGTCTTGACTAGCAAAATGCCGGATAGGCTTTTCATGGCTCTTCCCATAAATATCCCGAGAAAGAAGTGAGGAAAAACCCAAGATACTCGATGTTAATGGGAACAACTCAATCCATGTAAGTTTGTTGTGATATACAACATCAATCTTCGACTGCATAGATAGTAGATATAAAGATATAGACAGTAAATATATAAAAAAAAACAAATTGACAGGATCGCCTGTGTTATATAAATATTCATATAAGTTCGGTTATCTCTGTAAATTATTGGCATCGCGTATCCAATCTCGGGTGCCATTATCTTCTATATCTCCGTCACCTTAGTTACCAATATCGGCCCGTCAGTGGTCAGCAAAGATAAGAACGAGGGAGAAAAAGAAAAGAAGAAAAAAATCAAATAATAATGTTGTCAATGTCAGTGATAATAATTACGACAACGTTCCGTTCCTCGCTGTGATCTAATCTTTATTTTCTTCTAAGAAGCTCTGCGTCCATCAAAAAATCGAATGACCACTTTATTCATCTCTCTCTCTCTCTTCTCTCTCTCTCTTCTCCTCTCTCTCTCTCTCTCTCTCTCCAGGGTCATTTTCAGTGTTTTCATAGTTTTCATGTTTTTTTTCATAATCATCTATTTTACTTGTCTTTTTAACGTTTTGTTTGCGTTTCCACTCATATTCATCTATTAGAAATATTGACAGTCTTACATATCACCAAAAAATAATTGTGTGCCACGGGTAGGATATGACACAGGGTCTCAAGTTGTTGCGTACTAGCATCAAATTCTATATGTTATATAGCGAGTATGTACTGGGGGTTTTCACTGTACCCAAAGCGATGTATGTTAGTAGTCAGCTACTACCGACTACTGGACTTCAATAAACAACAAATACGTATGTACAAAGAGAGGACCCTTCTTTATTTTCTTCGATGTGTGAGTGGTAAAGGCGCAGTGCTTCACAATGAAAATGCCGGTGTTTGGCTAAGAGCGCAGTGTTCACAATGAGCGTCCGAGGGGTGTTTGCTGACGGGAGACGTGAAGTGTCCTTTATGGCTGCTGGCTGGCGTCTCTGTGTGTCGGCTCGAACACTCAGGCCTGTTATATTGATAGACACTCCTACGCATCTTTATCTTTTGATCGGATAATGGACATTTGTTATATATTTCTTTATCTTCTCCCTGCTTCTTTGGCCGGAAAGCCTCGCTTCCGCTTTTTTAACTTCTTTGTTCGCTTTTACCGGAAAAAAAGTCCTTTGTCATTTTTTTCGTCTTTTCTTTGTTTAATTTAACCGGAAATTTCTATTTCCATTTGTACAATATACAACAAAGTATCGGACATCCAGCAGCAATCGAATTCGCTATTTTGTATTAATTGATCTGGTTGGATGGGATACATGCACGCGCATGTGCTTTTAAAATTGAATGAGCATTTTATTTTCTGTCTGTCTGTCTGTCTGTCTGTCTCTCTCTCTCTCTCTCTCTCTCCCCGGAATCTCTTTTTGTGCATTTTTATACGTTTTTATACGTTTTTATAGTTTTCAAGATTTTTCATAATCATATATTTTTCATTTTTACGTTTGTTTTACCTTTCTTGCTTATATTCATCTATTGGCAATCTTAAATATTTAACAAAAATTCTTAGCCTCACCGTGCGCCACGGGCAGGATGTGACACAAGGTCTCAAGTACGGCACATCAATTCGCTATTCAGTATTAATGGATCTAGGATATTAACTTGATCCAAGCCATTAGCTACTTGTTCGACAGGATTCATGTACGTGCGTGCATGGTTGCTGCCCAATGCTCCATGAACACTGTAAAAACAATCAGGCATGAACTGGAGAATTGCAATGGAGGCTACGATGCTGTGGCTAGCAGAAAGCAACATAACAGATGATCTGATTGCGTTCGTACAGCAGAATTCCACGAAAATCTGCAGAAAAAAGTGTTGGAGGACCCTGGCATTGGAATTCAGGATTTGTCACGTAAATTGAATGTTTCAGCCTCTACCATGAAGGTTAAACTTTATGAAGACCATCGCTACTACGCATACAAGCGCTGCAGAGGTCAACTGCTCCCAGAAAAGGCCCGTAAACGTCGTCTGACAAAGGCGAAGAAACTTCTGAGCAAAGTGAAATATCCTGCTGAACCACAAACAATCTGGTTCTTTTCCGATGAGAAAAACTTTTGCCAAGATCAAAAGTACAATACGCAGAATAACAGATGGGTAACGTACAGTCCAAAGGATACTCCTCGTCATGCAGACTAAATTTCCCCAAACTGTGATGGTTTTCGGATGTGTGTCCTCTGAGGGTGATGTGATTCCTCCGAACTTTTTCAGAGAGTGTCTCAATTTTAACTCGGATGCCTACGTGGAGTTGCTAAGCACTTTAGTCAAGCCCTGGATAACAAGAGTAGTCAATGGTAGGCCATTTGTATGACCAGCAGTATTCGGACCCCTGCCACACCTCTGGGAAAAGTAAAAAATGGTTGTCGGCGAACTTTTACGACTACACCAGTCCCAATGTTTGGCCTCCGAACTCCCCAGAACTTAACCGCATGGATTATTATGTATGAGGCACTGTTGAGAAAGACAACAATCGCTGTGCCAGTACTACAAAAGACCAGTTAATCGACAGAATTAAGGTAGTTTTTGATACCCTTCCCGGGGAAACTGTAACATCAGCTTGCTCCAGGTTCCGGAGCAGGATTGAGGCTGTGATCGACGCGTAATGGTGGGTATTTTGAATGTAACTTGTTGACAGTAGTGTAATTTCCATGGCTGTTGAATTTCTTTACAATCCATTACATTTTGTAGTTACCAAGCACTTTTTCTTTTTATTATAAAACTGTCAAATTTACCCCGAACAGCCTATCTATCTATTTATCTATATATATATATATATATATATATATATATATATATATATATATATAGAGAGAGAGAGAGAGAGAGAGAGAGAGAGGGAGAGAGAGAGAGAGTTAAACCTAATGAGTGAGATATAGCTACTAAATGTTTCGCTTAGTGCTCTTCAGGACAAAGATATGATCGTTGCCCTGAAGAGCACTAAACGTAGGTAGGTATATATCACTCATTAGGTTTAACTTTATTATTTGCTCTACTAAGGTATTGAGCATTCTTTACTTTTTAGCTTAAGAATTTACTGGCGGTATATATATATATATATATATATATATATAGTCTTTTGGTCAAGTCTTATAGTATCAACCGATTATTTTTGGTTGATACGAATATCTTGGTCTTTTCTTTTTTGCATTTTTTCCAGGTGATGTTTGGTAGTATATTAATTTACAATCAAACTATTTGCCGGGTTTTTTCTTACCGCAAGGATTTACCAACAAATTGCTATATTAAAATTATATATATATATATATATATATATATATATATATATATATATATATATATATCATGCAATGATGTATATCAGTAAGAACTAACCATCAGTTTTTGTACTTTGTTTGGTTGTAGTACGTGTATTGGTGGGAGAACCGTTGTTAATTGCTTAAATGAGGCATAGTTTAAAAACCTATAATTATACGAAATAAGAAATGTAGCGCATTTATTTCTTTATTGGTAGGTAGCCTATAAATTATGTAAGGTTGTGTAGAATTTTAACAAGGTATTTGCCTCTCATCCCTCATACGAGGGCGTGACTCAAGGACATTTTTCTGTGGGCCCACCCATAAGCCAAAGTTCATGGGTGGTAGGCACAAAAAATGCTGATTCCGTCGGCATTCCCCCTCAAGGAGGTGCCTCAGGCACTGGGTAATAAACCCAGTCCAGTCCTTTTAAATCAAGGGGACATGTATTGCATGGGGGCGGATAGCCCCCTGGGATCAACGCTGTTAATTTTACTTAGCCGCTGCAGAGGCTGAAACACCCTGGAGCAGGTTAGGCAATCATATTGATAAATATAAGATATATTTATTGTTAATATAACAATAATTCTGAATTAAAAAATATTACAACTTAAAAGCAAATTTACAAGGCCTGAAATATCGCTGACCTTGTACCTGGTCCCAGATTATGTAACATGATAGAAAGAGTAATAGAATGGGAAATGACAGGAATGCAAGAGTTACATGAAGGTACCACATGCCGATTTCTTACTGGTCAAGAGACGTCAGGTCACTAAGTGTGAAATAGTGGTAGGGATAGGAGAGAATGTATGGTCAGTTTGGTACAAAGCCTTGGAGTCTAAAAGTAGTATCACGTATTTAAGTCGACCTGGGAGTAATGGCAATGAAGGGTTACTTCAGTTTTGTCTTGTAATTAATCATTATTTTGCTTCTGACATTAGCGTCTTTACTTATATTGCATCGATGTTTATAAAATTGTATGCCTTTTATACGAGGGCAATCTGCCAGTTATTATTAGAATAGAATTCATCCAATTATTAAAAAAGATGGAAAAAAACATAATATGAATATAATCATAGTATGATCCTTGTGTCATTAAAATATGTTCCTGTAGTTTTCTCTTTTTTTATTTGTTTTTGGTTTTTTTTTTCAGATATCTTATGTGAAGAATTGTTGTCATGAATTCTCTTGCATGACGCCATTACCATTATTGACAAGAAGATAAATGCAGTCGTTTTCCTATTCCAGACCAATTCCAGACCAATGCTAAACATAAAAAAATAATAAAGCCAAGAAGATGGGGCCATTATTTACGAGCTTAAACTGAAAAAAAAATTGAACTTGCGCCTTGCTTTACTCCTTATACTTCGGACACGTGTAGGAAATTAATTGTAGACTGTTTCCTGCTAAAGGTTGCTCAAATTTTGAAAATCCGATGTTTTTATTTTCCACCATTTCTTGAACCGACATGTTATACGTAAAATATAGGCACAATAATTCTTACGAGGCATTAAATGAAAAGAATATAGGAAGGTTTAGCGTCGTTGCACAACAGGTTATCTAGAAATGCAGATTTTTCAAAATAATACATAACTGTTTTTTTTTTATTAGTGTTAAGCTTTAAACATCGTTTTTGATTCGTTTTCTCTCACCCACTCTCTTACTGGATACATACACAATATATATATATATATATATATATATATATATATATATATATATACACACACATATATATAGACTTATGTATATATGTATATATATGCATATATATATACATATATACATATATACATATACACACATATATACAGACATATGTATATATGCATATATAATATACATATATACACACATATATATACAGACATATGTATATATGCATATATATATATACATATATACACACATATATATACAGACATATGTATAATATACATATATACACACAAGATATATATATACATATATATACATATATACATATATATATACATATATACACACAAATATACATATATATATACATATATACACACAAAAATACATATATATATATATATATATATATATACATATATATATACATATACATATATATACACGTATACATACAAGCATACATATATACACGTATACATACAAGTATACATATATACACATATACACACAAATATACATATATACACACAAATATACATATATACACATATATATATATACATATATACATATATATAAGCATAAACATGTATATATATATACATATATATACGCATAAACATATATTAACATATATGTATATATATATACATATATATACGCATAAACATATATATATATATACATACACATATAAATCTATATATAAAAACACATATGTATATGTTATAGATGATACACCCTATAAGACTAATGGAATGCGCCGACAGCTTACTATAAGAAACAGGGATAATTGTGGCTTAGCAGTAAGCCAATAACTGTTCGTCGGACGTAATTTCCACATCTCTCTATTGTATTTGTCTACTTTCTGTTAATACATTTTTCTACATTTGTTACCCGTCGTTTTGTTCTTATTTGACCCCTTAAAACCTCACTTCAAACTGGCGACGAAGGATTCGAAGTAACTTACGCAGGTTTATCGTTTACAACAACACCAGCGAAGCAGGATTCAACAGACTTCACACACAAGTATTGTTTTGTAACGACACAAAACTTGGAAGAGACGTTTAAGGATCTTCCAAAAGACTCTAAAAAGAACGTCTTGAAGTAATAGAACCTAAAAAGGAAAAAAAGTGAACCAAGCTACACTGAAATTCGAAACCGGAACATCCGGATTACGAGAAAATCGTAGCAGCTCTGCAAAAGAGAACTTCTTTTTATAAGAACTCGTCAGTCCAAATAAGCAAAAAAGTCGTTTTTTTTTTTTTCAAGGGTGTATTAGCAGAGAAAATAACACTTGCTGAAAAAAAAGTAAGTTGTACAAAAAAAAAAAACCCAAAAAAACATACTTTTTTGGATTCATAACAGAATTTTTTTATTCGGTTTCTCTCCCTCAAAATTTTTTTGGTTCGTTTCACATATTACTAAAATGGAGGATTTTAAGGCAGAAATACTAGAAATAATTAAATTTCAACAACAACAACAAATTGATCTACAGAAGACATTTCCAGAAAGACAATTACATACTGAACAAAAATTGATTGAAATACAAAAATCTCAATTAGAACAGCAATAACTGATAGGGGCCAAAACGCAGACAACGAGAACGCGTTTACACAGAATGCTATCTGGACAGTGATAGAAACTTTTACTTACGCACCAGATGAAGCATAAGTTTTGAATCGTATTACAGACGATACGAGGACTTATATTCCACTGACTGTGCTACTTGGACGGACTCGAAAAAGGTCCGCCTTCTATTACACAAACTGGGTACGACTGAGCACACCAGATTTGTTGACTATATTTTGCCTCGAAAGACCAGCGAATTATCGTTTTCAGAAGCTATCAAACTATTAACAGAATTGTTTAGCCCTAAGACTTCATTATTCCATAAACGTTGGAAGTGCATGAACTTAATTCGAAAGGAAAGCGAAGATATTCAACCTTTGCGTCAACAGTAATAAACATTGTGACGATTTTAAGCTGTCTGACTTAAGCTCTAACAATTTTAAATGTCTAATTTATTGCCAGGGTTTAGTATCAGCGAAAGACGCTGAAATTAGGCGAAGGGTATTAGATAAGCTGGAAAACGAGCCAACCTTGACCCTGCAACAATTGGTAGAAGACTTGCAAAGATTTGTCAGTCTAAAACAAGACTCTAAACATATTGAACAGTCTGCTATAGGGCACATTAGGAAATTGCGGGATAGAAACAAATTCAGACCTCCCCCAAAAAAAACAAGTTACTCCTTCATCACCTAAGAAGAGACAAGACTATTTGCCCCCTAATCCTTGCTCTGGATCCCTTCATTGGTACAGGGACTGCATGTACCGGAACAAGAAATGCCTAAATTGTGACCGTGTCGGGCACAAGGCCTCTCACTGCAGGAAAAAGAAATCCGGAAGAAGCAGCATAAAAACGACAGTCAGTCGAGCAAGAGGGCCGTAACATAATAAAAATATACTGTACAAATGTACGTAGCGGCCTTAATTCTTAATATGCAACGTAGTGGACCCGATTAGGATTTAACGTTGTGCCTTTCTGTTTACATACACACCCCAGATCTAGCAGTCATCGTCTGTGGCCCCAAAATCCTTCTCCCGCTTCTTTTGGTCAAGGGAAAGGTATCACGTTACGTACGCCGCGTGCTCCTCGTTACGACCAATTTGACTGTTGACAAGTATATATCTCCAGTCAAGTATCTGTTCCCGTTGTTTGTTTAATGACTTTCATTCATGAATCCCATTACGATTTCTTTGGCGTGTAGTAAATAAAGGTGATGAACAGTACCTCTTGTTTTTCATGAATTATTTCCTTAATGAAAGTTATTGAGGGAGAGAGATAGTCAGCTTCCTTACATATGTTTCTAATGATGCTCTTAACTTCGTTCAACGGTCAGTACCAATTATCAGGCTTAGGTATGTTTTTACTTCGTGCAGTGTAAAATATTACATCTCAGGTTTCACACATCAGCGACACCATATCTCCATTCCAGAACCCCAGTCGCTCGCCTCTCACCAGCTCGGTCAAACCAAACTCACTGACCCTACTCTCTCGGTCTCGAGGACTTAACTCTCCCTCGGTCCCCCGGAACTCAACTGATTCAAAATCTAAGGTTCCCTCATTAAATAGAAATCTAAGTGGAATCTTCTAGAATCTTCTCGAACCTTTCGAACGTACTAACTGTTTTACCAAATTACACGTGTCACTTAAGAGGGTCGACGGTCAACCATCCTTTCTTCTGACAAACCGATTAAACTAAATTTTACTAGCATAATCCCAGACTTAATGGCTCCGAATAGACTCAAAGTGCTAATTAGTTTTACATTGCTTCCCCACTCCCCGTAAGGTCTGAGAATCATGCTACATCCTATTAAGTTTCTCTGCGTCTGCACAAGGCCACAAATATGGTTTCCTAGGTCCATTATACTACACAAATTTTAGGCAGAAACATAAAACTCCAATTAGATTCTGGGTCGGACTTAACCATTATCAACGCTTATACTTGGAAAAAGCTTGGTAAAGCGACGATGTTAAGAACTAAAAAAATAGCCAGATCTGTCAGAGGGGGGGGGAATCGAATTCGAAGGTGAAATTATCAATTAAAAATGTTTGTTCTAAAAAATACAAACAATTTATTCGGCACAGACGCTATGCAAAAATTTGAGTTGTGGAATTCACCCATTAACACTTTTTGCCAAAAATTTTAAAATTCAACGGCCGAGTCAGAAAAATTAATAGAAGAATGAAAAAAACTTTTCCTGACGTTTTTTCTAGGGGTCTTGGTCGTTGTAAAATAAATGACTGCTAAACTCGCATTACAGGATAATATCCAGCCAGTATTTAAGAAGAAAAGAAATGTGCCATTTGCCTCGTTAGAACAGATCAACAAAGAGCTGGATAGACTGGAGAAGACCAGAATTCTCTCAAAAATTAAATATAACTCGTGGGCCGCACCTACTGAAACACAAGCAGCCCCTCAACAACGCCATTCTTCAAGGAAACGAAGAGCGACGGAGTTTATCAATATAAAACCCCAAAAGAAAAAGATATTAAGACTCCTGTGGAGTGAAATCTTAGGAGGGGGTGTTATAGGTTATACACCCTATAAGACTAATGGAATGCGCCGACAGGTCATTATAAGTAACAGGGATAATTGTGGCTTAGCAGTAAGCCAATGCGAGTATGCCAACAGCTATGTTCGTTGGACGTAATTCCCACATCTCTCTATTGTATTTGTCTACTTTCTATTAATACATTTTCTACATTTGTTACCCGTCGTTTTGTTCTTATTTGACCCCTTAAAACCTCACAACAGTATATATACACACACACACACATATATTGAATATAAAATTGAACAGTTTAAAATCTACCTATATATATATATATACCAACCCCTCCGCTCGAGCAGGATGTGACACAAGGTCAATTTCTTAAGCGGAGTTCAACAGGTTTGAATTCAGAGTTTTCCTTCCCCTAGACCGGTTGCCTAACCAAGGTTAAAGAGCCCAGCCTGCCCTACTATTTATCCATAGCTGGGGGAGAGAGTAGGATTCATACCTTTCCCAAGGGTATTAGCGCAAAGTGAAATGCAATTACTACATCCAGGATTTGAACTCTGGGCGACGAGTCCGTTTCCCATGACTTTAACCATTACACCACACGTATATATATATATATATATATATATATATATATATATATATATATATATATATATATATATATATATATATATATATATATATATATATATATATATATATATATATATATATATATATATATATATATATATATACTTACCATGAACGGTGTACGATAGGAACGGAAGGTGAAATGAACTAAAGCAAATCGAGGCTGTCAACACGCCTTGATGAAAAGTAACATCAACTATTGTATAAACTTTTATATCAAAATGACTTGATTCGGTATCAAAATGCACTAAAAGGATTCATATGTCGTAAAAATAAACAGCCAAACAACGTTTTTCTCTTTCACATTCTATCGTATTTGTCGCATAATGAAACCTTACTAAAAAAAACTACAGAAACACAAACCATAATTATTTGTCATTCTGGGTCTTGGAGTATTGCTTGCAACAACGAAATTAATACTCACACACACACACACACATATATATATATATATATTATATATATATATGTATGTATATATGTGTGTGCGTGTGCTTAAAATGAGAAAGACAGTAGCATACTAGCTAAATTAAATTTTTCTAGGATTTCGCTGTCTTATTTGCATAGTAATTCATTGGAAGTTTGCTGTCATGTCTTTTAGATGTCTCATAAGCAAATGTAACAAAATATTTAACAGACGTGTACCATTCTCAAATCCAGGCTGTCAACAGGCCTTGATAAGAGTACGATTTTATATATATATATATATATGTGTGTGTGTGTGTGTGTTAGCATCCATGCATACATGTATTATATCTATTATTATTTTAAGTACAAAATAAAATATCTTCAAATATCAAACATTTTACCTTGATGAAGACCGTTAATCTTTGTATACTTTATTTTTTAAATAATTTTCTATTAGTAATTTCTATCTAAAATAATAATAAATAGAATACATGTGTAGATGAACAAACTCCTGACCGAAACACGTGTTAGTAACTCATTAAATCTATTTTATCCATTCAACATTGTATTTCCTTTATTTTTCCTTTCAATATGTATATATATATATATATATGTGTGTGTGTGTGTGTGTGTGTGTGTGTGTGTGTGTGTATATTTGCATTTCACATTGCGCTAATACCCTTGGGAAAGTTATGAATCCATATATTCTCCCTCCAGCTATGGGTAAAATATTAGGTCAGACTGGGCTCTTTAACCTTGGGTAGGTAACCAGTCTAGGAGAGGGAAACTCTGAATTCAAAATTCCTGAGGTCAGGCGTTGATTGGGTTTGTGGCATTCCTTGTGCACCAATTCTTTCCTATCGACTGTGCCAAAAAGTGCGGATGGTCCAACACAAGCCTTCACCACTGTAAACAAATCACTGTGTGGGTTGTTCCTTGTATGAACCCTCATGCGTCGAAATCTACAAGAGAGTCCGTAATTATATATATATATATATATATTATAATATATATATATATATATATACACAGTCTGTACGATATTCTACACACCGCGCGATCCTTTGCCGGATTACACTTGTCAAGTTCATTTTCTATAAAGAAAAAGTATCGAATGTTATGCAATACATGCATTGTAAGTGTCTTCAAGTAAAAATGTAATATATATATATATATAATATATATATATATATATATATATAAAAGTAAAATAAAGTCGTCGGGGCGGCCTAATGTCGGTATCAACCATGCAGCGAGGGAGTCTATCCCTTTTTCACTAGTGCTAGATCAAGGAGATTATTTTAGCGTCTGAGGTGGAGTGCCACACCTACCATCAGCTCCTTACTTTACCGCACAGATCCCTATGCTACTCATACGCTGAGTTGGCGAGGGCGGTATCGAACTAGGAACCTTTTGGTTTCTAGCCGAACGCTCTACCGACTGAGTTAACCCGGTCCCCATTATATATATATATATATATATATATATATATATATATATATATATATATATATATATATATATATATATATATATATATATATATATATATATATATATATATATATATATATATATATATATATATATATATATATAATCGACAGAGAAAGTAGAGAAGTTGGAGAGGTTAATACTCCCACACAAATTATATATATATATATATATATATATATATAAATATGTGTGTGTGTGTGTGTGTGTTTGTTTAAAATGAGAGAGAAATTGATAGGCATACAAGCTAAATTAAATTTTTCTAGGATTTCGCTGTCTTATTTGCACTGTAATTCATTGGAAGATTGTTGTCATGTCGTTTAGAATGTCTCATAAGCAAAGGTAAGAAAATCTTTAACGGACCTGTACCATTGTGAAATATTAAATCGTGAGCGTTTCTTGCCTGAAACAATTGTTATTCGTATCTTTCATCAAACTCTTCCTATTAGAATGAGGAGGACACTGTTATTGGAAAAAAAGACGTCGGTGACAGCTATTAGGTATTTATATTCATGAATGCCAAAAGCCGTCAAAAATGGGGAAAATAGGGAGACATAAGAATGATCTACGTAAAGTGGAAGAGAACTATGGCGGCTTAGATAGGAATTAAAGAAAGAAGGAAAGAATGGGAGAAATAATTAAAAAAGTAGAGAAAAAAGAAAGAAGGAAGGAAGGAAGAAAAAAGAAAGGATAGATAAATGGAAAAATAAAGAATGAGAAGAATGAAAGTAAGAAGTAAGAAACAAACAAACACAATGATTAAAAAAAAACAGATTTAATGAAAGGAAAAAATGAAACAGAAAAGATGGAGAGAATAAAGAAAAAACATTAAAGAAAGTAAGACAGAAAGAAAGAACGAAGGGAAGAAAAAAAGAAAGAAAGAACGAAAGAAGAAAGGACGAACGAAAGTAAGAAAGAAAGAAAGAATGAAATAAAAGTAAGAAAGAACGAAAGGAAAAAGAAGAAAATGAAGAAAGAAAGGAAAAAAGAACGAAATGAATAAATACGTAAAGAAAGAAAGAAAGAAATATTGAAAGACTAAAAAAAACAAAAAAACGATGAAATAAAATAAATAAATAGAGAAAGAAAGAAATAATGACAGAAAGGAAGGTATAAGTGGATAAATATTAGAAAGAAGGAATGGATAAAAAGAAGAAAGAATAAAAAGAAAGAAAGAACGAATGAAAGGAGGAAATAAATAATTACTGAAAGCAAGTAATAAAAAAAATGAAATACATAAAGAAATAACTACAGAAAAAAGAAAGGAAGACAAAAAATGAATGAAAAAAATAAATTAAATGAATGAAAAAAGAAGAAAAAGAGGGTGGATAGAAGAAGAAACAGTAAAGAATGAAAATAAGGAAGGAATAAAGAAAGATAGAACAAAAAGACAATAGCAAGCATATGTATAGAACGAAAGGAAGAAGGAAGGAAGAAAAAGAAAGAAGGAAAAGAAAATAAAGAAAGAAAGAGAATGAATATATAAATATTGAAGGAAAGAAAGAGAAGGAATATATAAAAATATTGAAGGAAAGAAAGAAAACAGAGAGGGGGGAAAGAAAAAATGAATAAAATTAGATGTAAAAGAAGGAAAAAGAGAGAAAAGTAAGGACAAATGAAAAAGAAACATTAAATAAAGAACGAAATAAAAAAAATGATGAAAGATAGAAGAAAAAATGAAATACATAAAGGAAGAAGTACAGAAAGAAAGAAAGGAAGACAAAAAGGGAATGAAAAGAATGAATGAAATGAATGAACAAAGAAAGAAAGTCAGGGCGGATAGAAGAAGAAACAGTAAAGAATGAAAATAAGGAAGGAAAAAGAAAGATGGAACAAAAAATAGAAATAAATAAATGATGAAAAAAAAGGAAGGTTGGAAAAACGAAGTGCTGAGGTAAGAACAAATAAAGAAAGGAAGGACTGAAGAAAAAGAGAACAATAAAAAAGAACAAATAAAGAAAGGAAGGAAGAAACAGAGGAAGAAACAGAGGAAAAAAGAAAAAAAAAGAAGAAAAGGACGAATGAATGGAAGAAAGAAAAGGGATAGAATGAAGAGAGGAATAAGGAAACAGACGAATGAACACATAGTCATTCCTGAATAGAGACATAAATGGTTGCGACGAATCTAGAAGATTGTTCCCAACAGAAAATGAAAATCTTGTAAAAAAAAAAATAATTAAAACAAAAAAAACAAAACACTCAGAAAACACAATAAAAAAAACAAAAACAAATGAATGAAAGGAGAAACAGGACGTTGATTGAAGAAAAAAACAGATTGGGGAAAGTCAAGTTTTTCTAGTGTGAAAAACTGTTCAGGAAAAAATATGAGTGAAAAATACAAAAAAATCGGTAAAGCCGATATATAATTGGTCTTCAATATTTGCTATTTCCGGTAAATAATATCCCACTTAAAAAAACGCCTTCATATGAAAAATATGAAATTTATTTAAGTATCAAAGGTAAATATAACAAAACAAAGGTTGTTCAATGCTTTATGTCAACGACCGATAGGTTTCAACAATACACATTCATATACGAAGGAAGGACAATTATATACATATATATATATATATATATATATAATTTTTCCATTTTCCTTCCTTTGTGTATATATATATATATATATATTATATATATATATATATATATACACAAAGAAGGAAAATGAGAAAATTATATACTTATATATATATATATATATATATATATATATATTTTTCCATTGTCCTTCCTTTGTATATACTAGCAAATATATGCACCTCCGGGTGCAAGTATTTAAGTTTTAATGTAATAAGATATTGTATTAAATTAGAAAGGCTAATGAAACTAAATAAGAATACAGATAAAAATATTTGAAACAGAGGGAGTATAATAAAAGATTTGAAACAGAGGGAGTATAATAAAAAATGGAACAACTGAAACTTACTCTTCCATCACTCTCGTCTTCATTGTTATTTTTTCTAATTTAAGTATTTAGTTATAAGAGGAAGTAAAGAATAAAATGACAGTTATTTTATCTTGTTAATGGATTTCATTTAAGATTCATTGAAGAGATTTTTGCTTATATTCATTAAAATAAAACCAAACAGTTAGAAATCAATAATACTAAGCACATATTTATTAAATTCGATTTTTTAATATTAATATGCAAATTAGCCTTCCCGTTCACAGTGTAAACCGCTATTTTTTTTGTATATATAAATATAATTGCATGTTTTCAGTATGGAGACATAGTTAACAGTATTAATAATGTAAGACAATTTTATTAATAATTGAGGTTTAGATATAAAAAAAATAAAATCATGGAGAATGTGATGTCAATAACTAAGAGATTTGTGACTTGAGTAGTAATATAGTTTCGGTTACAGACAGAAAAACACACAATCTCCATTATAATATATATATATATATATATATATATATATATATATATATATATATATATATATATATGTAATACAAAATTATTTCCTACCATAACCCCTAGAAAAATCGAATATCCAAATTCTAACGGTCTATTTCAACGTTCCAAATGTGATTTTTAAAAAAAATTCTATTTCGAACATTTCCAAAAAAATTTCTCCGTTGTTCCCCAACGAATTCTTTTTCATTCAAAATAAAATTTCACTCTGATGAAGGTCGAATCTTCTCTGTGTGCGAAATATTTTCACACAGATAAACTGACCGAAACACATGTGTAAGTGATATCGATTAAATTCATTTTATCCATCTACAATTCTTTTCTTTACTCATTTTTCCTCATATATATATATATATATATATATATATATATATATATATATATATATATACATACACTGCGTTTCAAATTATTAAAGAAGTGACACTTTTCCCTCCTATCCACAAACTGCTGGTTGGAATTATCAGGAATAATAACAACCTGTATATACAGGTACTCCGTAAAAATTGTAAGGTTATACGAAAAGGAACAGAAGTTACGGTCATTTACCTAATTTACTGAAATTAATCATGTGTCAAATTATTAGCGAGGTGTAATAAAAAACCCTCTGAAAAAGAAAATAATACTTTTATTGTTTCATTTATAGATTTTATGGATACATACTGTAACCAAGATAAAATTAAATTGAAATAAAAAAGTAAAGAGTATTCAAAAATGATAGTGAAGTTAGTTAATATGAGATATGTGATCCATTTTTTAAAATGACTTGGAAAAGGCGCTGGTCCATCGAACATGTCAATTTCATGTTTACTTCTAAATTGGCGTTCATTCTCATAAACAAGTCATAAACAATGCTCCACAAGTTTTCAGTTGGAGGTTTTAGTCTGGAGAATTGGTCAGCCAGTTCATCTTCCGAGATTCACAGAAGCCTAATTTTGCAGGTACTCCGAAGTTTTGTGTGCTTAATGTGAAGGAGCATTATCTTGCATAAATATGATGGTTCTCCTGAAGGTGATTCTCTGCCTTTTTAGCCAAGATTCCAGGTGCTCTTTGGGGAAGGCTATATAAGTATCTACGGTTATTTTCGTACCTTCAGTCACTCTCCACAGGCCAACCACGATACCTCCAATAATACCAGCCCAAATCGTAATACCTCCTCCTCCTTTGTTGGCGTCTAAAGCGGTGATGAGGATCTTGTCCATTTACGACCCAACCTTTGCTCCAACCATCAGGGCCATCAAGTGTTGAACGAGTTTCATC
The DNA here is from genome assembly GCA_023376005.1 of Doryteuthis pealeii. Classification (NCBI taxonomy): domain Eukaryota; kingdom Metazoa; phylum Mollusca; class Cephalopoda; order Myopsida; family Loliginidae; genus Doryteuthis; species Doryteuthis pealeii. Next base: position 27,462,157 of record CM042159.1, on the reverse strand, counting down.
TGTGAACTGTACTTTTGAGAAATCGACTTTCATATTCTCTTTGTCCATATCCTACGTATTTGTATGTGTATTTTTGTCAATCGAGGTTTTGTCACTGGTCTCACTGGTGTCCCAACCTTTTTCAGAAGCCGACAGCGTGTACTTCTGTGCACTGTTGCCTCTCCAATACTTCTGAAAAGGGCTCCACTCGTCAGGCCTGGGTTATTGACAGCTTCACGTTTCATTCGTGACAAAGAACGTCAGGAAACAACCCTCGAGTGACCCTTATCGGCCCTCTTACGTACCTTCATAGGAGCTGCAACAAATCTTTTCACAGTTTGGTGATATTTTCCAATTATTTTGGATATTTCTAATGTAGACTTGCCTTTGAAAAGTTCAGATGTTATGATATCTTTCTCAGAAGCGGTCAAGTCACATTTGCGACCCATAATTGCACGGGTATAATGACACTTGTTTAATATCTGGGGACACTTCTATATAGTGTTGATATTGCAAATGGCCACTGTTTGTTTGCTGTTGGGCAGAACAATACAGTTTTTATACCGCTTGCGCATACACTTATTTTCATAATGCTGTGAAAATTTTGTTAAATTCCAATTGGTAAAAAATGAAAAAAATGTTACCTCGTTATCAATTTGAAACGCAGTGTTTATATATATACTTTCTTTGTTGGGGTACAAAGTTTCTTGGTACAAGGGAATTCTAGGCTGGTCCTTTTCTCTAACAGTAGTTTGTTGTAGAGTTCAGGTTCCGTTTGAGAGCTCAATGTTTAATTTTTATAAAGTGAGCACATTTATTTGTGAATAAAAAGGCCTTAAATACCATGGGTAATCACGATACCCATGGTATTTATGGCCTTTTTATTCACACACACACACACACACACACACATATATATATATCATCGGGTTGTGATATTAGCATGAATATCCCTGTCAATATCTCTCCATCCCTCCCTATCATTCATCGTTCTCAGGAGGTCCTCTACGCAGCATCCAGTATCCGCACAGAGCTGGTCAATGTGCGCCTTTGCTAGCCGACCCAGACTTGCGTGCCCATGTGCTGGCGTCTACAGGATATATATATATATATATATATATATATATATATATATATATATATATATCGCAGTTAACATTAAATCCTCCAATCAAATAAGTATCAAATCTTATTTACTTCTGGAGTTTTTCCTGAAACCGATTAAAAAGAGTTCCATATAAAGAGCTAAGTAGACGATTAAAATCGAATGGTTTAAAACCTAATGACTTAAGTTTCTCGCTACTGGCTGATTGCCATTCACGTATCGCTAATACCCTTGGGAAACGTATGCATCCACCTACTCTCCCTCCAGCGATGGGTAAATCGTAGGGCACACTGCAATCTTTAACATTCATGTTAAGTTTTTAAATGCCATCATTGGCCAGTTGAAAAGGGATTAAATAAGTAAGTCCTGAGATATGGAATTCTTTGGTAAGTGAATAAGTCCTATCCTGCGTATAAGTCCTGAGTTATGGAATCCTTTGTCCGTCGTCCACGAAGGTTCAAAGTAAGTATGGCCAGTATGTCAGTATGCTCAGTTTAAGTATTGTTTCAGCAGAATGTACTGCCAGTGATTGGCAAAAAAGGTTGATCACATGGTTCTCGGCGAGTCTATAAATTAAAGTGAATATCTAGCACACACCTTGTATACGAAACATGTCAACAGGTTAAGCAACTATTATTGCAGAAGGAATATCCTGAATTCAAATCTCTTAAACGCCACTTAAGAAATTGACCTTGGGTCACATCCTACTCGTGCAGAGAGGTTGGTAAATATGTACAATATTGATATACCAATTTCATATCAACGAACCAATCTACACTCACATCTTTACAATTTTTATTGTCTCAATACAGAGCGTCTTTTTTCCTAGTCATTTCCATCTATATCAGTTGGATGAGGTTTGTGTTTATACTCTCTTGCATTTGACTTAGCGCTAATACCCTTGGGAAAGGTGTGAATCCTACTCTCCCTCCAGCTATGGGTAAATAGTAGGGCAGACTGGGCTCTTTAACCTTGGTTAGGCAACCGGTCTAGGAGAAGGAAAACTCTGAATTTAAACCTGTTGAACTCCGATTAAGAAATTGACCTTGTGTCGCATCCTGCTCGTGCGGAGGTGTTGGTAAATATATATACTCTCTTGGCTAAACTTGCAAATCGGTCGGAAAATTAGGGTGACCCAGAAGAAACAGAACCCACATATTTTGTAATAAAACTTAATTTTAACTAGGGAGGTTTAGGGTTAGAGTTTAGGGTTAGTTTAATGGGAAAACAAATAAAGAATTTGGGTTCTGTTTCTTTTGGGTCACTATGTATACAGGGTGATCCAGAAAAAACAGAACACACAAATTTTGTAATAAAACTTACTTTTAACTAGGGAGGTTTAGGGTTAGAGTTTAGTGTTAATTTAATCGGAAAATAAATAAATAATTTGGGTTCTGTTTTTTCTGGGTCACTATGTATACAGGGTGAACCAGAAAAAACGGAACACAAATTTTGTAATAAAACTGTTAATTTTAACTTTGGTGGTTTAGGGCTAGGGTTTACGGTTAGGGTTAGGGTTTTGGGTTAGTTTAATGGGAAAATAAATAATTTGGGTTCTGTTTTTTTCTGGGTCACCCTGTAATATGTTTTAATTTTCCGACCGATTTGCAAGTTCAACCCCTCGCTTATAGATTATCGTAGGCCTGTTAATCAGAATGTGCTGCAACAACAGGACATCGGTAGACAGGAAGCAAAATAATGTGAAAGTGAACGTTGTTGTTGATCTTCTCAGTGGGAATAGGTGGATTCAATTATTGTATTGCTTTCGGGCGAACAATAAGAGGTCGAATAACAAACTAAGTGACAAGAGATTCATTCCCTACATAGCAACTCAGCATTGCTCTTAAATATGTATGTTAGGGTCGGTTTAGCTCAGTCCGTAGATCGTTCGGCTAGGAACCACAAGGCTCCCAGTTCGATACCGCCACTCGCCAACTCAGCTTATGAGTAGCACAGGGATCTGTGAAAAATAAGTGAATCCAATACTCCATAACATCGAGTTCATTCATTTATTTTTAGATGCTTCGTAATAACGCCCAACTTAAAAAAACATTATATATATATATATGAATTTAACATGAAAAAACAATTAGTGATTATTTTTCAAAATGTTAAATTCATTCTGTCGGATTAATTTCCATTTATTTACACATTTGTCTCATGAAAAAACAAAATATACGGATTTTTACACCTCCGAAGATTATTCTACGAACACTACAAATAAAAAAAAAGTTACCTACACCACAAACTTTTTGAAATTTTAACATCTTCTTTCAATTGTACTGTGGATATGTAAACAACTTAATGCTGGATCATATTTTGAACATTTTTGATAATCTCTTACCCTTTTTTTTTTTAATATATTTACACCAAACTCTTTTTGAGTTTATTTTTGAATTAAAAATGCTTCTGATTTTAAAAATAAAATTTATTTTATTTTTGAAACAGTATGCGCATTTGAAAAATTCAAGCATTCCAGCGTACCCCCTATTTTTTCAAACGGTTTATCCCGTCTCTTTTTCATATATTTTTGCTCGTTAAAGATGACCCTTCTATAAGGCGTCGAAACAATTTCTGTCAGCAGATAATAATCACTAATGTTTTTTCAAAATGTTAAATTCATTCTGTCGGATTAATTTCCATTTATATATATATATATATATATATATATATATATATATAGATAGAGAGAGAGAGAGAGAGAGAGAGAGAGAGAGAGAGTGTGTGTGTAGAAAGAGAGAGTTATGAATATATACGCTGTCAGTCCGACATGTTGCCGCTGCTGATGATGATGAAATAGGGTTGATCTGTGCGGTAAAGTGAGTAGCTGATGGTAGGTGTGGGCTCCACCTCAGATGCTAAAATAATCTCATTGGTCTAGAGCAAGCGAAAGGGGGATAGGTTCCCTCACTATATGGCTGATACCGACATTAGGCCGCCCCGATGATGACTAAATATACGTAGCGTTGTTTGCGACAAAGGAATGGTGGAATCAGATAATTTTTTTTCAGGAACGATTTACAACAAAACTATTTTTAGTGTTTAATTTTTTATTTACTATAACAGTAATACTGATAAAGCTGTAGCTGTGTCAGTGCTGTTGTATGGCTGCACTACTTGAAATCTAATCAAGCTACAGTTAAAATTGACAAACTTTGTAGTTGTCACATATAGAGTCAGTACAAGAGCCTGTTTCCATACCTGACCCTTGAACATCCAGCAAATAACTGGCCGTGAGAAAAGAAGAGTTCCATGATATTAAGCCCGGTAAATTTTAAAAGATTTTAATTAGGACTTATTGACTGATATTGCAGAAACTATCTATACATATATAAAAGGGCAGTTGAGGGTATGTATGTCCGGTGGAAACTACGAGAATAAACCAATTAACGACAAAGTAAATATAGGCACACATTCACTATCACCAGATCTTGCTTTTTGAGTAGAAATAATGAAGGTTTGATTTATATTCGTGAAGATAATTAAAAAATGAAATTTAAATGATACTAGCATATCCTTTTTTGCATTTAATATTGTAAATAGTAGACATTATTTTTTCTTTTTAGAGTGGCTGCACCAATGCAAGTCCTTTTTTATGTGGGGATTTTAATGCAGAATCATGTAGGGATCCAAATCGCGGTTCAGTAATAATGAACCTGCGAGACTAACTTAAAAGCTAGGCCGAAGCTAAACAAGGATTTAGCGTGCTGTCTTAAACAAATCTTAGAAACAGCACCCACGCGAAATCAGCTGTACAGTCCCTTGCCCTCTATCATACAAACCATCAGAGTAAGACAAAGAAGACATTCGGGACACTGCTGGAGAAGTAGGGATGAACTCATAAGTGATATTCTCCTGTGGACACTTACACTTACCTGTTGTAGGCGGGGATCAAGGTGTAGTATCTGTTCCAATAACTTTGCTTTGAGACTTACCTATTCCCCTCGGGGGTCCAGTGTGCTACGGCCTACTGAACCCGGTCCAGAGGCCGTAGCACACTGGACCGGTTCGAGTACAATTATTAGGATCGATCCCAGAAAGCTATCCCTCCAGGCATTACCTGCCCCTTTGTGGGCAGGGCAGGGCTGGGTTTATTGCCTAGCGCCTGAGGTCCCCCCCTTGAGGGGGATTGCCGAGGGGATCGACAAATTTTTTGTTCTTTCCCACCCATGAGCTTCGGCTTGTGGGTGGGCTCACATTAAAACAAGGCCTTGTGTCAGCCCATACAAGTGGGGTACGAGGCAAATATCCTTACACATGGACACATCAGTGTAGCCCAACCAGAAAAATCTACATCATTTAGCTGTGTGGATTCTAGATGCTGTGTGGAAGCCCCTCTTCCCAGGTGCGATATCAAAGAGAGAGAGAGAGAGAAAGAGAGAGAGGGGGTGAGGTTGTTTGGATTTTACAGGATGTACACAACGGTGTTATTTTTAAAAAAATGTTCAATATTGTTGGATATTAAAATTAAATTAATTCTTTTTATACTCGTTTTTTAATATCTTTTTAACCTATAGATGACACCCTAACAGGTACTACCACACGGGATCACATTAGACCTGGGAGACTTGGAGATGAATCTCCGGAATTGAAATCTCACCATGCAGTTTAATGTCATATACAGGAGAGAAAATATATATATATATATATATATATATATATATATATATATGGACTCTCCCGTCGATTTTCGACGCATGAGTGTTCATCCAGTGAATAACCAACACAGTGATTTGTTTATAGTGGTGAAGGCTTGTGTAGGACCATTCCACAATTTTTGGCACAGTCGATAGGAAAGAATTGGTGCATCAAGGAATGCCATGAACCCAATCAACGACTGATCTCAGGAATTTTGAATTCAGTTATCCCTCTCCTAGACTGGTTACATACCCATGGTTAAAGAGCCCAGTCTGCCCTACTATTTAACCCATAGCTGGATATATATATATATATATATATATATATATATATATAGAGAGAGAGAGAGAGAGAGAGAGAGAGTGTGTGTGTGTGTGTGTGTGTGTGTGTGTGTGTGTGTGTTAGAAAGAGAGTTATTAATATATAGGCTATCAGTCGGCTGTTGCTGCTGATGATGATGGTGATGAAATAGGGTTAATGTTTAAGATTTAATGTTTACAGAAAAACTAAAATATAAAGTATTTAAAGTACTTTGAGAGGTCTGGAGAATATTTGATTAGATTTGTAAACTTGCAAAAAATAAAAATAAGATACCAACTTCTTGTGAAAAATCGATGAAAAACTTCAAAAGGTAGACACTAATTTCCAAGCAATTTAAGGCCGGGGCGATTGAACCGACCCTTTGATCAGTGAAAAATCTCTTTCTATTTCGACTCGGAGGTTCGTTTACAATACCAGTACGGCAATTTCCGTCCCCAGTTTCGTTAGGAGACAAGTTCCGACGCGAAATCGAGAACATTTCACCAATTGGAGTCAGTGGTCTCAGCCTGTCGGGTGAGTCTTCTATTAGGACAATATCCTAAAGCACTCGAATGAATATATATATATATATATATATATATATATATATATATCGGCGGCCAAGTCAAAACTCCTGTCCCAACCAAAGACTGGAAATTGGATCACGTGATTTGTAAAGATTTTTGCTATGATTGCACAAACTTTGCAAAGGAGTGATGTCAGCATTTCAAAGTCAGCTGGTTTTGTTTTTCTCTTTTTCCCTTATTTAATTTATTTATCCCTTACGTACCGGAATTCTGTTTTTATTTTAATGTATTCATAGTAATTTCTTTGGGCGAACATATTTCTCCAGGAAATGAGATTGGCTTTCTTTTTCTCCGCATTTATTAAGCCTAGCTTTATCTTATATAATAGAGATTGCATGTTTGTCTGTAACCGAAACTATATCGCTACTCAAGTCACAATTGGTTAGTGACGTCATATTCTCTATGAAATTATTTTTATTAAAACTCAATTATTGATAAAATAGTTTTAGATTATTAATACTGTTATAATAGTTAATACGTGGTATAGTGGTTAGCAAGCTAGTCTCAAAGATCCATTACAATTTAAAAACAAGTTTTGCCCTCACTGGATACCTAATACTTGCGTAGGCGTCATATACTACCGCCGGTGAATGGGTTGGGTAATATAAGGGGTACCATCAGGAATTAATGGTTAGCAATCTAGTCTCCCAGATCCATTTCTACTGAATAGCGAATTTGCGATCCTCACTGGATGCCCTATATATGCGACCTTGTGTCATATGTTACCTGTGGCGAATGGGTTGGGTAATATAAGGAGTCCCATCGTGGTGTAAGCAAACTAATCTCATGGATCCATTAGTAATAAATAGTGAGTTCGATCCTCGTGGGATACCAATAGTTGCGTCCCTGTGTCACATATCAGATTACCTATGCTGCGCTATGCTTATGCTGAGTTGGTGGAGACAAATATCGAACTCGGAATCTAGCTATTCCTAGCAGGATGCTCTATCGACTGAGGTAAAACATTTTACTCAAGGTATATAATCAGCTTAAATGTGTGTTATAAATGTTATTGTGGCTTATAAAAAAAACAGACCAATCAGTTTAGATCAGTCAGTAGAGCAGCCGCTTCGGAATCTCAAGGTCCCGGGTTCGATACCAGTTCGCAACAACTCATCACATGCATAGCACAGATTGGGTTATTTGATCTGTGTGGTAAAGTGGGGACATGACGGTAGATGTGGCCTACCACCACCAAAATCAATCCCCCTGGTCTAGCGCTAACGAAAATGGGATAGACTCCCTCACTGCCCAGATTGGATTATTTGATATGGGCAGTGCTCTACCAGTGCAAAAACAATTTCCCTGGATTAGCGCTAATGGAAATGGGATAGACTCCCTCGCTACCCAGCTGATACCGACAATAGGCCACTCCACTAACTTTACTTACTTATATAAAACAATCACGGAGGCGCGTGTTCAAATGGTTAGAGTCGGAGTAAATGGACTCGTCGACGCGATTTCAATTCCTCGTCGAAGTTGCTTACATTTCACATAGCACTAATACCCTTGGGAAAAGTATGAATCCAATTCTCCCTCCAACTATGGGTAAATAGCAGGTCAGACTAGATTCTTTAACCATGGCTAGGTAACCAATCTAAGAGAAGGAAAACTCTAAATTCAGACCTTTAACCCCGCTTAAGAAATTGACTTGTGTCGCATCCTGCTCGTGCGGAGGGGTTAGTAAAAACTATATATATATATATATATATATATATACAATCCAAAAGTCCAGAGAAGAAATCTTCCTACGACACACGAGTTTTATTTAAAAAACCTGTCGCAGTTTCAGAGCTCAATGTGTGCTCTCAATGTTAGAGTCACAGAGCAAATATATAAGTAAAGAAATAACAAAAGACTTAGAGATTTATATATATATATATATATATATATATATATAACAAGCAAGAATCGGATATTAACAAGACTATGTAAGATCTGTTCATTTGGGAAATATGGTAAAGACGTGTACTCGTTGGCGCCAGTATTTCCCGCCAGAAGTTCTAAAAATAATAGGAAATAAAAAGAAAATATAGGAAAGATTATTTTTCATGATTGTACGTATAAAGAATTGTATAAAAAAATGTTCAAACAAAAAAGGGGTGTTGAAGAGAAAACTTAAGTCGGATACAAAGGTAAACGATAACATTGATTACATTATATAAAAAAAAACTGTACAATATAAATTGTGTTTTATTTATTTTACTTTCTTTTCTTTTCCTATGTTTGTATCTGTATTACTTTATGATCAAAATTTTACAGACAGCTTTTGGTAAAAAAAAAATTTTTTAAAATGAAAGAAAGTTCATTGCCGAAAAGAATACAAATAAAATTAAACTTTATTTGAACTAAACAAAATAAAAAAATAGTGGTAATTTCGGGATGATTATTTAAAGAATTAAGTCTACGTTCGCTTTACCATATGATGGTAAATCTTTCAAAGGCACAACTTCTGAATACACACACACAGAGATTATATATATATTTATATATATTATATATATAATTTAGTATAGCGTAGGCATAGCAAACGGGTATACGTGACTATTAGAGTCTTGCATATATGATCAGTTTACAGTATCTGCAAATTATCTCTATCGCATATATTTTATAGATTTTAAAACCAAGTTTATATATATATATATATATATATATATATATATATATATATATATATATATATATATATATATATATATATATATATATATGATTTCAAATTTTTCCACCATATATATATATATATATATATATATTCAAATTTTTATATATATATATTATATATATATATGGGTGGAAAAATTTGAATATATATATATATATATATATATATATATATATATATATATATATGGGTGGAAAAATTTGAAATCATATATATATATATAATATATATATATATATATATATATATGGGTGGAAAATTTTGAAATCATATATATATATATATATATATATATATAGTTGAAGAAAAACAGTTTTTCTCTCTAGCACGGTTTCGGGTTCAACAGGTATACCCTTCTCTGAGAAGTAAAAATTATACGTAGTTAATTATATATATATATATATATATATATATATATATATATATATATATATATAATAGCTAATTAGTTACCTACGATTTTTAGTTCTCCTGGGGAAAGTTTACCTTGAACACCGAAACCGTGAAAGAGAGAAACACGTTTTCTTCAACTTTAAATTCTGTATATTATGTAAAATATTTTTGGGATTAACCACTTATGCTACTACAATGAAAACGTGATAGTAACGTTTTTGATGAATATATATATATATATATATATATATATATATATATAATGGCTCAATGGAAAAGACGAAAAGATTGAGGGAGTCACAATTTTGACTGTCAAAAAAAGAAAGACAGAATCCGAATGAGTCGGAATACTGATGACTATATATATGTTTCACATGAGTCGGAATACTGATGACTATATATACGTTTCACATGAGTCGGAATACTGATGACTATATATACGTTTCACATGATTCGGAATACTGATGACTATATATACGTTTCACATGAGTCGGAATACTGATGACTATATATACGTTTCACATGCATAAATCTGGAGGGAGACTAGTTGGATTCATACTCTTTCAAAGGCTATTAGCGCTATGTTAAATGCAAACAGCCTCGTCCGTAGGAAAGTTCATATATATATCATTATCCCCATGTACTCTTCTTGAAAAATGTACTCTCATGTCATGTCATATTGACCTGTAATTAGTTCATTTATATAGCGTGCACGGGTGTGATGTATTTTCCTTCTCTAAGATTAGTTGCCACTCCAAGGTTAAAGAGCCTATTCTGCCCTACTATTTATCCATAGCTCGACGGAGAATAGTTGTATTCATACCTTTTCTAATCTTATTAGCGCTATGTGAAAAACAAACAGTTTCGTCCATAGGTAAGTGCATATATATATATATATATATATATATATATATATATATATATATATGAGGAAAAAATGAGTAAAGAAAAGAAATGTAGATGGATAAAAATGAATTTTATCGATATCACTTTTAATTGATATCACTTACACATGTGTTTCGGTCTGTTTATCAAACTGTATACGGATTTACGTTATTATTATTATTAAAATAATCAGATGGAGTTGCAATGATGATGATAATAAAAATAGGAAAAATGCATAAAATGTTCCGTACACAGATTTTGCCGACCTTCATCAGAGTAGTATTTTTATTTTTTGAGTTGGAGACGGGAATAGAATTTCAAAAAGTTCGAAAAAGGATATTTTAAAAAATGTTTATGAACGCAGACCCCGTTTAGGGACGGTTAAATTTTTTTTTTTGATGAACAGACCGAAACACATGTGTAAGTGATATCGATAAAATTCATTTTTATCCATCTACATTTCTTTTCTTTACTCATTTTTTCCTCATATTGTCGGATTCATTTCCCATTCTCACACACACACACACACACATATATATATATATATATATATATATATCATTATCCCCATGTACTCTTCCTGAAAAATTTACTCTCATGTCATAATGACATAAGACTAGTGCATTAATATATGCGTGCACGGGTGTGATGTGTTTTTTTAATTCTTTTTTATACATTCCCTAATCATATTCAATATCCCTAACACTATAATTGTAGTAAACCTTTTTCATTGATGTCTATTATTGTATGATCAATCCTCATTATCAATCGATATATACAATCCTCTATCGGACTGAATAGAAGCGTTCGTAAGTGCTGCTAAATCCGCATGCAATCTATTCCATTTTTACTAATGCAGATAATCACATTGTTTGCTGAAAGCACAAACAAAAAGAAGAAATTAAGAAAGAAGAAATTAAGAAAAGAAAGAAGAAATATACTAATTGAATTTACTAATTGTCCTTGTACTGTTCATTACTACGCAGAATATGAAGATTTAAGACTTTTACTGAATGAACTCCTTAATTAGACATGGATTTCTGGGTTAATTTACAATACAGTAATTTATCAAGCTGGGATTTTTCTGAATACACATTAGCTGTGACGGAAACTACTTGTAGCAAATGTATTTCTCGCATGTATTTCTTTATCGAAATTAACTTTCTGATGATCTGCTCTGTGCATGATATGTATGATAACAGTATATGATAGGGAAAATCCATTATAAAGGAAAAAAAAATGAAGTCGACGGTGCGACCTAAAGTCGGTATCAGCCAGTCAGCGAGGGAGTCTATCTCCCTTTTCAATAGCGCTAGACCAAGGAGATTGTCTTTTAGCATCTGGGGTGGAGCGCCACACCTACCATCAGCTCCTTACTTTACCGCACAGATCCCTGTGCTACTCATACGCTGAGTTGGCGAGGGCCGATATCGAACTAGGAACCTTGTGGTTTCTAGCCGAACACTCTACCGACTGAGATAACCCGGCTCATATAATCCATTATATATACTAGCAAATATATGCACCCTGTGTCAGGTGCATTTATTTAAGTTTTAATGTAATAAAATTACATCAAATTCGAAAGGCTAATGAAACTAAATAAGAATGCAGATAAAATTATTAGAAGAGAGGGTATAATCGAAAGAGTACAGCTGAAACTTACTTTTTCGTCACTCACGTCTTTCATTGCTAAATTGTCCTAATTTAAGTATTTAATTAAAATAGTAATGAATTTAACATTTTTGAAAAAACAAATGATGTTTATAATTGCTGACAGAAATCTGTTTCGACCGCTTTAATAGATCGGTCATCATCAAGAGCAACATATGAGAGAAAGACGGGATGAAACAACCGTTAGAAGAAAGGGTACAAACAAACGTTATTATTAAATGCTGGAATTTTTTAAAAAATGCGTTCTGTGTTAAAAATAAAATTAATTTTATTTTGAAAAATCAGAAACATAGTTTCACATTAAAATAGTAAGTAAATAATAAAATTATAATTATTTCTTTTTGTTAATGATTTCTTTTCTTTTAAGATTCATCCCAAGGCGTCAAGCCCTAGCACCTATATGATTTTCCCAACCCTATTACCCTTATGGCGTGCCCCAACCCCTTTTTATCATATGGGTGCTAGAAGGCGGTGGCTGCGGTCTACATGTCCTGGAAATGACGTTAAACTCTATCTGATGGTGAGGTTCCAGTTTTGGGGGTTTGGGGAATGTGGAGCACCCCATTCATCACCATTGCTCCCTGGTCCACTCTGACCCGGAGTGGTAGTACCTGTTAGGGTCCCATCTATGGGTTAAATAGAAAAATGTATTTATAAAAAATTTATTATCCATTAAGAATTGATTAATTTCAAAACTTTGTCGGCATTAAATGACCCGCTGAGGTTGATATGTCGTAAAACAAAACAAACCAATTAGCCTTCCCGTTCACAATCTAAAGCTCTATTTTGTTGTATATATAAATACAATGACATGTTATTTGTATGTAGATATGGTAAACAGTTTTAATAATGCAATACAATTTTATTAATAATTGAGGTTTAAAGAGAAACAATCACGGAGAATGTAACGTAAATAAGAAAAGGGAACTGTGACTTGGTCACTGATATAGATTCAGTTATAGACAGAAAAAGAAACATACCATCTCCATTATAATAAGATATGCCAGCTATAGGTCATACTTAGTATGGATTATAACGAAAAATACCATATGCAATATGAATATATAACTGATTTGACATTTTTCAGTAGATATATATATATATATATATATATATATATCAAACTTGTCGGTAAACCCTTGTGGTATGAAAAAACCCGGCAAATAGTTTGATTGTAAAGATATACTACCAAACTTCACCTGGTAAAAATTGAAAAAAGAAAAGACTAAGATAGTCGTACCAACCGAAAATAATCGGTTGATACTATAATACTTGGCGAAAAGAAAACAACAATTTATATATATATATATATATATATATAAAAAAAATAAATATATTCTAAAGCCAGTATATTCTAAAGCTAAAAAGTAAAGTGTGCTCAATATCTAAGTAGAGCAAATAATAAAGTTGAACCATATGAGTCAGATATACCTACTAAAAGTTTCGCTTACTGCTCTTCAGGGCAAAGATAATTGCCCTGAAGAGCACTAAGCGAAACTTTTAGTGGGTATATTTGATTCATTAGGTTTAACTATATATATATATATATATATATATATATATATATATATTTACTTAGTATTGTAACGTTACTTTCGTATTTTGCCCGGAGAGTTGTCTGCCCGTTTAGTTTGCTGGTTCCCGCTTACATTACTGTAAGTGATTCACACATCATGGACTATTCTTAGTCTCGTGTCTGTACTTTTATGTTTTTCCCTTCTACTTTTGTATGTATGTTTATGTACACCTATGTATTATGTACCCTGTTTATCCATGTGCTGTACCATATTAAATGTTTAGTCTATCAACTTTGTCGGAGTTTGTAACTGCAAGTATTATCACTTTAATTTCTACAGTACCAACTATTATCGCCATTGAGAACTGCGCCAGAAATACATAAGTAAGCCAGACAGTATGGTAGATCATATGTTAATAAAAAAGTGAAGAATAAAAAAACCACAACTAAGCAAGTTTGTAAGAACGAAAAAAATCATTTAATTCATTTGAAGTCGTGATATTTCGTCATTCATCCACTGAAAATGAGATTAATCCGGACGTGTTTAGTTTTCACATGGCAGCTTAATTAGTTTTGTTTCTCTTAATCGAATTATTTTTCTACGTATATAACATTTTAACCCTAAAAGAGAAGAAAAAAACACGTTTCCACCTACGTCAGTAGAAAAAATGTTACTATAAAAAATGTACAAACTAACATCTTTTTTTAGAAGCAAATCTAGCAATAAATTAAATATATCTTATTTCGATGGAGATCCTGTGTATGTCTAACCGAAACTACGTCACAATTCCCTTTTTTTATTTATGTTATATCCTCAATGGTTATTAAATAATCATTATTTAAACTTAATCAGCATTTTATTTATTAATTTTTATTTTCATCATCATTCTTATTTAGTTTCATTAGCCTTTCGAATTTAATCTTATTACATTAAAGGGCCGGGTTAGCTCAGTCGGTAGAGCGTTCGGATATAAACCACAAGGTCCCTAGTTCGATACCGGTCCTCGCCAACTCAGCGTATGAGTAGCACAGGGATCTGTGCGGTAAAGTAAGGAGCTGATGGTAGATGTGGCGCTCACCTCAGATGCTAACCAAAACCACCTCCTTGGTCTAGCGCTATTCAAAAGGGGATAGATGTCCTCGCTGACTGGCTGATACCGACTTTAGGCCGCCCCGTCGACATTACTACTTACTTTTTATTACATTAAAACTGAAACACTTGCACCCGGAGGGTGCATATATTTCCTTGTAAAAACGATAGTAGTTATAGCATAAAAGTAATAAAGTAAAGCCAGCGGAGTGGCCTATTTTCGGTATCAGCCGAAACAGTGAGGGAGCCTGTCCTCTTTTCGCTCGTGCTAGACTATATAATTTTGCTGAGGTGGAGCGCCACGCTTACTGTTAGCTCATAACTTTACCACAAAGATCAGATTACCCAATCTGTGTTACACATCCGCTGAGTTGACGGGACCCGTATCGAACCAGGAACGTTGCAATTCTTTGGCGGATGCTCTACCGAATGTACTAAAACGGCCCTCACTTGTATGACCTGTAGTTGACAATAATAGTTGTGATATATTAGGGCCATACATTTAGATATTAGCAGACAATAAATACACTTTCTCTAATAGGGCCGAGATAGCTCAGTTGGTAGAACGTTCGGCTAGAAACCACATAGTTTCTAGTTTGATTCCGGCCCTCGCCAACTCAGCGTATGAGTAGCACAGGGATCTGTGCGGTAAAGTAAGGAGCTGATGGTAGGTGTGGCGCTCCACCTCAGATGCTAAAAAACAATATCCTTGGTCTAGCGCTAGTGAAAAGGATATAGACTCCCTCGCTGATTGGCTGATACCAACTTTAGGCCGCCCCGACGACTTTACTTTTACTTATATCTGTATCAATTTTGTACTTTCCCTACTATAGATCATGGAATCTGCTTAAAACGGACATTATGTCGTATCTTCCTCATGCGGAGGGGTTAAGTAAATACACATATTGAAAAATAAATCTCATTTGGTCACAGTCCATGGGAATATATTTGTCAGTCTATAAACATTTTAAACGCTAATCGTATGTATAATATATTTACCAACCTCTCCGCAGGAGCAGGATGTGACACAGGGCCATTTGTAAGCAGAGTGTAACAGGTTCTCCTTCTCCTAAACTAGTTACCTATCCAAGGTTATACAAGTCCAATCTGTCCTACTATTTACCCATAGCTGAAGGGAGAGTAATTGGATGCATACGTTTCCCAATGGTATTAGCACTATGTGAAATTCAAACAGCCGCGTCCAGGATTCGAACTCGGGTCGACGAATCCATTTCCTATGACTAATGACTACACAACACGAATCCAACTGCTAATCCTAGGTATGAAACGTAAATACTTCCTTATTTATGTTGTAGGATATAATAGAAAACAAATAGTGTTTTCCTCATTTTTTTTATTGTTGATTGAATGGTATTCGATTCGACAGTTTATACTGAAGGAACGTTTAAATTCAAATTAGCCAGACAAGCCTTTACTAAAAAGATTCGTCGGATTGTAGCAATGGACTTACTGGATAGACGATATCTCACGCGATTCTGGAAGAAAATATTAGGAAAAATAAAGCTTACCGATAATCCAATTTATTAGGTTTGACAGAGACAGTAAAACAAAAAACAGGGAAAGATTAAAAGTACATTAACGCCCTCTTCCAGTCTCTCTCACTCTCTATCCCCCTCTCTCTCTATATATATATATATATATCCAGAGATTGGAAGATCTCTGCATCGAATAAAAAGTGTGTATACTACAAAATACAAACAAAAACTTATTGAACAAGAGATATGAACTCGTTTCGAAATGCAGGCATTTGAACAAATTTTTATTTGCCACTTACAACCTGATCGTAATTAATCCCTTAATATTCGCCCTCCTTTTATTTATTTTAAAAAATCATCTGGACACCATTTATATATATAATATATCATCAATCATCATTGGCAATTCAGTCTCGAAAGACTATGATAAAAGTTTTTGTGTGCCCCTATATATAATAATTATATAATTGTTTTAACACAGCTTTAGTGTCATAAAATTCCATCACGTGAACACGCTTCACGTCATATAAACGCTAAACAAGCCACTGTTAAAAAAAAAAAACTTTATCATTATAACATTCCATTGCGTGAACACGCTTCACATTCATATAAACGCTAAAAAACTACTGGTTTTTAAAATCTCAACCTCAAAGTTAAGAGAAAGGAAATGAATCCGACGGTATAAGCATAGAAAAAAGGATATGAAAACACACAATGCTGTTAAAATTAAAATAGTACATATCATATTCATAGCTAATATTGAACAATATTTCGATTTATAAAAAAATCATCTTCAGAGCTTGTATTTAATCCGGACTCATCGAGAGAGAAGCAGAAAAAGAAAAAAAATGTTTTGCTTCTCTCTCGATGATCCGGATTAAAAACAAGCTCTGAAGATGATTTCGATAAATCGAAATATTCTTCAATATTAGCTATGAATATGATATAAAATATTTTCATTTTAACAGCATTGTGTGTTTTCATATCCTTCTTTCTATCCATATATATATATATATATATATATATATAATAGTGGTTGCATTTTGTTTTTGACTGCCCGTTAGGTGCAATTTCCTTGTTTTACCGTACGGAAGATTCGGTTTCCTTTTGCATTCCTTTTGCAATAATACGTCGTCGTCGGGTCGATCTAATGTATGTATTAGCCATACAGCGAGTGAGTATCCTCTTTTCACGACGCCATCGAGATCATTTTAGCGTCTCAGGGGGAGCGTCACACCTAGTCATGTCCTCACTTTACCGGCTACTCATACGCTGATTTGGTGACTGCCGGTATCGAACCAGGAATCTTGTAATTCCTAGCTAGAAGCTTTAACGACTTAGCAGAACTGTATCTATCTATATATATCTATATCTATATCTATATCTATCTATATATATATATAAAGCGAGACACCTGAAACATCCTATCAGTTTCATACCTGAAGATGGCAGATGGACATGCCGAAAGCGGTCGTAATGATACTTTTGTTGGATTGCTACACCAGTTCCACCTTGACATTAAACAGATGGTCAGAAAATTAGAAAGGATCGAACAAAAACTCGTCCGACAAGAATCGTCAGTACAGTTAATATATATATATATATATAATTATATATATATATATATAATTTCTAGATTAGTGTGAAAAAAAGACATAGCTCCGTTTGCAAAAGAAAAAATAATTGCAAAATGGTAACTGGAAAAAAAAAAATTTAAAACCAAACACACACCTGATTTCTGAAAATAATCAGTAGTATCGTATGTATTGGCCAAAAGAAAAGAAAAAAAACAACAGCGAAGGTGTTTCATAATTTATATTGTAAAAAATGTTCACCACGCTAATTAGAGAATATATATATGAGGAAAAAATGAGTAAAGAAAAGAAATGTACATGGATAAAAATGAATTTTATCGATATCACTTTTAATCGATATCACTTACACATGTGTTTCGGTCTGTTTATCAAAATGTATACGGATTTACGTTATTATTATTATTAAAATAATCAGATGGAGTTGAAATGATGATGATAATAATAATAATAGGAAAAATGCATAAAATGTTCCGTACACAGAGAGATTTTGTCGACCTTTATCAGAGTGGTATTTTTATTTTATATTATTATATATTTTATATTATTATATTTTATTTATATTATTTATATATTTATATATATTTTTATATATTTTATACTATATATATATATATATATATATATATAGATAGATAGATAGATAGATAGATGTATATGTCTGTCTTTACTTTTTGATACATGCACGCACACACACATATATATTTACCAACTTTTCCGCACGAGCAGGACGTGACACAAGGTCAATTTCTTAAGCGAGTTGAACAGGTTTAAATTCAGAGTTTTCCTTCTCCTAGTTGGATGCATACCTTTCTCAATGGTATTATCGCTATATGAAATTACCAGCCTCGTCCCGGATTTGAACTCTGGTCGACGGGTTCATTTCCTACTACTCTAACCATTACACCAAACGCCTCCACACACACACACACACACACACATATATATATATATATATATATATATATATATATATATATATATATATATATGTGTGTGTGTGTGTGTGTGTGTGAGTGAGGGAAGAGGTGTGTGGGCTAGTGAGTGGGTGTATGTATGCACGCGTCTGTATACTCAAAGACAATTGAAATGGTATAGAGACATAGTGAAATGCTACCAGCCTCGTCCAGGATTACAACTCTGGTCGATGGGTTCATTTCCTACTACTCTAACCATTCACCAAACGCCTCCACACACACACACACACATACATATATATATATATATATATATGTGTGTGTGTGTTGTGTGTGTGTGTGGGGCGTGTGAGGTAGGAGGTGTGTGGGCTAGTGAGTGGTGTATGTATGCACGCGTCTGTATACTCAAAGACAATTGAAATGGTATACAGACATAGAAAGGTGGTTTGGACAGAACAGGAAGATGGTTGAGAGAAAAAATATTGTGGTGTTCGGCCTACATTTGAAAGACGATAACCAACGTATAAGGCCAGGTTTATAGATATTAGTATAATCATTTAATCTGACACAATGTCAAAAATGAAAAGCAAGCAGGATAAGCTGTTTGCACACATATAGTAAATGGATAGAGTAGAGCTGTCTACGAAACTGACTTTTAAAACACACCGATTAATCTTAGGATTCATAATATTAGGAAGAGATTTTGTATCAATACCTTATATAAGTGACACGCTAATTCTTCTTATTAGCGCTTTATATATATATATATATATATATATATATATATATATATATAAATATAAAAGAAAGAAGGTTTTTTGTTTTGTAAACTGATTTGACTTTCCTCTCCGACCCAAACAACTACGGGAGTGAACGAGCTCTGGGATGATTTTTGTAAAATCTAAATATTGATCAGTATCAGCTATGATTATATTATAAATTGTTTTCTTCTTTAACAGCATTGTGTGATGTTTTCATTCCACCATTTCTTACTCATATATATATTATATATATATATATATATATATATATTATATATATTATATATTCATATATATATTTGAAACTACCTCATGACTTTTTTGTAACATCAATGTTTTTCGTTTTGAATTCAAATTATTTTCAGCTCCTCTCTCGATGAGTCCGGAGTAAAAACAAGCTCTGAAAATTTTTATAAATCGAAATATTGTTCAATATTAACTATGAATAGGATATAAAATGTTTTCACTTTAACAGCATTGTGTTTTCATATCCTTTTATCTATCTATCATCCATACTATCTAGTATCTAATATACTATAGATATCAATATATATATTTATTTAATATATATATTCATCGTGTTATATATATATATATAAAGGGTTTACATATCTATTTATTTGGTGACAAAGGAACATTCACGACCATTTTGGTTTCATGCGTTACCGTTCCAGTGAGAGCTGAAACGCGCGTGGAAAATGTTCGAAATTCTTTAAATTTTTACTATAAATATAGCCTTGCTCGGCATAGA
This sequence comes from Doryteuthis pealeii, assembly GCA_023376005.1. NCBI lineage: Eukaryota > Metazoa > Mollusca > Cephalopoda > Myopsida > Loliginidae > Doryteuthis > Doryteuthis pealeii. The sequence goes on along the minus strand of CM042159.1, from coordinate 27,441,811 downwards.
GAAATAAAGTTTGTTTCTTTATAGTATCTTTGAAGCATTGTGTGTGTGTGTGTGTGTGTGTAATATAAAGATTTTGAAGGCAATTTACAATGCAATATGTGTTGAATTTATTTAACTTTTTTTTTTTTTTTCAAAACTAAATATTTTCGGAAGTAAAATTCCATCTTCAGAGTTATTGAAAGTACTAGGTGATTTTTTTTATAGTACTTATCCCACCGCGATATTGTAATCATCTGTTGTTTAAGAAGTTGATGAACGCCGTATATTTGAAATTTTTTTTCCGTGATGTTAAATCGGATAATTCCGTGATGTTAACTCAACTCGGCTCGGCTGCTCTCACGCGTGGAAAATGTTCGACATTCTTTTAATTTTTACTATAAATATAGGCTTGCTCGGCATAGTGAAATAAAGTTTGTTTCTTTATAGTATCTTTGAAACATTGTGTGTGTTGTAATATAAAGATTTATTTTTATTAAAAAAAAAAGTTAAATAAATTCAACACATATTGCATTCAAAATCTTTTATAATATATATATATATATATATATATATATATATATATATATATATATATATATATATATAGCCAGTCTAGTTTTCTGTGTGAATGTGTTATATTGTATACATATATTTTATATATACGTATAACTCAGTTGGTGTTTAAGTGTTAAGTTTCATTTTATTTCAGTCTATATTTCGGAAGTTCGGCTTTCCTTTGTTAAGCTACTTCTGAAATGTAGTATGAAATAGAATGAAAGTTAATACTTAATCAACAACTGAGTTTCTTATCATTTCACAATTAAACAAATTTCTATTGTAATTGTGTCACCTACCACCTAACTAACTAGTTCAATATTTCATTTCTCTCTCTCATCACATCAATATATATATATATATATATATATATATATATAATTAATGGTGATATTATGATTTCACACTCATAACTTAAAGTTTCTTGGTAATCCAATCATCAGATGAGATCAGTGGTTGAGATGTCAAAAACCAGCCGTGAAATGGTTGAGATGTTAAAAATCAAATTTTTTAGCGTTTATATGAAGTGTTTTTCACGCGATGGGAAATGTAAAGTTAAAAATTGTTTTTTTAAACTGTGGCTTGTTTAACGTTTATGTGACGTGGATTGTATTCACGTGATGTAATGTCATGACGTTAAATTTGTATTTAAAAAAACATTATAATCAAACAAACTTGCATTGGTGTTAATGCACGCGGTGTTCAGATTTTTTTTTTTTTAATAAATAAATAAAACGAAAGCGAAAATTCAGGGATCAATTAGGGTCAGGTGGTAAGTGACACAGTAAAAATTTGTTTGAATGTCTACATTTCGAAACGAGTTCACTTCTCTTATTTAACAAGTTATTGCTTGCATTTTGTAATATGCACAACTTTTCTTCTAAGCAAAGATCGCAACGTTGTTCGCCTTTGTGTGCCTGTTTTTTTTTTTATTATATATATATATATGTCTCTATCAATTTCTTTTAACTCCAGCTTCTATTTATCTATCAACGCGGTGACGCGAATTTCATGAGCCCAGATAGCGAAATCAGCGTAATGACTTCGAGGCTATATAATGTCTTCACACCTCCCTATGGAATCACTTGAATAAATACTCTATCTCAGACTAGTCAAGATGATTGATGGGAAAGAGAAAGAGTTAATGAAAGGTAAAACAATATTACATTACTAAGTTATCACTTATGAAAGTAGAAACTAAAAATGTTTCCTCATAAATCAACATACACTTGGAAAATAGAAAGTAATAGACTGAGGTGCATTGATAGATAGATAGATAGATAGATAGATATAGGAGAGATTGGATAAATAAAAACTGATACATTGATAGCTATATTGCTAGATAGATATATTTGGAGACAAACAGATAACTTGGTAGATAGGTAAAAAGATAGATAGATATGAACAAAGATTAGTTAGATGAAAATTGATATGAAAAAAATCTCGAATCGATGTATAAATTGGTATATATATATATATATATATATATATATATATATATTATATATATACCAATTAATTTATCCATCGATTCGAGATTTTTTTTCATATCAATTATATATATATATATATATATATATATATATATATATATATAAATTTATGTGTAATAGTATGTCTCCCCAGGGCTGGCCTGGTGAGTCATCTGAGAAAACACAAGGATAGAGTGTCAAATGCTACTGGCACCCAACTATGATATAAAAAAGGAAATTGTCTCACTCGAACACGGTTGACAGCCAACATATACATTAATATATATTTTATAAAAAAGAAATGTCCGCAAAATGGATTATATTTTTAGAAGAAAAATGTTTATTTTTTATTTTTATCTTACATTTGCGACACGTGTTTCAGATCTGATATCTTCTTCAGGCATTGATTAATCATATGAATATGAATTTGTACATGCATGTATATATATATACATACATAAGTATCCAACTCCTCCCTTCCTGTTCGGTGGGAGTGGGGTATAGATTAATTTCATTTTTAACATCTGTGTTTTTAGCAGGTGGATTTGATCCTGGGTGGGTGGGTAATATACACATAAATTCCGAGTCCCCGTAGTTTTATGGTTGTATGTGATTAATGAGAGGTTAATTTGATCTGTCCTGTGAGTGTGTTTGTAATTTATTTTTGTTTTAAAGGATTTTTATGCTTTATTGAGTGTGTGTGGTTGTATGTGTTTATGATAGTGTGTTTACTTTTTATGTGCGTTTGTGCTTGTGTGTGTGCGTTCCTGTGCATGTGTGGATGCGTGTGTTCCTGTGCTTGTGTGAGTGTTTATGTATATGATTGTATCTGGAGTGTATATGTATATATACATAAAAAATAAAATTTAAACTTAAAATAAAGTTGGTGTGTATATTTTACATTTCATAGTTTGTTCACACGCTATATATATATATATATATATATATATATATATATATATATATAATGTTGTTCTGGTTCCGACGAGAGAAAATTCAATATTCTATAAAAAAGGTCAGCAAAATGTAGTGTTTACAGAAAGATTTTTAAAATTCTTTTTATCTTACATATGCAACACGTGTTTCAGATCTTCTGGTATCTTCTTCAGGCTTTGATTGATAATATGAAAATGAATTCTTACATGCGTCTATATGTTCATATTATCAATCAAAGCCCGAAGAAGATACCAGATGATCTGAAACACGTGTTGCATATGTAAGATAAAAAGAATAAAAATTTTTTTTATGAAAACACAATACATTTTGCGGGCCTTCTTTTTTATAATATATATATATATATATATATATATATATAATGTACATTCACAATATTAATATATATATAGGTATCTGTTGATCATGACAATACAATTTCAATACCTGTTTATAATAGTAAATTTGGATCATGTATAAAAGAAAAAAAACTATATGAACCAACTAAGTTGTAATAATTTCATAAACAAAATGAAATGAGGTAATATTAAGTCTACAGTCATAATATATATAATATATATATATAGACAAACAGAAACAAGTTAGTACGTGTCCAGGGTATGGTGTTAAACTACATCTAATTGTGAAGTTCTAATTCTGGACCTCTGTGAGTGTGGAGTACCCCTTCATCCCCTTACTCCCAGATTCACCATTACTCAGAGTGGTAGTATCTGTTACAATTACATCTATGGGTTAGATATAAAAAAGGGTTTTAAAAAATGAGTAAAGAAATATTCAATACCCATCAAGAATGAATATGAAGAATGATTAAAGTTCCAATTACCGTCGAACTGGGAAGACAAGGCAACAAGTCAATCAGAACTCAATGAATGGAATGACCCAAATAACCCAAATTCATGAATGGGTCATTCTTGATTTCTCTATAAACTAACTGTCTTGGACACTGCTTAAGTTGTACTTACTTAGCTGCTGTTATTGAAACCAACAGTAGACTTACTGACTTCAATAGAATAAAAAAATGGCTTCGGCATAAAATAACCCAACAAGGGGTGACATGCCCTGAATTCCTATCAAACAAACAACTATTTGTACTAAGAGGGGGCGTCCTATCATGGTGCAAAAGTTAACAAGCTAGTATCTCGGATCCATTACTACGGAATAGCAGTGAGTTCGATCTTCGCTGGATGCCCCAACTTGTGTCACATCCTCTCTGTAGTGAACGGGTTGGGTAAAAAGGGGGTTTGCCATAATGATATAATGGTTAACAAGCTTGTTTTATGCGACTATAAGTACATAATGACTTGTTAAATCCCGCCGGATGCCCCACATTTTGCGACCTTGTGTCACGTCCTAACCGTGGCGAACGCATCGGGTATTAAAAGCCAGGGCGTCTTATCATTGTGAAATAGTTAGAAAGCTTGTCTCATGGTGTTAAGTATCTGGCCGCCATCCTTGGCCAGTTGTAAAGAACTTAAAAGTAAATAAGTAAGTAAGTCCTGAGTTATAGAATCCTTTGGTAAGTGAAAAGGTCCTGTGATATAATCCTATGTTCCGTCGTCCACGAAGATCCAAGTAGTTGTGAGTAGCTAAGATTAGAACAGCCGGTATAAGTAACATTATCAGCAGCAGAGTACTGCCAGTGATTGGACAAGAATATGGTCACATGACTATCACGCAGTCTATAAATAAGAGTGGGCGTCTAGCACACAGCTTATATCCCAGAAAAGCCGGGCACCTCACGTGGTGTAATGGTTAGCAAGCTCGCTTCGCAAACCATTGTTAGTGAGTTCGATTCTCATTGGGCGCCCCATACTTCTGGCCTTGTGCTATATCTAAGCAAAGCTTAGTTTTTTTAGGGTACCCCGTGTAGCCTAATGGTTAGCAAGCCAGCTTAGCAGACCTATAGATAGTGAGTTTCGATTCTCACTGGGTGCCCCACACTTCTGGCCTTGTGCTATATCTAAGCTAAGCTTAGTAAATAACTGTATCCCAGAAAACCGGGCACCTCACGTGGTGTAATGGTTAGCAAGCTCGCTTCGCAAACCAGTTGTTAGTGAGTTCGATTCTCATTGGGAGCCCCATAATCTGGCCTTGTGCCATATCTAAGCTAGCTTAGTAAATAACTAATCCCAGAAAAGCCGGGCACCTCACGTGGTGTAATGGTTAGCAAGCTCGCTTCGCAAACCATTGTTAGTGAGTTCGATTCTCATTGGGCGCCCCATACTTCTGGCCTTGTGCTATATCTTAAGCAAAGCTTAGTTTTTTTAGGGTACCCCGTGTAGCCTATGGTTAGCAAGCCAGCTTAGCAGACCTATAGATAGTGAGTTCGATTCTCACTGGTGCCCCACACTTCTGGCCTTGTGCTATATCTAAACTAAGCAGTAAATAACTGTATCCAGAAAAGCGGGCACCTCACGTGGTGTAATGGTTAGCAAGCTCGCTTCGCAAACCATTTAGTGAGTTCGATTCTCATTGGGAGCCCCATACTTCTGGCCTTGTGCCATATCTAAGCTAGCTTAGTAAATAACTATATCCCAGAAAAGCCGGGCACCTCACGTTGGTGTAATGTTAGCAAGCTAGATTAGCAAACCATTGTTAGTGAGTTCGATTCTCACTGGGTCCCATAATCTGGCATTGCCACATCTAACTCAGCTTAGTAAATAACTATATCCAGAAAAGTCAACATACGGAACCATTACTACTGAATAGCGAATTCGACCCTCGTTGAATAACCCATAATTGCGACCTGTGTGGTACATCTTACCCGTGGCAAACGAGTTGGGTAAAAAGGCGTACGATCTTGATGGATATGGTGGCTTTATTGTTGGTTGGATTTTCCGACATGCCAACCCATTGGGCCATTTCATTATTTTATTCAATCTTGATGGGTACTCTATTTTTAACACATATTTTAGAATTCATTTTGCCTAGTTAACCTATGTATGGGACCTTAAAAAAGTACTACTACATCCGGGTCAAAGTAGACCTGGGAGTAATAGTGATGAAGGGGTACTCCACATTCCCCGAGCTCGAGGATTGGAACTTTCAATCAGACAGAGTGTAACCTTATACCAATGGAAGTGCGTGGTGTAATGTTAAAATCATGGGAAATGGACTCGCGCCCCCGAGTTCAAATCCTGGATGTGGAAATTGCATTTCACTTAGCGCTAATACCCTTGGAAAGTATGAATCCTACTGTCCCTCCGCTATGATAAATAGATAGGGCAGACTGGCTTTAACCTTGTTAGGCAACCTGTCTAGGAGAAAGAGAAGGAAAACTATGAATTCAAACCTGTTTAACTCCTATTAAGAAATTGACCTTGCGTCACATCCTGCTCGTGCAGAGTGGTTTATATATATATATATATATATATATATATATATATATATATATATACCTGCTCGTGCGGAGGTTGGTGTGTATGTATTATATATAATATACCTGCTCGTGCGAAGGTTGTGTGTGTGTGTGTATGTATGTGTATATATATATATTATATATATATATATATATATACCCAGTATCGTGGTATAATTGTTAGAAAGCCACTCATGGAACTTTACTTCTGAATAGTAAATTTGATCCTAACAGGATGCCCCATGCATTTAATCTGGTTGCACATCTTACCCGTGGCGAACGGTTTGAATTAAAAAAAAGGGTGTACCATTCTGGTTCTATGTTTAGGAAGCTAAAATACTTACTATTTGTATAAACGAATCGAACTGACTCAACTTGAGAGTCAAAATTTGTTTACACAAAATGACACTTGGATGAAGAAACGTTAGGACTGTAGCTTAAGAGAGCATGAATATATTGACTGTGTAAAGCAATCACATAGATACTCTATGATATTTCATTATTGGCAACAATTCTTTAGTCATATATCATGTGAACACGAGGGAATATGATACTTTCCAGCTACTTCAACGAGAGAAAGAGTGAAATAAGAATATCTGCCCACAGGTGTTGATTTAGTTGATAACATCTACGTCATTAAGTATGTTCAAAAATAGGCTGATGGCTTCTTATATAAGTGTGTGTTACCATATATATATATATATATAATATATTTATTTATTTATTTATTTATAATTAATAATACAATTGAAAGTCGGTCCTACCATTGGTTTCTGAATAACACTTTTTCGTGTTATTATTCGTCGTCAAAGTTGAAAAAGTCAACGCCTCTGACGACGAATAACACCGAAAAAGTGTTATTCAGAAACCAATGGTAGGACCGATCTTCAATGTATTATTATTATAAATAAATAAATAAATAAATCTCTTACATAAGTAATTGAGCTCTCTATAATCAATTCTCCAACAATAATAATAATTTAACCTAATATATATATATATATATATATATATATATATATATATATATATATATATATATATATGTGTGTGTGTGTGTAAAGGAAAATGGAAGTGAATCCGTCGGTATGTTGAAAAGATAAATAAAGGAAAGAAAGTATAGAATGGATAAAATAGGATACTTTAATCAATTCTACTTACACGTGTTTCGGTCAGGAGTGTATCCATGGTACATTATCAATTATTATTATTTTTAAATAACGAAATGAAATGAAGGTCGATACTTATTTGAGTGCGGAACATTTCTACATTGTTTCTATAATTATTATTTCATTTGGTTATTTAAAAATAATAATAGATTGAATAATGTACACATGGATAAACTCCTGACCGAAACACGTGTAAGTAAAATTGTTTAAAATATCCTATTTCATCTATTCTATACTTTATACTTTCTTTCTCTTTTCAACACACACACACACACACATATATATATATATATATATATATATATATTAGTGTTTCTTAATTGCATGATCGCATTCATCTTGTAACGTTCTCTGTTTAAAAATGAGACCATCCAAATCATCCAAGATAAAAATGCAAAAATAGACATGCTGATTCACTTCTGTTACTTATCCGCCGAATTTTTATTTCTCATGAATGTCAGCTACTTCCATTTTTATCATAGATAAATAGAAGAAAAAGGACATGCTACACAGAAAAATATAATAAGAAAGAAAGATAGAAAGAGAGTATGTGAAAGATAGAGGGGATGAGCGCGCAGAAGTGATAATGCTAATCTGTTTCAATCGAATTCAATTGATTTCGATGAGTGTTGATAATAGTGGAAAGTTACTACAATTTTAGGGATGACGTATAAAACGCTACCTGTTGTTCTCTGATTAGTCGATGGATGTCAACAGACGAAGATTGAGAGAAAGAGAGTGATGAGATGGCAGTCTTGGTTGATGTTTTGAAAAGAATAAACACAAATTGAGTTTCTGTTCTCCAAGGTAGTTTTACTTGAAATATAATAAATGAGATCATAAAAACAAGAACGTCTTGTGTTCTTTTATTAAAATCTATCGACAGCACAAGACAAGATATCCCAAAAGAGTCCCTTCTCTACTGACAAGGCAATATTAATATTAGGATGCAGTTAATGGATTCTAAGCATCACAGACTGGGTATGTCAATAGTATGATGGATTTGGTTTGTTTGGTTTGTTTTGTTTTACGGCATATCAACCTCAGTGGGTCATTTAATGCCGATAAAAAATTGAAAGAAATCAATTCTTAATGGATAATACATTTTTTAAATACATTTTTCTATTTAACCCATAGATGGGACCCTAACAGGTACTACCAATCCGGGTCAGAGTGGACCAGGGAGCAATAGCGATGAAGGGGTGCTCCGATTCCCCAAAACTCCAACCTCACCATCAGATAGAGTTTAACGTCATTCCCAGGACATGTAGACCCTCAGCCACCGCCTTCTAGCACCCATATGATAAAAGGGGTCAGGGCTTGCCATAAGGGCAACTGAGTTGGGAAAATCATATAGGTGCTAGGGCTTGACGTGACCAGCCGAGTGATCGGAGGTGGCCTCTCCGACCGCCCGTCTAGCCTAAGATTATTATGATGGAGTCACGTTATGTAACGGCTATTGTTGTAGAAAATAGACCAGGTGAACTGTTGCTTACTGGATCATACAGTATTCAGTATACTAGTACATGTCGAATGTAATGTATATGTATGTTACCGTCGCATAATGTTACCGTAATCTTCAGTCTTAGTAATCACTTCGATGTTCTAAAACAGCAGTGTACAAATAGTCCTAGACCAGCGCATTCAATTATTGGGAAAGGTAAGGTAGGCCAGTACACAACATGAACCTAGTCCAAAAATCTATTTCAAAACTAAAAAATCATCCCGCATTTCTTTTTTTGTCTTTTATTAATTACATACTTAGAAGAATAAGCTATGAAAATGAATAAAGTAAAACAATGCATAGAAGAACAATCTTGCTGCTTATTTTACCGTTTTTTTTTAATTACAAAAATAAGACATCCATGAAAAATAAATGGACTTTCTCGTCGATTTTGACGCATGAGGGTCCATCCAATTAACAACCTACACAGTTTTTTTTTTTTATAGTGGTGAAGGATTGTGTTGTACCATCCGCACTTTTTGGGACATTTCACAGGAAAGAATTGGTGCACAAGGAATGCCACCAACCCAATCAACCAGTGACCTCGGGTTTTTTCAAATTCAGAGTTTTCCTTCTCCTAGACTGGTTACCTAAGGTTAAAGAGCCCAGTCTGCCGAATTATTTGCCCATAGATGGATGGAGAATTTAGGGATTCATACCTTTCCAAAGGTATTAGCGCTATGTGAAATGCGAACAGTTCGGTCTCTGATTTGAACTCGAGTCGACAAATCCATTTCCTACGAATCTAAATATTATTCTACGCGCCTTCAAAAGGCATCCGGTGCTCTTCCAATATGTGATCTACCGAATGGTTTCTAATCCAATATGTGATCTACCGAGTTGTTTACATATGTGATATTTCTATTAACTACCCATTATTTTCCCATTAAACTAACCTTAACCCTAAACCTGTCTTCTTTTTTCTTGTTGATCAAATGCCATGAATAGCAGACCAATAGTAAATCAAAAACCTCGGTAGATCATATATTGAAAGAGCACCAGACATTCTTATAAAGAAATGCCCGTACAAACAGACAACCCAAGATTCGTAGTAAAGATTTTTGACTAAAATGTACATCCTGAGTTGTTTCATAAAGAGCAAAAAAAAAAAGATTTAATACCGTTCTCATTTGCCAACGTTTTGAAGAAATAAAAAAAGAAGGATGAGAATAATCTCAAAAGACATGAAACGGAAATGTCTCGATTATAGAACTCTCTGGGAAATAAACACTTCACTCTTTGGATAAAATCTTTTCCTTTTTATGTTAGTGATAAAGCCGAGATAATGACAAACATTTAGGATTAAGGTACTTTATTGATAAATCATAATTTTTTTTTCAGTCAAGTGATTTAATCTATCTTGATCGAAGATAATCTGGATAATTCATCACACATTTATATTTTGAAAGTAGCTCTCCCAGATACTCTTTGGGCAAAACTCAAAGAAAGAAATAAAAAAATGCTATTTGAATAATAATACTAGAGTTCCTCAAAAGTTTTCCAATATTTTAGAGTAGCTTGTTGAATACTCATCATTATCATCATCATTAATAATATTACTCTCATATCAGCATCATCATCATAATTATTATTATCATCATCATCATCATCATTATAATTATTATTATCATCATCATCATCATCATCATCATTATTATATTATATTATCATCATATTATTATTATATATCATATTCATCATCATCATCATCATTATCCTCATCATTATATCATTATTATCATATTATATCATTATCATCATATTAATATTGTTATTATCATCATTATCATTATCATTATCATCATCATATCATTATTATCATCATCATTAATATCATTATTATCATCATCATTATTATTATCATCGTTAATATTATTCTTATCATTAATATTATTATCATTATTAATAATATTATTATCATCATCATCATCATCAATATTATTATCATAATCATCAATATTATTATTATCATCATCAATATATATTATTATCATCATCATCATCAATATAATTATTATTATCATCATCATTAATATTATTATCATCATCATTAATATTATTATCATCATCATATATCATCAATATCTATTATCATCAATATTATTATTATCATCATCATCAATATTATTATTATCATTATCATTATTTAACGCCATTCGATTTTTTCGCACCCACCTTAGCTAAGCAAATAATGGATACTTCCGTTTTTATCATAAAGTGAGAAAAGGAAGAAAACGGACATGTGATACAGAAATAATATAATGAGAAGTAAAGAGAGTACGGGAAAGATAGAGAGAGGGGTAGGTGCACGGAAGTAATAACACTTTTTCGATCGATCAAAGATATGACGAGAGAGAGAGAGAGAGAGAGAGGGGGGAGAGAGGGAGGGAGGGAGAGAGAGTTATATTAAGATTATTATACTTTTGTTTATATATTGAACTTGCGCAATAGCTCTTAAGTAAACATCCCAAACCTTGTAATAATTGAATTATCATACAGTGGTATATCCACAGGTCCTCCTAGTTAGTATTAGTTTTGCCAACAGCTTAAGCTGATGGTCGTTCACTGGAGACTGAGTGACAAGTCTCCCAGGTCTCCAGGACTATACAACAGCCAACTACCTTTTACATATAACATCCAATTCCTAGTCTAATTATTGGGGTTTTATTCATCGCATTTAACAAAGCATAAAATACTTCATATATTTCTACGGAACAATAAGAGTCTAAAATCCCGATGATTGACGTACCTTTCACAACAAGATTTCCCATTATTGTGGATGCATTTACAACCCTTTACATAGGCATAAAGTAACACAAGGTTAAGTTTTAAACGGAGTTTATCAGGTCTGAATTAAGAGTTTTCCTTCTCTTAGACCGGTTGTCTAACCAATTTAAAGGACTTAGTCTGCCATACTATTTACCCATAGCTGGAGGGAGTATCGTTGAATTTATACCTTTCCCAGTAATTATCTATTAAACCCGGTTTTGCTGAAACCAGTATGCACATTAATCACACCATATATTATGTAAACTTTGATTTCTTAGGGATATATGAGATCTATTGCGGGATTATCTCAGTCGGTAGAGCGTTTGACTAGTAACCACAAGGTTCCTAGTTCGATACCGGTCCTCGCCAACTCAGCGTATGAGTAGCACAGGGATATGTGCGGTAAAGTAAGGAGCTGATGGTAGGTGTGGCGCTCCACCTCAGACGCTAAAATAATCTCCTTGGTCTAGCGCTAGTGAAAAGGTGATAGACTCCCTCGCTGCATGGCTGATATCGACATTAGGCCGCCCCGACGACTTTACTTTTACTATTGTGGGATTAAACGCTCTAATAACATGGGTTATTTTGGGGCCAAATCAAATAGAGACATCTTCAATAAATAAGTTTTATTTCATGTATTAATTAAGTATCTAAAGTATAGATTAAGTACTTTTACGCAATTCGCGAGGGTATTGTGTCACAAGCACTGATGTAGTTTCGGATACGGACGGACAGATACAGAATCTCTATTATAATAAGATATATGTCATATACACAATAGGAAAGCGGTGACCAATTGATCTTTGAAAAAACTTTTTTTTAAGTTTTAAAAATGCTTAATTGAAAAAGAGAAAGAATTTAATTGATAAGTAATGTGTTGTATTCTTACATTCTTACTTCTATTATTCTGGAGTCTCTTCTAGCGTCTGGACCTCGTCTTGGGGACTTCGGGTCTGGTCTTCCATTGGGGATTTCTCTTTATCAGAAGCCCTGTGTCATTGGTAGTTTTCAGATAATAACATAAGACTTCGATTTACTTAGATCATATTTTATTCTGAAATCCCCACCAGACTACCTGCGCAGGTTGAGTCGGCACCGTGCATAACACGACTTACCACGGTCGTGGTCTTTGGCCGATCTGACTAAAATCTATTTCTAATCTAAACCGGAAGAGGGTCTTCTCCACCGATTCGCACGGTATCCACTGGAAGGATCAGGATGAGGTCAAGCCTTGTCACTCACCCTTCAAAGCCACCGGCTGCAACTTATAACAGTTTTGGTTTCTACAACAGTACATAAATATTAGGAATCTAATAATTATGTAATAATGAAACTGAGCAGAAAGCGAGCGGATTGCAGAATGCTCCTTGATCAATTAGCAAAACCAGCAAGAAGTTCAACTACAGGGTTATTTTTTTATGTTTTTTGTTTTTGTTTTGGGGGTCATCAGGAGATAATGTGCACCAGTTCGGGGGCCTTCTTCTCAAAGGTTTTATTTAATCCATTAGAATAAGATATATGTCAAATACACCAATAGGAAAACAGTGACACATTGATTTTTGAAAAAGTTTAAGATCTAAAAATGCTTATTTAAAAAAAAAAAATAATTATACCAACTGGGGAATACTAATGTCACA
>CM042159.1:27415914-27423414 GCA_023376005.1 Doryteuthis pealeii | reverse complement strand
TATTGAGAAATAAATGACAGGTTAACAAAAAACATCATAGTTACCTTCTTTTTTTTCTTTACACTCGCATTGTGACAGCCTTCAAAACCAACCAACAAACCAATATATATATATATATATATATATATATATATGAAGATTGGAGGGTAGGAGCAAATCCGACAGTATGAGGTGAGGTAAAAGGAAAGTGAACAAAAATACCATAATTTACCCTCCTCTACCAACCAACTCTCTACCCCATCTAACACATAGCATCCTCCTAGCTTCCTCTAAACTCTCCCCCACACTTTATATCATGTTATTCTCATTCCTCAATTCCTCCCTACCCTCCCTACCCCTCAATTCCGCTACTACTCACTTTCTCGTGTAAACACATGTATGTACGTAATTTTGCTTGGAATAAAAGTCATATGACTGAAGAAGTCCTTCGCGTCAAGTAAGGACGAAATATTTCTCCCCCACTCAGGCTTTTTTGAGTTATTATTTTTGTTCACTTTCCTTTTACATTACCTCATTATATATATATATATATATATATATCTTTTTTTCTCATTCACTTCCTGTTTCTATAGTTACAATCCTATACTGTTAAAATATTTTTTTTTATATTTTTTTTTTTTGTTTTTGTTTGAATTTATATTTTTTTAATATTCAGCTTTTTGGGTTTTTGTGATGTGCTTGTCCATAAATGAATTGAGACCCATCTGATGAGACGAAAATGTGGGGAGCCGTTTTAAATCAACTTGGATTTATATGGGCCCCAATTTTGGTCGAAATAAATTTATTATGGAATTACGGTGTTGAGTTCTTCCTTCCTTTATTGATAAAATATTGCTCTGTATATAATCTAAAAGTTATTATACATTGAGCTCTCTTCAGTGATTTAAAGATTCGCTTATTTATACATACTGGATCATCAATATTAATACAGTGGATCTTAGAAATCACATATAGAATCATCCCTTACTACCAAGTTTTGGATAAATCTTATATATATATATATTATTGTTAGATGGAAAATAAATGGTCTACCATGGTTTCAATCAAAAAATGATTTCCTCAGGATAAATACAAAAACGAACAATAAAAACTATGAATTAGTAATATTAAAGCCCTAAAATATAATTAGAATTAAATTTTAACTGTTTTTACTAGCTATTATTTAGAATTAGAATTAACTTAATAAATATAGAAATGAGAATTAAGGAATGTATACACGTGTGGAACAATACATTGTTTTTTTTTCAATTTTCGCGCGCTGGTCGCACGCAAAGATTGGGAGAAAAATAACGTAACGTTCAAACGTTATTATGCGATAAATATCTTCAATTTAGATAAGGAATTACATCGACTTAGTTAATGTAGAGTAGGGTCCTGAGAGACTTTCGTTTTCACTAACAAATTTATTTTTCCTTTAAACAAACGAAGGCCCCGAGGAAGGTTTCTTTAACAAATGAAACACTGCAGCGTCGGCTTATTAAACATCACTCATAAACGAAACTTATGTTTTTTTTTTTCATTTTTTTGTAAAATTACTTACTGTATTTGACGGCATATAGGGCGAACTTTTTTTCAAAAATGTTGGCTCAAAAAATTGTACTGCGTCTTATACATGCAAGGGGAAGTTTGAGACCTCCGTGAGGCCTAGGCTAATCATCTCTATGATGCTCACTAACCCAGCTTACGCTCAGTACTTTTACCAACCCTAAACTCCATGCATCCTTGTTTTATTGCTGTTTATGCTTGTGTATTGCACATCTAGACTGTTATCAACAATATATGCTTAAATACACTAACAACTGTTTTTTCCTGAATCTGACCTGCTGAAATATGGATGCGTCTTATATGCCCGTGTGTCTTATATGCCGTAGATATATAGATAGAATGTGACACAGAAATAGATTTGCGGATCAATGAAATATTTTAACATTTCGTATATTGAAGACGAAGCCCATGATTCAATAATTGCTAAACAATGGTTGAAATCAAGTAGATTATTTTTGAATTTGGAATTTTTATTATAATTCAGAGTACTTACCAGTCTGCCAAATTCTATTTCAGTCAACGGGGGTGTGCGGAGAAACGAGCACTAAAATTAAAGCAAAAAAACAATAATCATTAATGCATGTGCTTGCAAGAATAAGACATAATTCATAGATAATAGACTGAGAAAATAAAAATACATAAATGTATTCATGTCTAATATATATTTCTGTGTTTATCTAACCTGTTATTTTATCAAAATCAAAATAGTGATTTACCTAGCATCTCTCTCTCTCCCTCATATATATATATATATATATATTATATATATATATATATATATATATTAGGACACATAAAAGCGAATTCATCATAAAAGCGATGGAAAGAATTTCAAAAAAAGAAACTTAGGGTACCCTTATAATGAGATGTATAATCTAAAATAAAATCTTTTTTCGGTCAATCCTCATCAGAGAAACACATTGACAGAAGGAAATACGATGGTTGGAATAATTGAGAAAAAAGGTAATCCCCCCACTTTTTTTCAATAAGAACAAGAAAATAAGAGAAATTACGAACCGTGCGGAGGGGTTCGAAAATTTATGGTTCCACTACACGAAAGGTTGAGGCTTGAGAAGGGTACCCTAACTTTCTTTTTAGAAATTCTTTCCATCGCTTTTATGATGAATTCGCTTTTACGTGTCCTAATAAAATTGTGTTCTGCCAAGAAACTTCTCATATATATATATATATATATATATATATATATATATATGAGTAAGAAAAGGTGGAATGAAAACATCACAAAATGCTGTTAAAGAAGAAAACAATTTATAATATAATCATAGCTGAAATATTGATCAATATTTCGATTTTACAAAAATCATCATCAGAGCTCATTCACTCCCGTAGTTGTGAATGAGCTCTGATGATGATTTTTGTAAAATCGGGAGTGAATGAGCTCTGATGATGATTTTTGTAAAATCGAAATATTGATCAATATCAGCTATGATTATATTATAAATTGTTTTCTTCTTTAACAGCATTGTGTGATGTTTTCATTCCACCTTTTCTTACTCATATTGTCGGATTCATTTCCTTTCTTTACTTTAATATATATATATATATATATATATATATATATATATATATACGAGGGTGAGTAAAAAAGTAATGCCATCTTATTTATTTGATATGGATTTTTTTTATAGAACTAAGGACTACATAGCGAGCCTAACGAGTCTCAGAGCAAAAATCCGTCAACTAAGATCCAACTTGACAATCGACAGTATCCTCCTTCAACATGACAATGCTCGACCACACACAAGCATCAGAACAAGGGAGAAATTCGCCTCATTCGGGTGGACAACTTTACCGCATCCTCCATACTCACCAGATTTAGCGCCTTCAGAGTACCATTTCTTCGGCCACATGAAAGTGGGTTTGAGAGTCATTGTGCTAGTGATGAGGAAGTGAAATCTGAAGTGAAGAAGTGGTTCAAAGAACAGTCAACAGAAATTTACGTGGCAGGGATACATGATCTCATTCGAAGTTGGAATATTTCTATTGAGAGAAACGGTGACCAATTGGAGAAGTAGGGATGTGATCCACCCAGGACCACCTTCGTTTTGATGTATGGTCTAGCGCTAGTGAAAAGGGATTAGACTCCATGGATGATGTTTAGAACCTATTGCTATGAGCGATTATAGAATTTTAAATCTTCATAGTGCTCAATGCAGAAATAAACAGTGAAATATGACAATATAATTAAAAACCATATATTTCAATTAAGATATAAGACGCAATAAACTTGACATACACACAAACAGACACGTATACGTATATATATATATATATATATATATATATATATATATATATATATATATATATTATTAGTATCTGCTGTAACGTTTCCGTTGCAGTGGCATTTGTTAATTATCCAACAGTGCTCAATATATTTTTTAAAAAGTAATAATAATATTAATAATAATAATAGTGGAAAAGAAGTTTATCGCAGTTTCATTATGGAATGACATCAACTTAGTTAAGGGCCCTGATGAGATCGAAACCATGGTAGACTCTTCTACTATCACTATTACTTTATATATATATATATAATATACCAAACTTTTTGGTAAATCCTCGCGGTGAGAAAAAAAACAGCAAATAGTTTGATTGTAAAAAATATACTACCAAACATCAACCGGGTAGAAAAATTTTTTTTTTTAAAGAAATAAACCCAAGATAATCGTACCAACCAGAAATAATCTATTGGTACAATATTTTGGCCAAAAGAAAAAAAACAATATATATATATATATATATATATATAATATATATATATATATATTCATATAAAACCGCCATGAAACTAAAGCTAATAAGTAAAAAGTGCCCAATACCTAAGTAGAGAAAATAATAAAGATAAATCTTATGAGTCAGACGAACCTACTAAAATTTTCGCTTAATGCTCTTCTGACCCTATTATTATTATTTATTACATTATCTACCCTTCATCTAGGATCAGATTTTAGCCCTGAAGAGCATTAAGCGAAACTTTTAGCAGGTCATCTGACTCATGAGATTTATATATATATATATATATATATATATATATAGGGTGTGTGCAAAAGTAGGTATACAGTTATAAAAAACACGTGCAATACTTATTGCATTTATTAAACAAACAAATGTTACATATACGCGTAATAACATTAATTATTATTATTAATAACATGTTAATTATTAGTCACAATTGAATATGGCTAATGACACGATCATTTTTAAAAAATAAGGACATTAAAGATAATTTGCTACTAATTTCATGCGTGAGATACTGTTGTATACCTACTTTTGCACTCCTGTGTGTGTATATATATAATATATATATATATATATATATATATATATATATATATATATAATCCAAAAGTCCAGAGAAGAAATCTTCCTTATGACACAAGAGTTTTATTTTTTTTTAAACTGTTGCAGTTTGAGAGCTCAATGTGTGCTCTTAATGTTAGAGTTACAGCGCAAATATATAAATAAAGAAATAACAAAAGACTTAGAGATTTAGCATTGTAGTCTATTTCAGTGTATATATGTATATATATATATATATATATTATATATATATATATATATATATATATATATGTGTGTGTGTGTGTGTGTGTGTGTGTGTGTGTGTGTGTGTGTGTGAGTGAGTGTGTGCGAATGGCTGTAAGGTGATTGGTGTAAATATGTGTGAGCGTTGGGTCGTGTGTAAACTATTTCTTGAATTCAGAAATACTTGCACACATCATTCTTATACTGATCATTATATTATTTGCAATTTATTACAGTATCTACCCTTCATCTAGGTGTCTAACATAGATCGAAGAGATTTGCTAACGTCCATTTAATGTCCACTCAGCTGTTAGTTACACGATCATGAAAATTGATTAAATTCTTCTGCCACTACCAAGATCGATCTATGTCAGAATCCACACCGTGAAATGGCTATATGAAAACAATGTGCGGCCATGCAATCGATGACCACAATCGTGTATAGTTCTTATCTACATAACACTTACTGGACTGATTAAATATATACCTCTGTATTTGCTCATACTTACTTGGCTAACACATACTCTCTCCCTCCCCCGCTATCTCTTTATATATATATATATATATATATATATATATATATATATATATATATATATATGTTTGTTTGTTTGTTTTTCTCTATATTGAAAGTAATCATATTGTGTTTCGAACAGAGAATGTGTTATTTTTCTACTTCAATATTCCGTGCGAATTTACACTTTCTTATGTATACCTGTCATCATGGAAACATCATTATATATATATATTATATATATATATATATATATATATATATATAGTATCATATATATACACACATATATAAAACAGTTTTAACTCACTCTCTCTCTGCCTACTTATATAAGTTGAGAGAGACAGTAAAATGTAGTATGTATATATATACATAGTTTTATTTGGTATATTACCTATATTTACTGTATTATATATATATATATATATATATATATATATATATATATATATATATGCATTATACTATATATATATATATATATATGCATATATACTAGATTTTTATTCTCTCCCTATCTATCTATCTATCTATATATATATATAATACAGTAAATATATGTAATATACCTAACACAGTATATATATATATATATATATATATATATATATATATAATATATATATATATATAATACAGTAAATATACCCAATAAACACAGTATATATATATATTATATATTATATATATATATATAAATCTTATGCATATACGGACACTCTTATATACATATATAAATCATATACACACTCATATGATTTACCGTCCGTTACAAATTTGATTGGACTGAAATAGAGAATTTATTACGATTTCCAGCTGTAGGTGTTAAGCATTTAATATTTCTGATAATATAACTTCCCAAGGTGTTAAATATACTGATACAAACTATGGCCAATCAGTCCACAATAAAACGTCTTTATTTTATTTACTAGAAACATTTCTCATGCCACGATCAAGGAATTTGTCTATTAACTGGCTTCATTTTCTTCAAAAGGAAATACACTATTTTCTATGTTTCTAAACAAAGTGTGAAGATTGAGAGGCGAATCGAATCTGATATTTTCTAAGGAATATATATATATATATATATATATATATATATATATTATTCAAAGGAATAAAATATTATCTATTTGTGAAATCCGTGTGAACCCAGAAAAGCGTTTCCCCATAAACACTTCGGACAAATGGCGAGAAAAGATGGTGAGCTGTTTTGGTTGATGAAATACTCTGATAACTAAGACCGTATCCTTTGACGCTACGGCCAATGTTTAGCCAGACGAAGCGGGAATGGAATTGAAAGAGGCATGGAAAGAAAAGAAGAAGAAGAAGAAGAAGAAGTGTTGGAGAAAAAGAAAGAAGAATGGAAAGAGGAGGAAAGAAGAAAAATGGAATGAAAAAGAGGATAGGAGAATAAAGGAAGAAATGGCTGTTGCGTTGGAAAAGAAAGGAAGAAAGAAAGAAGGAGCATGGAAAGAGGGATATAATAATAATAATAATAATAATAATAATAATAACGTGAAGAAAAAGAAGTGAGTGGAAAGAGATGAATGAAGAAGAAGAAGAAGAAGTGAGTGGAAAGAGATGAATGAATGAAGAAGGAGAAGGAGAAGAAGGAGAAGGAGAAGGAGAAGAGGAAGAGGAAGAGGAAGAAGAAGAAGTGGAAAGCGATGAATGAAGAAGAAGAAGAAGAAGAGGAAGAAGAAGTGAGTGGAAAGAGATGAATGAATGAAGAAGGAAGAAGGAGAAGAGGAAGAAGGAGAAGAGGAAGAGGAAGAGGAAGAAGAAGAAGAAGAAGTGGAAAGCGATGAATGAAGAAGAAGAAGAAGAAGAGAGTGGAAAGAGATGAATGAATGAAGAAGGAGAAGAGGAAGAGGAAGAAAGAAGAAGAA
>CM042159.1:27405914-27408414 GCA_023376005.1 Doryteuthis pealeii | reverse complement strand
TCCACATTCCCCAAACCTCCAAAACTGGAACCTCATCATCAGATAGAGTTTAACGTCATTCCCAGGACATGTAGACCCGCAGCCACCGCCTTCTAACACCCATATGATAAAAAGGGGTTGGGGCTTGCCATAAGGGCTTATAACATAGAATGATTTCTCTGTGGGGTAAAAGATATAGGATGATAATCAACATACGTGAGAAAATATGGACATGGAAATTGTGTAACTCGGATAGAAGTTTACAAAAGTATCGTTTACACAAATGATACTTTTACCAGAGATTAATTATACGCAGGGGAAGAAGACATTCTTAGTATTTGCAAATGTAGTCATCACGTTGTTATAAGATTCCTACTCTGTCTCTCTCTCTCACACACACACACACACACACACACATAGGGTGTCTGTGACGTCATGCAACAGATTCGAATTGTAACAACAAAGATGGCAGTCTTGTTGAAATACAATAATCAAAACCTACATAAAAAATAAATCTTCAAGAGTTGAACTTTCATGTTTTTTACTAAATGACCACCATTTTTACAACGTGAGTTATTAGGTTTTTAATTTTAAGTCTCCTACAAAGTTTATGAATACAGTATTAATAATGTAACACACACACACACATATCTATATTAAAGAAATGGATACAATAGAAACCTAGAATAAGATTCAATGAACACACATGTAATCGGCTGCAATTAATCAGTACCTCGATTAATTCAGTGGATTTAACCCTGAAAATCCTCATGGTGAAACTCAAGTAGGTTTCTATTGTATCCATTTCTTTAATAAATTTGCTCTTTTTTGTATTGAACACTTTGTATTTGTTTTATCGCGGACTTAACCCCTGGATTCTGTGCACCTCCACGATCGTGCCCATATTCACCGGTAAGCCACCTTTTATATATATATATATATATATATATATATATATATATATATATGTGTGTGTGTGTGTGTGTGTGTGTGTGTGGAGATAGGTAGACAAATACGGGATGTTGTAGAAAATGGATGTTTATTGTAGGTAGTGATGTCGACGATGCAACGTTTCGGTCTGTAAGACCTTCCCAGGAGTTTAGGAATATAGTTTTTGCTTCAGTGGTGAAGAAAGAAAATGTTCACCACTGAAGCAAGAACTCTATTCCTAAACTCCTGGAGAAGGTCTAACAGACCGAAACGTTGCATCGTCGATATCAATACCTACAATAAACATCCATTTTGTACAATATCCCGTGTTTGTCTACCTTTCTCCACAGACTCTCGGATTAATGTCCTCATATTTCTCCCATATACATACATATATATATGTGTGTGTGTGTGTGTGTGTGTGTGTGTTTGTTTTACATTGTTAATACTGTTGACACTATCAACATACTAATAACATGCAATTGTATTATATATACAACAAAATACCGGTTTACAGTGTGAACGGGAAGGCTAATTTGCATATTGATATTAAAAATTTGATTTTAATAAATATGTGCTTAGTATTATTGATTGATAATTGTTTGGTTTTATCTTAATGAATGTGAACAAAAAACCCGGGGATAAATATTTAAAAAAATCCATTAACAAGACAGAATAACTGTCATTTTTTTTATTTACTTCATATTTTAAATAAACATTTAAATTCGGAAAAGTTAGCAATGAAATACGAGAGTGAAAGAAGATTAAAATTCACTTAGTCTATTTTTTTTATTATGCCGCCCTATGTATGAAATGTTTTATCTGTATTCTTATTTAGTGTCATTAGCCTTTCTAATTCCATATACTATTTTATTACATTAAAACTTAAATACCTTCAACCAGGAGGGTGCATATAATTGCTAGTTATAGTAACAATAAAGATAGGAAAATAAAAAAAATACTTCATGATTCTTGCAAAATTAGTCACATTACTCTGTTATACAATATACACATGCAAACACAAATCTCGGTGGTACAGAGACACATAAAAACACAAAGATAAGTGCATACACGAACGAAACCTAACTTCATACACAGGAGGAAATAGACTCGGCTAACCGAGATCGAATCTTGGACGAGACTGCTTGAATTTCACCATGCACTAATACTGATGCAAAAGGTATGAATACACCTATGGGTAAATAGTTAGGCAGACTGGATTGTTAACCTTGGAATGATAATCGGCCTCAGAGACACATCTTTATGCATTCATTCACCCGTCTGAGGATTGTCTAATACGCATGGAACATGAGGAATGGTATTATATTCCCATAATATTGTATTTGAGGTTTTAAACCTGATCTGCTAATTTAGCATTGAGCACTATTTTATAAACTTTTCATATATGCATTCTTCATTCTTATATATATATATTTTTTTTTGGTGGGGGAGAATATGTGCTTAATTGAAGTCGTACCTAATTTTGAAAGATAATTAATTAATAATTAATTAATTAGGCGGGCATACCTATTTAAATGTAAGGCACTATAAGAGGAATAGTAACCTACTTCTAAACAAAACTAAAAATCTA
>CM042159.1:27385914-27398414 GCA_023376005.1 Doryteuthis pealeii | reverse complement strand
CCTCGAAGATATATACACATGCGGGTTTTAAAGTCTCATACCTGAATCAATTCTTTCATTTGGTATTCTATGCCTCGAACTGTGCAAGAAACACGGGGTGGCATTGTTTATCATTCTCTTATTACTTTTAGTGGCATTAACAACAATAAAATAGAGATCTTAATTTTCCTCGAAGCTATGTACTATGAAAAGCACTAAGACATGCATGGTTTAAAGCCTCATATCTCCATCAATTCTTCAATAGACAACTCCTTCGGTGTTATTGTAATCTACGCCTCGAACTGTAAAAGAAACAACAACAAAATCGAAATCTTTATTCTGGTCAAAAATATCTATACAAGGTGTGTCAAAAAACTATCGAGATATTTTTTAAAAACTTTTTAACACTTTGTATTCTGAAAAGCATTAATGAATGGAACTTTTTTTTTCAGAATACAAGGTGTGTCATAAAAGTGTCGAGTTTGAAGCTGTATTTACCAAGATAGAAATGAAAAATGGAACGTTATTTCTATTCAGAATACAAGGTGTGTCATAAAAGTGCCGAGTTTAAAGCTGTATTTACCAAGATAGAAATGAACAATGGAACGTTATTTTTATTCAGAATACAAGGTGTGTCATAAAAGTGCTGTGTTTGAAGTTGTATTTACCAGGATAAAAATGAACAATGGAACGTTAGTTTTTTTTTTTTTTCAGAATACAAAGTGTGTCATAAAAGTGCCGAGTTTGAATCTGTATTTACCAAGATAGAAATAAACAATGGAAGGTTATTTTTATTCAGAATACAAGGTGTGTCAAAAAGTACAGAAGAACTCGATACTTTTTCGACACACCTTGTATATTAATACACGTATTCCTTAATTGCACGCGCGTTATCATTTTGCAACACACTGATTAAAATACAGATCGTCAAAATCGTCCAAGTGGAAATGCAAAACGATAAATCCTGATTATCTGATATTGTTTATCCACAGAATTCTTATTTCTTAATAGTGTTGTCACCTCAGGTAAATAAATGACCCTTCAGTTTTCATCATGAAGTAAGAAAGTGAAGAAAAAGGACATGCTAAAAATATAAGAAATAAAGAAAGCGAGTAGGGAAAAGGTAGAAAGAGAGGGTAAGTGCACGGAAGCGATAACGTTTATCTGTTTCAATCGAACATGATAAAAATGAAAAGAGTGAAAGAATTAATGCAATTATAGATTGAAAGAAACAAAATCAAGAACAGCGCGGAATAGAACTAAAACACATTCTTGATCGATATTTATGAAACGTATTATTTACCATATTTGGATTCTGCATAAGGTCATTGAAAAAAGAAATCTTTTACTTGTGAATGAATTATTTAAACAATATATAGCCATCGTCGATTAAAGAATTAATATCGATTAAAAACAAAGCCTTATTATAGCTATTATTATCACTAGCAAATATATGCACCCTCCGGGTGCAAGTATTTAAGTTTTAATATAATAAAATATCATATTAAATTAGAAAGGCCAATGAAACTGAATAAAAATGCAGATAACATGATTTGGAACAGAGGGGGTATGATTGAAAAATAGAACAACTTTGAAAGTAACTCTTCCATCATTTTCAATTACTCCTATTCCTAATTTAACTATTTAGTTAAAATAGGAAGTAAAGAATAATATTACAGATATTTCTTTTTGTTAAGGGATTTCTTTTAAGATTTATTGAAGAGATTTTTGCTCATATTCAATAAGATAAAACTAAACAATTAGAAATCAATATTAAGCACATATTTATTAAAATCAAATTTTTAAAGATCAATATGCAAATTAGCCTTCCAATTCACACTGTAAACCGATGTTTTGTTGTATATATAAATACAATTGCATGTTATTTGTATGTAGATATGGTCAACAGTCTTAATGATGTAAAACAATTTTATTAATAATTGAGGTTATATAATAATAAAATCATGGAGAATGGGATGCATATAACAAAGGGAACTGTGGTTTGTATAGTAATATAGTTTCGGTTACAGACAGAAAAACATACAATCTCCATTATAATAAGATTTGTAAACGTTAGACATACACTATCTATTGGTTATGTACATGTTTTTGTCGTGGCTTCTGACACAAAGTAGACTGTTAATTCAACTGATATGTGTTCTTCCAGCATTCTCTTGTTGTTATAGAGTACATTAATTTATCTATAAATATTTATATACGAATGCTAACACATGGAAATATCCTTATAATCTGTCGTGTGAATAATCAGCAGTTTAGAAAACTTCTGGGCAAATATATATATATATATATATATATAATATATATATATATATATATGATAGTAAATACACATTAGCGATGTGTTTATGATATGGCTTTTTTTAGACGACAATTTTGGGAGAATAAGTGCTTAATTGAAGTCGTACCTAATTTTTGAAAGTAAATTAATTAATAATTAATTAATTAATTAGGCGGGAATACCTATTTAAATGTAAGGCTAAACAAATCGAGAAAAATCAATCTCTGTATGTACATTTCGGCCTATTAGGCCTCATCAGCAGGCGGTCTTTCTATCCATAGCTCTGCTGATGAGGCCTAATATAATCTAAGAGATTGACTTTTCTCGATTTGTTTAGCCTTACATTTAAATAGGTATTCCCGCCTAATTAATTAATTACTTATTAATTAATTAACTTTCAAAAATTATGTACGACTTCAATTAAGCACATATTCTCCCAAATATATATATATATATATATATATAATATATATATATATATATACACATATATATATGAGGAAAAGGGGGTTGGAATGAATCCGTCAGAATGAGGAAAGAACAAAATTCAGACAAAAATGTGTAGTATGGACTCGGCTTATTCTGCTTTTGAATAAGCAGAAGAAGCCGAGTTCTCACTCCAGCGAAATATACTACACATTTTTGTCTGAGTTTTGTTATTTCATTCCTTATAGTTTACCTCATATATATATATATATATATATATCATCATCATCATCATGTCGCGCTATTAGCACGGATATCCATGTCGCGCTATTAGCACGGATATCCATGACAATCTCTCGCCAACCTTTCCTATCATTCATTTTCCCAGGGAGGTCCTCTGTGCAGCAACCTGCATCTTTGCTTAGTTGGTCAATGTAGGTCCTTGCTGGGCGGCCCACACTAGCATGTCCGTGTGTTGGCTTCCACAGGAGAACGTCACTTATGAGCTCATCCTTGCTTCTCCAGCAGTGCCCGGCATGTCTTGTCCGTCTCACTCGAATGGTTTGTGAGATGGGGGCCAGGTGGCCATATAGCTGTTTCCTCGTGGGGTGCTGCTTCCACGATTTATTCAGGACTGCACGCAGCATTCTTGTGCAGCTCCCATCCAGCTTATTCTCAAGGCGCCTCGTTAGGGTCCATGTGGTGCATCCGTACAGCAACACTGATACAACCACCGCCTGGAAGAATTGTCGCTTTAGCTTGTCAGTGAGATCGGATTTCCATATTACTGATATATATATATATATATATATATATATATATATATATATGTGTGTGTGTGTGTGTGTGTGTGTGAAGAAAAGGAAAGGAATCCGACGGTATGTAGTATATTAAACAAATTTGAAAAAACACAGGTTTAAATAAGTGTTAAGTTTAGTGGCCGACGCTGCAGTGTTTCGATCTATTGATTAGATCATCTTCAGGGCATTTGTTGGTCTAAGGGAGGTGATAAAATTTTTTATCACAGAATAACGAGAAAAGCAAGTAATAGTCCTTGTTTATCAGTCTGTTCAAAAGTTGAAGTCTGAAGAAAGCGTCCTTTCTTCAGACTTCAGCCTTTGAATAAAGCTTTATTAAACAACACAGCCCATATTCCGCAGCAAATCGAGAGCGACTGTCAGAACGAGCGACTCGAGTCCATTCGCTCTGAAATCTCTGGTCGCGTCTGGTTAAAACTTCTCACGCGCTGATCGCGCTCTACCGGAAGGTCAAGCCGGAATGTCACCAGTTGCCAATTATCGGCCATGGTAACTCTTTATCCATGGTTTGGCAACCAGTTTAATATATATATATATATATATATATATATATATATATATATATATATGAGTAAGAAAAGGTGGAATGAAAACATCACACAATGCTGTTAAAGAAGAAAACAATTTATAATATAATCATAGCTGATACTGATCAATATTTCGATTTTACAAAAATCATCATCAGAGCTCATTCACTCCCGTAGTTGTTTGGGTCGGAGAGGAAAGTTAAATGAGTTTACAAAACAAACATTTGTTTCATTCCACCTTTTCTTACTCATCTTGTCGGATTCAGTTCCTTTCTTTTAACTTATATATATATATATATATATATATATATGAAAAATAGATGGAAATTAATCCGACAGTATGAAATTTAACATTATGAAAAAACATATGATGTTTGTTATGTAATAGCTGACAGTACTGTTTCGACCAAATCGATAAGTTGGTCTTCATCAAAGAGCGACATAGATGGGAAGAGAAGATATCCGTTAAAAAAAGACTGTTTACAGAAACGAACGCTGAGTTCAACCGCTGAAGTTTTGAAAAATGCATGTTCTGTTTTAAAAAAAAAAAAAAAAAAAAAAAAAAAAAAACTTCCCATCTATGTCGCTCTTTGATGAAGACCAACTTATCGATTTGGTCGAAACAGTACTGTCAGCTATTACATAACAAACATCATATTTTTCATAATGTTAAATTTCATATATATATATATATATATATATATATATATATATATATATCAAAATCTCGATGTCAAAAATTGGTGTATTTTTGCACTTTTTTCTCTCTTGAAGCTGTACCCTTTTTAAAGTGATCTATTTCATTGTAAGAAATTCATATGAAATTTGTTTTATATGTACATTCATTATTATTCATTTGATATTTTCAAACTTGGAATTGTGGTTATAAATAGCATGTAAAATCTTGTCTGGTGTGTTACACAGAATATACTGACTTTATTTTAATTGAGGTTTTTATCATTAATCATTGCTATAAAACTTGTTTTTTTTTTGTATAAACTTGTTCACTTTATTTGATGAGCGATGACCTTTGATAACACACATGATCTTACGAGAAATGTTTGACAATATATGGATTCATGTCTTTCTTTAAGGGAAATACAAGCATTGACATTTAAGTAATCCACGAGTTAAAAAAAAGACAGCAGAATTTTTTAGTTGAGCTATTCAATACAAAACGCTCTTAAAGCTATCAGACAACAACAGATAAAGAAATCTATTCACAAAGAAAGTAGACAATTTAGACAGATTGAAGTTTCATTATCCCACGTGGGTATCTTAATCTATTCCTTTGTTTCTCATCAAATATATATATATGGCTGCGTTACCAATAGTGCTAATACCCTTTCGAAATGTATGTGTCCAGCTATTTTCCCTCCAGCTCTACATGAATAGGAGGGAGACCTGTGCTCTTTATTCTTGGTTTGGCAACCAATATAAGAGATGGAAATTTCTAATTTCAACCACGTATTATATCATAATTTGCGTAGGGGTTGATAATCTATACATATATAAAGGGCTGTTGTGTTTATATGTTTGTCCGGAGGAAATTTCGAAAATAATACAATTGATGACAAAGTAAATATATATACACATTAAATATCACCAGTTCGTGGTTCTTGAGCAATAATAATGAATGTTTGATTTATATTAGTGAAGATGAATAAAAGAATTTAAAAAATCAAATGATAATAACATTGATTTTTTTTTTTGCATTTAATATTTTAAATAGTAGACATTCATTTTCATTTCCAGAGTGGCTGGATCAACGCAACGTCTTTTGTTTTTACATAGGGAGTTTAATGGGACATACTACGAGGATCCAACTCGCGATTCAGTAATCATGGATTTGTGAGATGATTTGTTTTTTTTACACAAAAGCCTTTTCTCTTGACGATAACATAACGTTGAATCTAGTTGATAACAATCAAAAAATAAATAACATAAAAGAAATTTTCCTATTTATCACATTTTTATCTTAAATATGTATACACACAAATATATATATATATATATATATATATATATATATATATATATATATGGGAGTAAATATGGAAATTAAATCCGACAATATAAAGAAAATTTGAAAAAACAAGTGTTCCGAAAATGGATGAATTTAATAATCTATGTTTAAAACATTTCGGTTACATTGAACCTTCATCAGGATGTCTCTTGGGGTGAAGAGAATGATGGATGTTTTATATGTGACAGGAGATGAAAATCTTTTTAGTTATTTGATCAGCGTTTTAATTTTGAAAGGCAAGTCGCGATCTACTCACGCGAAGGTGTCATGACGCGTGACGCAACTCGAAGAAATGCAAAAGACGAGAAAAAGTATTAATGGATTGATTATTTTTAAGAGAACATAGGGAAACAAAGTGGGAATGATAACTAAATAAATAATTAAATGAAGCCTGGTATTTAGTAATTATTTAACACTATTTAACTAGAAACGGAGATATAATAAATAATACGTGTCGGTTATTAAGGGAACAAACCTGATGAAGGTTCAATGTAACCGAAATGTTTTAAACATCGATAATTAAATTCATCCCATTTTCGGAACACTTGTTTTTTTCAAATTTTATATATATAATATATAATATATATATATATATATATATATATATATATATATATAATATATATATATTTGGTACAGGAGAATTTATATAATACTAAAAGTGGAGGAATCATATGTTTGTAGGGAGGTAGTATTTTATTATAAAATATAAAATAAAGGGAATACGAAGGCCTTTTCGACCGGTACTTTTTCAAGTATACACACCGGCGACGAATAAAAGTCAGATTGTATCAGAAATATTCTTTAAGAACAAATGGAGGTGACCCAGAGTGGGACAAAAGAAAGGGGAAAAAAGAGGGTATATGTATGAACCCTAGATCGAAATAGGGTTGGGAGACTTTTTTAACCCTATTTCGATCGCATATATATATATATATATATATATATATATATATATATATAATATAGAGAGAGAGAGAGAGAGAGAGAGAGACACACACACACACACAGAAGGGGAGATGTTGATTGGCTGGCTTTACGGCATGTCAACACTCATTGGGTTATTCAAAACATACATTTTGACATTTTTGGTCTTCAGTTATATATGTATTTTGGTTTGGTTGTTTTACGGCATATCAACCTCAGTAGGTCATTTCATACCGACAAAGTTTTGAAATAAATTAATTCTTTATTGATACTCATTTTTTTTCAAAGCACATTTTTCTATTTAACCCATAGATGAGACCCTAACAGATACTACCATCAGTGTGAACCTGGGAGCAATGGTGATAAAAAAGGTGCTCCACTTTCCCCAGACCTCAAACCTGAACCTCACCTCTGATAGAGTTTAACGTCATTTCCAGGACATGAAGTCCTCGGCCCACGGCCTTTCAGCAGCCATATGATAAAAAGGGTTGGCTTTCATAAGGGCCATTGGGTAGAGGGAAATAATAAAGGTTCTAGGGCTTGACGTGACCAGCCGATTGATCGGTGAAGGCCTCTCCGACCGCCCGTCCAGCCTAAGTAAGGGCTTATGTGGAATATATATATATATATATATATATATATATATATATATACCAACCCTAGCACTCGAGAAGGATGTGACACAAAGACAACTTTTAAAAGAGAATTTAACTTTTTTTTAAATTCAGATTTTTTCCATTTCTTAGACTGTTTGCTATATAAATCTTAATATCTATTTGCTCTGATATTTAGCCATAGTTGGTGGGGGTATAGTTGTGTCAGTAATTATATACGGTATAAAATGTATATTCCCAATACTTTTACATCCTTAAAATATTCAACTTATGTGTAACGGTTATTGTCGTTGAAAATAAAATCGACAACCCAATTTCAATTCTTGGAAAAAGGCTGTATGAATTTAAATCTCTCTAGTGCCACTTGGGAAAGCCAGATATAAGCCAGATATGTTCTGCTCAGTAAATATTTCAACCCCCCCCCGCACGAACAGATGAAACACAAGGTCTATTTTTTAAGCTGAGATTTAAAGGTTTGAATTCAGAGTTGTCCTTCTTCTAGACTGGTTACCTATCCAAGGATAAAGAACCCAGTCTGCCCTACTATTTACACAGAGCTGGATTGTCTGCAAAAATGGTACACTAGGATTTCAAGGAATATAACTCGATTCTCAACTACACGGTGTACACTCTTGTTCTACCCCGGATTTCAAAGACTATAACTGTATTCTCTGCTACAAGGAATACCCTCTTGTTCGATAGATGATTCCAAAAAATGCATCAGTCATTTTACCATTGTTTTACCATTGAACTTACCAATAGGAGACATAAACGCCTAAAATAGCGACTAGAATCGTAACAATACACGTCAGAGAAACTCGTTGGTAATTTTAAAAAAATGTATTGTTAAATTAATATGAAAAAAAAGTTCAGACGTTAGGAATTACCATTAGCACGTATCTTAAAATCCGGGTTTAGTAATGTTTTCGTACATGTAATTCCCAATTCACTTAGGGAGCTTGTTGAAGTATGCAATTTCGCATATTCCCCGAAAATACAAGGATATTAATATATTGTTTGAAAAAGAACTATTCTCCAGAGTTTTCCATTTGAAACAGGTTACAGCAAATATGTAGAATGTAATCTTCTGATACAGAAGTCTAACGTTGTCGCCAATAGAAACATTAAAATCTGCTTATTTTGTAATATTCTTGTTTCAACAAATAGAAGAGTGGAATAAATAGCAATAAATAGGAGGAGAGGAATGAGAGGGCGGTGAATACAGATATGAAGATGGAAAGAAAAAGATGAAGAAAGGGATGAAAAGAAGGAAAAGTGAAAGAGGAAGGGGGTAGCAAATGAAAATACGTCTTGAATGTTGTACTACCGTGTTTCCCCGAAAGAAGGACAGGGTTTAGGGCCGGTTTAGCTCAGCGGTGGAGCGTTCAGCTGAGACACACAAGGTTCCTGGTTAGATACAGGCCCTCGCTAACTCAGCAAATGAGTAGCACAGGGATGTGTGCGGTAAAGTAAAGAGCTGGTGTTAGGTGTGGTGATCCACTTTAGACGCTAAAAGCAACCTCCTTAGTCGAAAATGTTGTAATACAGTCTTTCCCCGAAAGAATGACTGGGCTTAGGACTGGTTTAGCTCAATCGGTAGAGCGTCCATCAGGGGACCACTAGGTTCCTCGTTCGATACCTGCCCTCTACAACTCAGCGAATGAGTAGCACAGATATCTGTGTAATAACGTGAGGAGATGATGGTCGGTGTGGCGCTACATCTCAGATGATAAAAAACAATCGCCTTGGTCTAGCACTAGTGTAAATGGTATAGACTCCCTCGCCGTCTGGATGATGACGGCTTTAGGCCACCTCAACGACTACTACTTAGATATATTTACCAATCCCTCTGCACAGGCAGGATGTGGCATAAGGTCAAATTCTTAAGCGAAGTTTAACAGTTTCATTCTTCTAGACCGGTTACCGAGCCAAGGTTAAAGAGCCCAGTCTGCCCTATTATTTACCCATAGCTGGAAGTGAATTAGTTGGGTGTATACCTTATCCAAAGTAAAATGCAAACAGTCCCGTCTATGGAAACATTATAGGAGAAGGAAAACTCTGAATTGAAACAGGTTAAACTCCGCTTGATATTTTGTCACATGCTACTCGTGGGGAGGGGTTGGTAAACATATACAACACATCTTATTATAATAGAGATTTGGTGGCTATCCGTCTCTAATCAAAACTACGTCAATATTTATTTATACATAGAATAAATCTTATTCATTTACGATGTCTCTATGACAATCTGAGTTCGATTTGCCTCAAAACAGACCATGTTATTAGTGCATTTAAAAAGCTGTAATGTGTGTTATAGGAAATAAAATTTTACATTATATAACGGTTAATTTGCATATTGGTTTGAACAAAACGGGAGTTAATGAATAATTACTCAGTTTTATTGTTCTGTAATATAATCGTTTTGTTCTCCAAGTAATAAAAAATCGACTCTATGAATGATTTTACATAGAAACCAATTAAGATATTAATAGAATAAGTTAATCTTTTTATATAATCAAGTTAGCCTTTCTAATTTAATATATTTCATTAGATTAAAACTTACATCCTTACACCCTGTGTTTTTGCTTGTATATATAAAAAGCTAGATACATGGCGTGCGCGGAATATTTTGGTGTATTTGATTCACTATTAATACAGTGAGTTTCAAATGTATACGGTGAATTGTCATATTCTGGAATTATTGTTCACTGAGGAATTGTAATAAAATAATGTTTACCTGCCAGCGAGTTAAATAGGTTGTTTAAACAAGAACATTAATTGATATGTTATCTTTTTCGCACAGTGGCGCAGCTAGAGGAAGCTAAGTAGAACAGGCCAACACACAATGAATTATATAAAAAATGATCTTAATTCCCATTATTCTTACAACTATATATATATATATATATATAAAAGGAGTAATGAATTGAGTAAATCCGACAAGATGTGAATGAAAATAGAGGAAAATGCGGATAAAACACAAAACAACTAAATTCAAATAATATTTCACCTCGGTGTGTAAGGAGCTTTGTCAAATTTATTTTGAAGACAACTGAGATGCACAGTCTGTTTTCAGCATAAAACCAGACTGTGGATCTCAGTTGTCTTCAAAATAAATTTGACAAAGCTCCTTACATACCGAGGCGAAATATTATTCGAATCCACATTTTCCTCTATTTTCAATCTTTCACACACACACACACCACACACACATATATATATATAATATATATATATATATATATATATTTATATATATATATATAATATATTATGTGTGTGTGTGTGTTGTGTGTGTGTGTGTGTGTTTGTGTGTGTGTGTGTGTATATACACTACTATGTTTATGAATATAATTTCTATATCAATAATAGACGATACGTACACTTGGTCTAAAAAACGAATGGGCGAGGAAGTTTGCAGTTACCAAACGCTCTTATCTTTTTATCTACGCTAGCCTCGCATACACACACACATATTATATATATATAATATATATATATATATATATATATATATATATATATATATATATACCAAGCGTGTTGGTAAATCCTTGCGGAGAGAAAAAAACCAGCAGAAAGTTGATTGTAAAAATATACTACCAAACATCAACCAGGAAGAAAAGAAAAAAAAAAAAAAAGAAAGGACCAAGATATTTGTACCAAAAAAAATAATCTATTGGTACAGTATTTGGCCAAAAGAAAAAACAATTTATATGTATATATATGTATATAAGATATATATATATTCATATAACCGCTAGGAGAAAGATACTATGTAAAAAGTGCTCGATACCTAAGTAGAGCCAAATAACAAAGATAATCTAATGAGTCAGACGAACCTACTATTAGTTTCGCATAAAGCTCTTCAGGGCTAAAATCTGACTGTGTGTGTGTGTGTGTCTATACAAGGTGTCCATAGGCTTGTAGCAGATTTGAAAAATATCAAGAAAGATGATATTCATGTTGAAATGCTTTAAAGTATATGAAAAATAAAACTTCCCGAGTTGAACTTTCGTTTGTTTTTTTACTAAAATAGTTTTTCATTTGTACAACTTTCGTTATTGAATTTTAAATTTTGAAACTGCTGCATGACTTTATAAACACCCTGCATGTAACTAGTTTGGAACTACAGTAGTATGTTGCATGCTGGACTGAACATATCTTTAAAGCAGCACCCCACAAAAAATCAGCTGAATGGCCACTTACCACCTATCAGACAAACCATCGAAGTAATACGAATAAGACATGCTGGACACTACTAGAGGATCGAGGTTCTGTCACTCCTTGCAAATATACATGCTACATAGCCTGTAAAGGTAGCAGGGGACATTGGCCTCTAAGGGTATTTGCCTCTCATCCCACTTATGAGCGCTGGACAGAAGGTCTCGTTTTAACGTGGGCGCATAAAAATTGCGTCGGTCCCGTCGGCATTCCCACTCAAGGAGGCGCCTGTGCAGGTATTGCCTGGGGGGATAGACCCCTGGGATCGACGCTATTAATTAACTTTACCAGCCCAGTGACGCAGCTCACTGGACCCCCGAAGGCCTCGATGTGAACGATAAAATGTGTTATAAAATAGGAGATATCTTCTATCTAAAATTAGCCTCTAAAGCCGGTAGAAAAATTCAGGTACCTAGGCAGTAATATCCCATCCAGAGAAAGCGATGTTAATGCAAGCATAGTTAAGGCAGGGTGTGCTAAGTTATATATATATATATATATATATATATATATATACAAATCTAACTATTTTCATCCGACAGTATTTGGGAGAATATGTGGTTAAATGAAGTCAGACCTAATTTTTTGAAAGTTCGATTTGTTTAGCCTTACATTTAAGTAGTTAAATCCAGCTTAATTATCATTAATGAATTAACTTTC
>CM042159.1:27375914-27383414 GCA_023376005.1 Doryteuthis pealeii | reverse complement strand
CTACTAACACACTTGTCTACCCGGATTTTAATAGCATGTCAAACCCGCAAAAACACTTCAATTTTTATAGTTCTTCTATAATGCTCCCTTTCAAAAAATCTATAAACAATTTTTTCAAATAAGAAATTTTCTCCTGACGATGACCTAAGATCAAAACTAGTTGAGAATAAACAAGATATAAGAAATATTCCTGCTTGTCTTATTACTGTTTGTTCATGCATATATATATATATATATATATATATATATCAAAAGACATATCTCATGCTTATATAGTTAATAGCTGAATGAAAGAATACAATTCATGCGGCTTACTTAAGTTAGCAATTTACATATATCCGTTAAAGTCACTTTTGTTAGAAATACCATAATCATTTATACTTTTTTTATGTTTTATTAATTAGATCAATTATATTCCCATTCTTAGAATATGAAATATTAAAATATTCCCCTACTTTGAGAAATCTTAGATGAATTTGTATGATCTATTCCAATTTGCACCAATTACTTAATAAGTGTGCTGTACATTTTATCTAAGGTCAGATTTTAAGCAGACTTTTACATTAGGAAATTCTTTTTTTAGAACTGGAAATACTAACAATATTACATACGTTCAAATCTGTTTCCTGATTTGATTTCCAGGATAACTAAAATATCTATTTCTGTATTCCAATTTACCAGGCTGTAAAATCGTTTATACACTAGAATGTTTGGATAAACAATTTTCTTCCTTTTCACCTGGAAATAACAGGAATTATTTCAAAAATAAATTACTTATACTTTATTTCCGCGGAAACAGACACACGGTGTGTAATTGTTAGATTCGTAGGAAATGGTCTCGTCGACTTGAGTTCAAATCCTGGACGAGGAAAGTTTGCATTATTTGGATCATTCGAACTATCATGCTCCTCTTTATTGTTATCTGCACAGCGTTTCGGCCGGTGTGGCCTCGGGTCTCCTTCAGGTATTTCTTGTCAGACTCGGGAAATACCCGAAGAAGACCGGAGTGCACATCGGCTAAAACGTAGTGCAGATAATAAAGATGGCGACAATAGGCCGAATAGTCCAAATAATACAAATTATCAAGCCTCATCTCAAACATTCAGAGGATGTTGGCATTTCACATAATGCTGATACCAACGGGAAATGTATGCATCCAACTACTCTTTCTCCATATATGGGTTATAGTAGGTAGGACTGTGTCCTTTTACCTTGGCAAGGTGGCTAGTCTAAGAGAAGTAACACTGAATTCAAACCACTTAAGAAATTTACCTTATATATATTTACCAACCCCTCCGCACGAGCAGGATGCGATACAATGTCAATTTCTTAAACGGAGTTTAACAGGTTTGAATTCAGAGTTTTCCTTCTCCTAGACCGGTTGCCTAACCAAGGTTAAAGAGCCCAGATTGCCCTACTATTTACCCATAGCTGGAGGGAGAGTAGGATTCATACCTTTCCCAAGGGTATTAGCGCTAAGTGAAATGCAATTACCACGTCTAGGATTTGAACTCGGGGCGACAAGTCCATTTCCCATGACTTTAACCATTAAAATTTACCTTATATAGCATCCTGCTCGTACAGAGAGGTTGGTAAATATATCTATTTTGTCCCTGGGGTTAATAGTTTGCAAGATCGTCTCACAGATATATTTCTACTAAATAGTGAGTTTGATCCACGTTGGATGCGTTAAAATTTTGACCTTGCGTCTCATCCTACAGGAGGCGAATGGGTTAAGTAAATAACAACACTCATAAGGGGGTTAATATAAAAATTGTTTCCTATCGTGGTATAACGGTTAGCAAGCTAGTATCGCTGATACATTACTACCGAATTGTGAAGCATCCGACTAGAAACCTCAAGGTCCATGGTTCGATACCAGTCCTTGCCAACTCAGCGTATGAGTAGCACATGGACCGGTGCGGTAAAGTAAGGCGATGATTGTAGGTGTGGCTACCGCCTCAGACGCCAAAAACAATCTCCTTGGTCTAGCGCTAGTAAAAAGGGGATATACTCCTGATGACTTTTTTTAGTGATGTTGATCCTCGTTGAATGAGCAATATTGTCGACATTGTATCACATGTTACCCGTAGGTAAATATTTACTTATTCTTTGCTGAATATACTGTCCTAAGTGTTATGAAAAAAGGATAGTTATCTATTTAAGCATTGCTTAGTTTGGCAAACGTTTGGGTGAAGGGAGCACCCAGGGAGCTCGAACTCATTAGTAGTGATTTGCAATTCGGCTTGAAAACCATTACATCATGCAAGCTGCCCCCGTTATGAAAAAGAATACGTGCGTATTTAATGAAAAATATAATCCACTAAAATTGAAAACTTCAAATTTAAAGTGACTGGCACCGAACGTTTTGTTTGAGATATAAATGTTGTCTAATATTTTACTATGACATGTAACACTCCACTTCGAACCTTAACTATGCTAGATGGGCATTTCTAGATGCGCCACCGATCAATTGACTTGTCACGTCAAGCCCTAGCACCTATACGATTGTCCCAAACCTATTGCTCTTTTGGCAAACCCACAATCCATTCATTACATATATGCAAGAAGTGGCTGGGGTTTTACTGTCCAGGGGGTAAAGTTCCAGTTTTGTCTCTCTGGAGAATGTGGAGTACCGTTTCCTCACCATTACTCCCAGGTCAACGATGACCCAGAGTGGTAGTCCCGTCTATGAGTTACATAGAAGAACGTGATTTTAAAAAAATGTGTTTTAAAAAATTGAGTTTAAAACAAATTATTACCTATCAAGAATAAATAAATCAAAACGTCTCGGAATAAAATAACTCCACAAGGGTTGACATGCCGTTAAATCCAACCAAGAAACCAACCAACTATTGTTTTCCAAATTATTCCTTTCTATTAAAAACTGTCTAAAATCTGGCAAAATTTTCGAGAAATGGGTCAAAGTATACATTACTCATTCTCAAGTGGCATATATATATATATATATATATATATATATATATAATATATATATATTATATATATATATATTCCAGGTTAGGCTGAAATTTTCCTAGACTGAAATGTTGTATATGATGATTTTTTTTTAACCAATTGGGTCCATGCACTGAAACACCGATGGAAGTAGTGTGCGGACCGTAAGGGGAACTACGTGGAAAAATAAACTTAATTTGCTTAGTTGCTTAACTGGGTCACATATTCATATATAATACTAATGGATTATACGTATTTATATGGTTTCAATAATTATTTCTATTTGATAGTAATAATTTGTTTGTACTCATTTATATGAATTCAAGTAACTAATAATAATCCTTAGTAAAAAAAAGTATTTTTCTTGAAGGTATCTAAATCAATTTCACTAAAGAAGACCAAGTGAGTAAGAATCTGCCTTAGAAATTGGAATATTTGATTTTTTTTTCTCTTTGGTAAAAATATATTCATATTAAAAAGTTTTTTAAACTAATTCTATCTTGAGAGTGGAGTACACTTTTATTGTCTTTACTTTTAGGTCCACTCTGACCCGGAGAGGTAGTACGTGTTAGGGTCCCATCTTATGGTCAAATATATCTATTTCTAGAAGTGATAGTATTCGATTAGATCACGTGGAAAGAAAATACAACCCATAAATAAAAACAAACAAGTTTAAATGTACGCTAAATATGAT
The DNA here is from genome assembly GCA_023376005.1 of Doryteuthis pealeii. NCBI lineage: Eukaryota > Metazoa > Mollusca > Cephalopoda > Myopsida > Loliginidae > Doryteuthis > Doryteuthis pealeii. Next base: position 27,379,762 of record CM042159.1, on the reverse strand, counting down.
TCCCTAACCTCTAGGCAATAAATAGCCTTAGACAAGTGGACATGCCTTTAAATTCAATCAATTAAAAATCGTTTCTGATACAAAAATACAGTATGTACATATATTGACAATTACATGTTATTTACGATGTTGAGTCAAAAGGTAATGCCATTTTGTTTAGGACAGGTATAATTACTAAAGCAGGAACATGTATCATACATCAAAATGAAGCTGGTCCTCTGTGGATCACATCCCTACTTCTCCACATAGGTGTGTCAAAAAGTAATGGCATTTTATTTAGGACAGGTATAATTACCAACTCAGGAAAATGTATCATGCATCAAAATGAAGCTGGTCCTCTGTGGATCACATCCCTACTTCTCCACATAGGTGTGTCAAAAAGTAATGGCATTTTGTTTAGGACAGGTATAATTACTAAAGCAGGAACATTTATCATATATCAAAATGAAGCTGCTCCTTTGTGGAGCATATCCCTACTTCCCCACATAGTCACGGTCTTTCTCAAAAGCAATGTTCCGACTTCATGTATCCCTGCTCGTAAAAATCCTATTGACTGTTCTTTGAGACATTTCTTTACAACAAATTTCACTTTCTCGTCACTGGAATAATATTTGCATCTCTTCAGCCCCATAAAAATAATGATTTGAGAGGTATATTATCATCTCATGGGCGAGGAAATAAAACAGAATTCTAAGGGACAGGGAAACATGCTCTTATTCAAAGGTGGAACATTGAGACAAAAGATGGCTATGTGGAGAAGTAGGAATACGGTCCACCGAGAACCAGCTTCATTTTGATTGTTTGGTTTGGTTTGGTTTGTTTTGTTTTACGGTATATCAACCTCAGTGGGTCATTTAATGCCGATAAAGTTTTGAAATAAATCAATTTTTAATGGATAATACAATTTTTTTATAAATACATTTTTCTATAACCCATAGATGGACCCTAACAGGTACTACCACTCCGGGTCAGAGGACCAGGGAGCAATGGTGATGAATGGGGTGCTCCACATTCCCCAAACCTCCAAAACTGGAACCTCACCATCAGATAGAGTTTAACGTCATTCCCAGGACATGTAACCGCCTCTAGCACCCATATGATAAAAAGGGGTTGGGCTTGCCATGGCAATAGAAAATCATATAGGTGCTAGGGCTTGACGTGATTCATTTCGATGTATAATACATGTTTCTGTGTTGGTAATTATACATGATCTAAACAAAATGGCATTACTTTTCACTCACCCTCGTATTATTTGATAATTAGTTACTTTAGACACACTTTGGAAAGGATTTCTTATCTGAGAAATTAAGAGAAAAGATTTAAAAAAAAAACATTGATTGGAATATAATAAGATGAATGTGGTAATATTTATTACTCTTAAGAGAAACACCCTACACTGTCAAACATTTCCTCATGGAGTGTGGAGTTTATGCTCCAACCAGAAAGAAATATTTCAATGAAAATAATACGAGGAATCTCTTTGAGAATATTAACATAGATGACATGTTATTCTTCTTGAGAGAAATAAAGATAAATCGAAAATTATGAATTTGATGCAAGATACATTCACGGAATACATGTACAAAAATACGTCTGAAAAAGAAAATTTTAATGAAACTTATGTCACGCTAACAGTTTTTGGTATAGGGTTATTACACGATAAAACAAACTAATCTGAACCAAACCAACTGAAGTTAATGAAAATCGTTTATACCAATTTGAAGATATTAAAACATAGAAGCTTTTATCAAAATTACTTGTTTCGGCATTAAATAACCCGAAAAGGGTTGATATGACGTAAAACAAACAAACCAAACCAATTTAAGAGAAACAACAGCAGCAAAAAGATAAGATTGTTGAAATGGAAGATGAAGAATTATAAAGGTTCTCTTTGTCTGATTTTTTGAGACGAGGCTTGATAATTTGTAGTATTTGGATTTTTCGGACTATTGTATTCAATCCTGATCGAGGGCGATGAGAACATAGAATACTTAACAGAGCTTAACACTTGTACCCAATCATGGTTAACGGAATCAGAAAATTCTATTCCAGTGGATTGAATAAAGGGTTCTGTTCGAAATTCCGCGAGGGCTCCCGATTACGACAACAAAGACCCCGAGTTTATAGAGAAGCTTCCCGAGTTGAAAAAAGTTCCAGAGTTCTACTAGAAACATCTCAAGAAGGCCGAAGTCACATCGGCGGAAATGTGTATATACCAGTAAGGATGAGGACAATAGTCCGAAAAATCAAAATAATACAAAAAGAATCTTCTAGTTTATATAGTTGAGAGGAGATTTGTTATTTTAGCAATAGAGAAAGAATTTCATGCCGATGAGAGAGCTTATTTAGTACTAGTACCTTTCTGTTGTTGAGTTTTTTGTTTTGTTTTTCAGGTCAAAATAGATCCAGTGTTTCCGTTGAATAGGTTTGCAGAACCTGGTTCACTTAGGGGAAATACCAACTTTTTTACGTGCTCCTCTCAGACTGCATCGTATGCTTCATCCGTTGAAACGTCCAACAAATAAGGATAATAAACCTCCAAGAGGTGGTAGGACCGAGGACAAGAAATGTCCAGGGGAACTCATGTTAATCCTGTCTCTCTCATTATTTCTTCTCTCTTTTTCTTTTTATATTTTAATCACAGGTTTTTATGTTTCTATTCCCTCTCTGATAATCATGTTTTTTTTTTGTTTTATGGTCTGATACTAGATTTCATTTAATTATTTTCATCTCTTGGTTTTTGGGTTGTTATATATTCCTAGAAAACAAAGTATGTTATTCCATCGAATAAAAATGGCTCTATGTTAGGAAACATGTTTTTTCTCTCTGAGAGCCTCGATCTGTCCTTTCTTATAAGGAAAGTATTACTTAAAACATTCGCTGATATTCGAATGCTGGAATCCTGTAGATATTAAGCCTCAATCAGCTCTTTTCTGCTGACTGTATCAACTGAATAGGCCCATTTAGATGAAGCCTTTTTAGCCACTAATATTATCAATAATAAATCATATTTCCATTATTTATTTAACTTTTCCTTCCCTCTCTCTCTCTCCCTCTCTCTCTCTCAGTATTTTTCTATTTGAATTTATATCTTTAATTTTGTCTTTTATATATTACGTCCGTATATTTTATTTTTTTTCCTTTTTATTATCTCTTTTCTTCGTTTCCCTCTCACCAACCTGTATTTCTAAAAGATTATTTCGTTTTATAATCTTCTCTCTATGCACTGACATTACCTCAATGAGTGAGTTACCAGCTGCTTAGATTCTCGCTAATAACTTCCTGTCTCACCCTCAACCCCTGCTCAATACAATACACATATATCTACTTTCCGTTTTCGTTGAACAACGAAGTTTATTCGGCAGCTAGTTTAAATTGACGGAGTTTTGAGTTTAAGTAAAGGCCACGAATACCGATATTGCGGCCAAAAATAGAAACTACTAGTTCAATAGCTACACAAGATTTTTCATATCTAAATACATTGATTTTTCTGGCTTTCATCTTTTTTTCAGATGTTTCATTTTTTTTCTGTTTATTATTTATTTGTTTTTTGGCTGTTCATCTGAATGTTTGTCAGTCTATCTGTCAATGAAAAGGGAAAAATGTAAAGAAGAGAAAATTGGCAGCAAAGTTTATGTTAGGAATATTAAAGAAATATGAAAAGAAAATAATGAACTCTTCTAACAAACGGAGAATAGAGGATGTAAAAGAAAAAACTCAATTTGTATATTAGGATTATGTGTATATTTGAATGAAGGTAGCAAAGACAGAAATGTCGAGATGAAAGAAAAAGAGAAAAGAAAAAGAAAAGAAAAGCTGTAATCTGTGAATTAAAGAAAAATTGAATC
>CM042159.1:27372780-27375814 GCA_023376005.1 Doryteuthis pealeii | reverse complement strand
AGGCAAAATTTAGGACTACTTACTATTTTCTGATTAAGAAAAATAGATTATAAATATATATATATAATATATAATATATAATAATATATATAGAAAGAGAGAAGTGTTGTGTGTGTTGTGTGTGTCAGATTCTTGCCCTGATGAAGCTACTAAGCAAATTGTTAGTAGGTATATCTGACTTCATTAGGTTTAACTTTATTATTTGCTATACTTAGGTATTGGGCACTTTTTACTTTTATATCCTATAAATCTTTTTTTTCTTTTGGCCAAGTTTTATAGTTTATTTCCGGTTGGTACGGACCCTCTTCGCCTTTATTTCTTCTTTTTTTTTTTTTCATTTTTTCCTCAGTTGAAGTTTGGTAGTATTTTTTTACAATCAAACTATTTGCCGGAATTTTTTTCTTACCGCAAGGGTTTACCATAATTTTTCGTATACTATATATATATATATATATATATATATATATATAGTGTGTGGTGTGTGTGTGGGAGGGAATTCGACAGTATGATAAAGATTCTATTGAAACAGATCGAAACACTGCAGTGTAGGTACAATAAACATTACACGTTTATGAACTTGGTTTTTCAATTTTTCATATATTACACACACACACCTATATATATATATATATATATATATATATAGGAATATTATGTGCTAATTAAAGTCATACCTAATTTGTTAATTAATTATGATTAAATGAATTAGGCGTGCATATCGGTTTAAATGTAAAGCGTAAACAAATCGAGAAAAAGTTGATCTCTAACGCTTTACATTTAAACCGATATGCACGACTAATTCATTTAATTATAATTAATTAATTAACACATTAGATATGACTTTAATTAAGCACATAATCTTCCAAAAAATTGTCGGCCTTCGCCATTTCAAACACATTGTTTGTGCACTTCATATATATATATATATATATATATATATATATATATTATGCATGGTGTGTGTGTGTGTGTGTACGGAAAGCCCACTCAATATTCTATGTGTATATTATTCCTTCTTTTCCTTGCTTTCTTTTTCTCTTTACTTTTTTCTATCTTTCTTTTTTCTATCTTTCTTTCTTTTTTCATTCATCCTTTATTTCTCACACTGCTTTTCCTTCCTCGTCTCTTATCATTTTATTATTTCTTTCTCTATGTCTCTGACTTTCTTTTTACTTTTCCCATTTATTTCTTCATTCCATTATCTATAACATTTTTTCATTCATTCTTTCTTTCCTTAATTCCTTTATTTTTCAATCTGTTTCTCTTTCTTACTTTCTTATTTTTTGTTAAGTTTCTCTGTTTCTCTCAGTTTCTTTGATTTTTCTGTCTTTCTTTTTACTTTCTCTATTTCTTTCTTTCTTTGTCTTTCAGCCTTGAATTCGATCTTAATTTCTCCCTTCCTTATTTCTCTCTCGCCAGAAAACACATTGTGTTAATCTTAAAACAAATCAGAATGAGAAGCTTTACTAGTTTATTTAAGAGTTAAACCCTGACAAAATATGGAAATGATTTAATCGGCATCTCTCGGCCTAAAATAATATAATCTGCGCTAAACTTCTGTAGCGGTTTCAACACACACACATACATAACGATAGAGAGAGAGGGGGGACGAGAGAGGGAGAGAGAGAACGTAAGAGAGAGAGGGAACGAGAGAACGTAAGAGAGAGAGGGAACGAGAGAAACGTAGAAGACAGAGGGAACGGAGAGAGCGGAAAAGAGAGAGATAACGAAGAGGAGAGAGGAGAGAGAGAGAGAGGAGGGAAGAGAGAGAGAGAGAGAGGGAGGGAGAGAACGAGAGAGAGAGAGAGGAGGAGAGAACGAGAGAGAGAAGGAGGAGAGAACGAGAGAGAGAGAGAGAACGAGAGAGAGAGAGAGAGAAGAGAGAGAGAAGAGAGAGAGAGGGAGAGAACGAGAGAGAGAGAGGCGAGGAGAACGAGAGAGAGAGAGAGAGAGAGAGAGAGAGAGAGAGGAGCGAGAGAGAGAGAGAGAGAGAGAGAACGAGAGAGAGAGAGAGGGAAGAGAGAGAGAGAGAGAGAGGGAGAGAACGAGAGAGAGAGAAAGGGAGAGAGAACGAGAAGGAGAGAGAAGGAAAGAGAGAGAGGAAGGAGAGAGAGAGAGAGAGAGAGAGAGAATGAGAGAGATAGAGAGAGAGAGAATGAGAGGAGAGAGAAGAGAAGAAAGAGAGAAGAGAGAGAGAGAGAGAGAAGAGAGAATGAGAGAGAGAGAGAGAGAGAGAGAAGAGAGAAAGGAGGATATAGATAACGAGGGAAGGGGGAGAGAACAAAGAGAGAGAGAAGAGAGAGAGGGGGCATATTAGATAACGAGAGAATGGTAGAGAACAAGAGTGAGAGAAAGAGAAAGAGAAAGAGAGAGCGGGATATATAGATAACGAGAGAAGGGGAGAGAACGAGAGAGAGATAAAGAGAGAGAGGGGGATATAGATAACGAAAGAGAGAGAGAGAGAGAGAGAACTTAGATACGATGAGTTTTATTAGATCTTGATGCAGATTAGCTTCAGTCCTTAAAAAGGAGCTGTTCTGAACACAAAATATCCGGTAGTGTTTTAACCACGAACTACAATTGTATGATTCAACCAATTGCCGTGTACGATATGTATTTCAATTGCTTAACAAAGGGGGGAAATACCACAGATGATAGAATACAACACGAGAAGAGGAATTACCGAGTAATATAGACAATGAAATTAAATGATCAATTCAAATCAAAATCACAAATAGACTAATATAAAAACGTTTAAAGAAAGAATAACAAAACAACGACTATTACAAAAAGAAATATTCGACAAGAATGGAGCACCATGAAGAAGTTTACCAAATAATGATATAAGAAATGAACAAATGAAGAAAAAAATGGATGAATGAAGGAAAGAAAGAAAGAAAAAGAAAGAAAGGGAAATAAGGAGAGAGAAAAGAAAGAAAGCAATAAGAAGTATTACAGAAAGAAAGAAAGAAAAAGTGAAATAGAAAGAGAGAAAGATGGTAGATTAGGGAATACATTAGGAAAGAATTGAAGA